>VZRF01014545.1:177198-223398 GCA_013396875.1 Vireo altiloquus | reverse complement strand
GGTGCCACCACTGTCCCTGTGCCACAACAGTCCCAGTGCCACCACAGACCTGGTGCCACAACAGCCCCAGTGCCACCACAGACCCAATGCCACCACCGGCCCAGTGCCACCACAGAGCTGGTGCCACCACAGAGCTGGTGCCACCACAGACCCACTGCCACAACAGTCCCAGTGCCACCACAGACCTGGTGCCACCACTGTCCAAGTGCCACCATGGACCTGGTACCACCCAGGACCCAATGCCACCACAGACCCAGTGCCACCACCGGGTCAGAGCCACCACAGACCTGGTGCCACCACTGTCCCTGTGCCACAACAGCCCCAGTGCCACCACAGACCCAATGCCACCACCGGCCCAGTGCCACCACAGAGCTGGTGCCACCACAGACCCACTGCCACAACAGTCCCAGTGCCACCACAGACCTGGTGCCACCACTGTCCAAGTGCCACCATGGACCTGGTACCACCCAGGCCCCAATGCCACCACAGACCCAGTGCCACCACCGGGTCAGAGCCACCACAGACCTGGTGCCACCACTGTCCCAGTGCCACCACTGTCCCAGTGCCACCACGGACCCAGTGCCACCACACTGCAGAAGAGGTCACAGGTTCCCTCACCCCCTTGCCCACTTTCTGCCTGCCACAGCACCTCTGTCCCCTCCACTGCCCAGCCGCTCCACGAGCACCATGGAGAACCGAGAACCACCAGCTCCAGGGTTGCTGCAGAGGTTCCCACCCGGCTGTCCCTGCTGCTCCCATCCCGTCTCTCCAGCCAGAGCCTTCCTGAGAACATTCCACCCACCTCCAAAGCCGTGTCCCTCCTGCCCCATCCCTGCCGGCCCTCACCTGTGGGTGCTGCTGTCTCCCGGGGGCTGCGGCCGAGCCTGGGCGCTGCCTGTGCTGCACTTCTCTCTGCTCCTCGCTGCGGCTCCGGAGGGAGGAATGAGGGAAGGTTTGGGCACGCTGGGACTGCGTCGGCGCTGGCAGGAGCCCGGAATGTCCAGCTGACATTCCAGCGGGGCTGTGCCAGGGAGAAACACCCTGGGTGGGACGGGGAAAGGGCTGCGTGCGAGGGCTCGGAACGGAGCGGGACGAGCCGGCCGTGTGCTGCGGCTCTCTTGGGCAATCGGCTCTCCAGGAAAACAGCTGGGGATCTGCCCCTCTGTTTTCCTCGGAACTCCCCCTCAGCTCGGCCCCCGCCGGGTTTGTCACCTCGCTGCAGAGTGGGCTGAGGCTGGGAGAGGGATGGAGCTTCCCAGAACTGCCCAACACCCCTGGGAGATGCAGGAGGAGAGGCATGGGGAGCTGAGAGGGGCCAGGGGACACCAAACCCCCTTGGTGGCAAAGAAAAGGGGTGGGCAAAGGGGGCGAGGCCGAGTTGGGCAGGAGGTGAGTGGATCCAGAGCTTGGGCCCTGCCAAGGGCCTCGTGCTGGGAAAAGAGACACGTCAGGGCTCAGGAGCCTTGTGGGGAATGGAAAAGTCCCAGGGAGCTTCCTGCCAGGGCCATGCTGTCCCCTGCAGCCACCCAAGGACAGCATGTGCCCCCCCCAGGCCCCACTGTCCTGTCCAGCATGTGCCAAGGGCTCCTGCCAGCCCCTGCACCCCAAGAAAATGGGATCCACGTGTTTTTTAGGGAATTGCAAGGAACACTCAGCTCAGGCAGCACCCGGGACAAGGAGGGGACAGTGCCCACTCTCACCTCGGGTCCCCAGCAGGAACATGAGGACTTCAGCAAAGCTGTGCCCAGGCCTGGCCCCCCCCAGGGATGCCATGGGGGAAGTGCCGGGGAAGAAAACCTCGCGGTTGGGATAAGGATTGGTGGATGTGGGAATTCCCACTAACTGGAGGGGAGAAACCAGGCTCAGGATGAGCAGAGGGATCAAACTGAAGGTGGGGGCAGAGGCTGAGATTAAAGACAAGGATGAAAGGAAGACCCAGATTCCCAAGGCCTAGCTTCACTTTGCTGGAAGCTGAGCTCAGGAAAGAGCTTTTTTTATTTGCGGGTTTATTTTAATAAGGTTGGTTTGGGAAGGAGAAACAGCTGAGTACTGCATAGCCAGATGTGGGGCTTCTGCTTCTCCCTTCTCCTGTCTCCTGAGCCCAGCTGGTCTTGGTGTTCCTCCTCCTTCTCCAGGGCAGACAGGGCTGAGCTCCAGACCAGCTCCCCTCCCTGTGCCCACCGGGTCCTGACATCCCTGCACTCGTCCTGTCCTTCACCAGCCCCCAGAGAGCAGCCAAGCCAGGCTGCAAACCCCAAACAGGCCAGGCCTTAAATCCAACCGGCTCAGAGCTGGTAGGAAGGGGCCAGGCCCATGCTGGGCATCCCTGAGTCTCAGTGAGAGCAAGAACGAGTGCCCAGGTGTGCCCTGGGGCACTGGGGAGCCCAGCACAGACCCCTGGCAGAGCCTGCCTGGCAATGCCCTCCTTCCCACTGGCAGTGCCCAACTTCCACTGTGGCAGAGCCCAGCACAGTTCCACTGGCAGAGCCCCTCTGCCTCCCTGGCAGTGCCCACCTGGCAGAGCCCACTTTCCATCCTAATAGAGCCCACCTGGTAGAGCCCACATTCCCCCAGCAGTGCCCACCTTCCATCCTGGCAGTGCCCACCTTCCCCCAGCAGTGCCCACCTTCCCCTGGCAGTGCCCACCTCCCATCCTGGCAGTGCCCACCNTTCCATCCTGTCAGTGCCCACCTTTGCCCTTCGCAGTGCCCACCTCCCACCCTGGCAGTGCCCACCTTCCATCCTGTCAGTGCCCACCTTTGCCCCTCACAGTGCCCACCTCCCATCCTGGCAGTGCCCGTCGCTCCGGGTGTCTCCGGTGTTTCATTCCCGTCCCGCTGGAGCTCTGTCCAGGCCGTAGGGGCACAGGGAGAGTTCCCGGCTGGAGCTGGAGCACCTCGAGGTCCCAGGGCTGGGCAGCCGCACAGGTAATTAGTGAGCCTCTGCTAATGAGCAGGGTGCTCCGAGAGGAGAGAACACCGCCTCGGATTAAAGCTGTGCTAATTAGGAACTAATGACGAGCACGGCGATGTTCCCACCAGCAGTCCCGGCCCGAACGTGTCCCAGTCCAGCTCATGTGGGACACTGGCGGGGAGGGAGCCTTGGGGAGCCAGGGCTGCTCCTGGGTGACCTCAGCACCCCCGGGACTCATCCCGATATTCCCTGTGCAGGGCCCCGGGCGTTCTCCTCCGTCAGAGGGGACATGGCTGGAGGCTCCGGTGTCCTCGGGCCAGCCGGGAGCACATTCCTGGGAGCTGCTGCTCGGCCAGGAGCCACGCACGGGAATGTGGGGTCACAGAGCCCACACCCTGCCCTGGGCGAGAGCAGCTCAAAGCCAAAGGTGTCCCTGACCCGCTGGGGTCTCCTTGCTTTGGAGAGGAGTTCAGACCCTCGTGGGCTTTGCATCAGATCCCAGCGCTTCCACAGAAGTGTTCCTACAAAAGCAGGGGCTGCTGGACAGGCCTGGCCCGGTGTGGGAGCTGAGCAGGTGGGGACAGGCCTCACCTCGGGGGTGGTGACACAGCGAGGGTCATTCATGGACACCCACAAACCTCTCCTGCAGCACCCCCCGTTCCCTGAAGCTGGGTGGAATCACAGATAAATCCCAGCAACCCCACAGAAGTGTTCCTACAAAACCGGGGGCTGCTGGACAGGCCTGGCCCGGTGTGGGAGCCAGGCAGGTGGGGACAGGCTGGCTCGGGGGTGGTGACACAGCGAGGGTCATTCATGGACACCCACAAACCTCTCCTGCAGCACCCCCCGTTCCCTGAAGCTGGGTGGAATCACGGATAAATCCCAACGATGGCTCTGGGATGGATGGGGCCGTGCTGGAGGGAGGCACCTCCGGGCAGGACTCATCCCTGGCTGTGCCCATCCCTCCCCAGCTCCCCTGGATCTTTCCAGGAGAACTGGCCCCGTGCCCTGACTCTGTGCCCGTCCATGAGGTGCAGCATCAGCTGTAGTGTCAGCAGCAGGAAAAACATCCCGTGGGAAGGGCTTTAAATGGAAGCAGGAAAGGAAAAGATAAAGAGCTGCTTTCGTTTTAGAGCCCTCGTTGGGCCACGTTTGCCTCCCTGACAGGGAGGGGATGCAACGGCTCCATCGGTGAAGTTATTTATAGAAGTGCAGTTAATTATAGAAATTTACTTGGAGGGAAGGTGGGAGAGGGCCCTGAGCAGCTCTGGGTGGCAGTGGGGGCTGGGAGGGGAGCAGGGCAGGGGGGCAGAAGCTGCTATTCCCAGGAGAACTGCTGGGGCCACCAGAATCCCAGCCCAGTCTGGCACGGACGGGGCTGCTCTGCCCTGGAGAGGAGATGGAACAGAGAACACTGGGGGGGTGACACCACAGCCACCATCAGACACAAACAGCCCCTGGCACATGGAATTGCTCCAACCAGCACCATTTCCTCGCCTCGAACGATTCCAGCTGTAACTCAGCAACCTCACCTGGGCACAGGCATCCCCCCAGGAACGTGGGGCCGGAGGAGACTCAGCCCTGCACTGCCTCCCTTGTGCTCCCAAACCGCTGCAGCTCCTGCTGCTCACGGAGCCGGGGAGCCACCCCCTTCCTGTGCCACTGGAAATCCCCTCTGGCACCCGGAGCCGCAGGATGGGATGAGTTAAACCAAACGTGAGTCACCTCTTTCCACAGAAATCACACAGTGGGGACTGGGGAACCATTCCTGCCACACCCAAGGACTTGGGAGAAGCTGGAACTCGACCTGATCCAAGCAACAGCACTTGGGACAGTCTGGGATTTCTCAGCACAAATAAAGGTAGCAAATTATTGGTAATAAATTTATTTTTGATATTGACTTTTTACAGAGCTAAATGGAACATAGAAACAGCACCAAGCCATTGAAGTTTGTTCTACAAAACCAGGTTTAATACAAAAGGATGACAGCAATGCCTGACTCTGCACTTCTGGACGGTTAAAAAAGCTCACCCAAACCCCACCAAGAGTTTAAAAAGGTTTTAAGAACAGAGGCACCGGTGGTTGAGATAATTTCTCTGGCAGCAGTGATGCTCTTGATACCTTTTGGAATAATCAAGGTTGCCTTTATTCCCTGTTTATTACAGTGCAAGGGGCTGGTCTTTGCCTTGAAGAGCTGCTGTCTCCTGCCAAAACACCCACACCCCAAAATCTGGGGTAAGAGCCACCTCCATGCAGGATATTCCCAATTTAATGGGAAAAGATCTCTGGTTTTGCTCCTGGAGAGCTCTGCTCCATCCATCCGGAGTCTCCATGGTCCCCAGCAGCCCGAGGGGTGCCAGAGGAACTCCCCACGTGGAGAGAGGTGAGCAGGGACTGGCACAGGGAACACACCTGGAGTGGCATCACCTGCCCAGGGCAGGGCAGAGCTGTGCCCTGGGCCAGCCCAGAGCCTGGGACAGGAGCAATCCCTGCATCCAGCCCCGGGATGTCCTCAAGGGGAGCAACATCCAGGGGCCACAGGGCTCAAATCACTGCTGGCTTCAGGTTCTCCTGCAGATGCCAGGAGAGGATTTGGGCCCTGCAGCCCTGGGAGCTGCTGCACAGCCCTGCAAGAGCAGAGCAGAGCAGAGCAGAGCAGAGCAGAGCAGAGCAGAGCAGCAGCTCCTCTGCCGAGCCTCAGCTGCCACACACCGGTGCCGTTTCCTGGGAACAAATGTTCCTTCGCTGGACAGACACAGAAGCTGAAGTAACCAAGAGATTACAGACACGAGATAACGATGCAGCAGGGCTGGGATGGACCCAGGCTGCTCCTGGGACCCATGGGGGCTGCAGGAACAGCGACAATCCCAGTGCTGGCACATCCCTGCTCCGACACGAACACAGACACTGCAGCTGCCCAGCTTAAACATGAACACGGAGCCCTCAGAGCCCTCCCAAAGCTGCTCTGGAACAGCCACGGAGCAGTCCTGGGCTGGAGCCACAGGAAAGCGCCTTTAGAAGCCTCCTATATCCTTTATTATCCACCCAAATTCCCTCCCACCCCATCCCAAAATAATAAAGCACACAGACTGCAGACTTAAAAGTGTAACAGGGTCACCAACTCTCCTCCACCACCCCCAGCCCAGCCCCAACCACCAAGGCACATCAGGCTCCCTCCTCTCTCCAGGCCCACCTCCACCCAATTCCCCCTCTCCCCAGTTTTGGATGGATGAAGCCAACACAGAACATTTTCCTCGCTGGGAAGCAGCAAGCGAGACAGCAAAACTGTCTTTGCTCTGACAAAAAACAAATGCTAACGAAGACACGCCTGCACTGCCACCCTAGTGTTTCCATGGGAAATGTTATCTTTCAGCACATTCCCTGATGGACTCTGCCACCAGTTGGCCTTTGCAGAGTTGAGGTCGAATTTTGCACCCCCAGGCTTTGGCAGAGCCCCCCCACAAGCCCTCAAGGGGGGCAGTTATTCTTTGCAGGTTGTTGTTTGCTTGCCACGGGAGCCAGGTCTCCGTGGAAAAGGCTCAACTTTGGTGCAATTCCAGCTTCCCACCAGCTCAAGCCCATCTTCTTTCCAAGCCATTATTGCCCTGAATGTGTGTGTTTTTGAAGAGTTCCAGCAGTGAGAGCAAACAAGAGCCGTGCAAGCCCCAAGCCTCGGCCAGGCCCTGCTCCTCCCCCACGGCCAGCGAGGGGCCTGACCCCTGCACGGGGTCCATGTCCACGCCCAGACCCACGGCTGCTCCTCTCCTGCTGCCCCTCAGTGCTCCGAGTCCGACACGTACGAGGGCTGAGTCCATCTCCACACCAGCATGTCCTCCCCTGCCACCCTGTGGGATTCTGTCTGGATCCGAGACTCGTTGGAGGCCAGGAAATCCACGGCTCTCTCCCACACTCGCTTCATCTTTTTTCTGCAAGGAATGGTAAGAAAATAAATGAGGATCCCAAGGTGGTTGTGCTTCCCTGCCTGCAGCAACTGTGCCTGTGGATCTTGGCTGCCTCCTGCTCGCTGTGCAGGCAGGAAAAGGCATCAAACGAACCCTGGTGTAGAGATTTCAGACCAGGGCACGGCCACACAAATCCTGCCCGGGGGGAAGATGAGAGGCTCTGTCAGTGCCCTGAATTTCTGCCTCAATTTGTGCTGCAAAGGAACTCGATGAGCAAATCGCCCTCCCCTGTCCTGCAGACAGAGATCTCAGCCAGGGAGGCACCCTGATGTTCATCCCAGCTTTGGATCCAACACTTCTGAGCATCTGACGCCCAGGGATGGCTCAAACAGCTGCAGTCATCCCTTGGAGGAAAAGGAAACCCGTGTCTGATCCAGAGTGAGGACATTTAACACTTCACAGGAGGCCAAAGCAGCTCAATTTAACCAAAACACAAGAAACATCTCTGTAGAGTGGTGCAAAGCACCAGGATCCAGCCCTGCAGCCCTTCAGTCCCAGCACCCACAGAGCAACAACCTCCAGCACAATTCCTGTCTGAGAAAGCCCCAAACCCGACTTGAGGAAGCCCCAAACCCGACCTGAGGAAGTCCCAAACCCAACCACCTCACTCCAGCTCCCTTCCCAGCTGCACAGCTCCAAGTGGCCTCTTTCCAGGCACACACAATCACTGCACAAGAGCCCCAATACCCTGTTCAGCTCATGGGAATGGTTCTGAAGAGCTCAGCGCTGCCTGGAGAGCCAGGCAGGATGGCTGGGAAAGGGGAGAGCAGCAGACAGCCAGCAGGTGAAGCAGAGGACACCTAATGCTGCAGGTCCAAGCAAACCAAACCCAGGTACTGCTGGGCAGAACAAGGACAACACACCTGTGGCACTGCAGCAGTGACAACACACCCCTGGCACTGCAGCAGTGACAACAGATCTGTGGCACTGCACCAAGTGCCCATCCTGGAGCTGTCCCACTCATCTGCACCAGCTGAGCTGTGTCCAAGCCTTTCCCAAGCCAAAGGCTCCAGCCTCCTCCTGCAGAGCAGCTCCAGGGATACATTTTGGAGCTGTGCTGAGTCCCACCCTGCTGCTGCCAGCCCTCCTGAGTGCCCAGAGCCAGCTCACCTGCTCTGAGGAGGGATCAGGCTGTCCCGGACGTGGTAGATGCCAACGTAGGGGTAACGCTCCAAATTCCGTTCCCATTCCTTGTAGTGATCCTTGACAACAGCTGGAGGGAGGACAGGAGGGCACAACAGTGAGGGATCAGCCCTGCAGGGAGCAGAGCAGAGCTCCCCTGACTCCCACAGCTCCTACCTATGATCTTCTTCACCATTTCATACATGGCTTGTTCCTCTTCCTCCATCTTCCGCCAGCGATACCGGAGGTAGATCAGGATCCCCCAGAGGGTTATCAGACCTAGAATAAAAACAAAGGGAATTGAGGAACTGACAGTTGGTATTTGCTGGATGCAGGTTTAGTTCTGACACTGTGAGCCAGGCCTGCTTGGAACTGAATCCCAGAGATTCCCAGAGCAGCTGCACCTCCTGCAGCAGGAGATGTGGGATGAGGTGGTGGGAAGGCCTCAGCAAGGAGCTGCCCTCACAAACGAAACCTCAGCACAACTGATGCCAGAATGACTTTTTGCTTTTTCTTTTACCCCTCTTACATACACTTTTATACAGTTCTGTGTATTCTTAGTGCTTTTAGCCTACATACTTGTAATTTTCCAAGTCTAATAACTTATTTAACACCCACTGTACTGTTAAACCAAGAGACCAAACAGAGTCTAGAAACCGCAGACACCAAGGTCCTCTCCAAAACATATTTTTATAAACTAAAATAAACCCATCAAAAGAAGAAAATTCCTCAAAACAAAGAGTTCATTCGAGCGTCTCATTGAGAGATCTTTGATAAATATGTTAATTTTACAAGACCTATAATTGTGTGTATTTCAGTATGAAAAGCAGTGCATGCATTTTCAAAACATTCCACCTAGACAAAATGCTGTACCCAAACATCCTGAAATAAATACCGAAATAAAAACCCCTTTTCCCCATAAACTGTGTTTTGGTTTTAATTTTAAGACCAAAGAAAGGCATCACAAGCACAGGGCCTCAGTTCTGCAAATCCCAGAGGAGTGGGATCCACTGCTCCACGGAGAGCTGCTGGGTAGGGAAGTAAAGGCTGGGAGATGTTTATGGAAGCCTTGGCAATGCCCTGGGCAGGACTTCAGTGTCTGCAATAAACACAAGTGTCCCCTGTCACCCCTCCCTGTCAGGCTGGATTAGAGACTCCTGCAGTCACACAGCTCTCGTTATCACCTCTCTGGGTAAAACCCCTGTCTCAGCTGAGGCATGACAGACTATTCCAATAAAACCTCCAACCCTGAAATGCTACAAGTCATTATTAAAGAGGCTGGAAGACTCAGGAGCTTAGAGCAAGAAAAAAAGAAAAACTGACTCCTTTAGGTAAGTTAACATACTTATTTTGCAGCCCATAATAATGGGCACTTGAGGAATGCCCAGAGAGCTCATCAGCTGCCTGATTTAAAGCAACTTTTAAGCACTCACAGCACAAGAGGAGGGCTGTGGCTCTCCTGTGCTGCCAGAACAGAGGTTAATTAGACATTAACTCATCAGCAGATTTATTTCACCTCTGTCAGGCGTCTCCTATGGCTGAGGAATGTGTGATCACAGGGGTCCAGCCCTGCAGCTGAGCCCCGAGAGCCACTTACTCCAGAAGAACAGGAACAGGTTCATGATGGCTGTGACCACGGCCCGGCGGAAGCGGCAGCCCAGCCCCATCTGGGGGTGGGCAGATTCCAGGCAGAACACTTCCTCCACGCTGGAAACCGGCTCCGACAGGTCCCTGCCTTTCAACCTGGTGGGAAGAGGCAGAAAATCTCACTGAAGAGAGCAAGCTCCAACTGCAGTCTTCAATCAAGGCCAGGAGAACAAGCAGACTGCGGATGCAGCAGCTCCCAGGAAATGCCCCCACACCCTGAGCCTCCTGCCAGAACATTCTGGGGCTGCCTGCTTAGCCAGGGATGGATGTGGCTTCAGGAAGGCAGCAGGGCTGCAACTCCCCCTGGCACTGTCCCTGCACAGCCTCTCTGACAGCCCCTCGCAGCGTGCACAAGATTACACTCGGAATTGGATTCCCACCTCCCAGCACGGAGATGGAAACGTTCCCCGAGCCAGAGTCGCTGCTCAGCCCTGGCAGTGAGAGCTGGAGGAGCCAGGCTGGGAGCAGGAGCAGCTCAAAGAGTGACAGAGCACCAGCACTGAGCCCTGCAGAGCCCTCAGCCCTCCACCTGCAGCACTGCTGCTGCTCCTGGTGCCAGAATGATTTTTTTGCTTTTTCTTTTATACCCCTCTTACATATTCTTTTATATAGTTTTATGTATTCTTACTGCTTTTAGCCTACATATTTGTAACTTCCCAAGTCTGATAACTTAGCTGAGACCCACTACCATTAAACCAAGAAACCAGTCTAAAAATCCCAGACACCAAGGGCCTCTCCAGAACATATTTTTGTAAACTAAAATAAGTCCATCGAGGAGGGAAGGTTCCTCAGAACGAGGAGTTCACTCAAGCCTCTCATTGGGGAATCTTTGATAAATATATTAATTTTGCAAGGCCTATAATTGTGTGTATTTCAGTGTGAGGTGTGCATGCATTTTTGGGGCATTCCACCTGGACAAAGTGCTGTACCCCAGGATCCTGAAATAAATACCGAGGTAAAAAATCCCTTTTTCCCATAAACCATGTTTTGGTTTTAATTTTAAGACCAGGGAAAGGCATCACTCCACACTGAGCCGTTCCCGGAGCTCACAGGCATCGAGGGATCCAAGGGACAGCCCAGCAGCTCCAGGGGCACTGAACCAAAGGGGATTGTATTTTTTAGGCTCCTGTCTGCACTGAACAGCCTATTAGACAAAGAGGTTTGCTCAATTTACAGGTGCTCAGCTCACAAACTGCTCAGAGCTCAGCCCTGGTTCTGGGTTCTGCAGGAGCTTCATGCACACTGTTGTTTCCCATCCCCTTGTCTTATTTACAATCCAAATTCCACCAAAATGCTTAAAACATGCAGCAGAATCGCCCTGTGCAAAGCTCATTCTCAGTCCTGTCTCTCAGACTAGCAAGTAAAAAATAACCTCACGTAGCTAAAAATGCCAGGGGCAGGGTTTTGGGGACGCTGCCACGCCAGCCCCAGGAAGCAGCACTGTTTGGGGACCAGCCAGCAGAGCTGCTAATTAAGAAAAATAAAAAGTGGGAGGATATTGTATCCCACGGCTTCTGACTGGAAATGTGCTGGAGTATAAAAACACAAAATTTGACAACTCTGCATCCCAGCCCACCTACAAATCCAGCCCTGCCCCTAAGGAAGCTGTGTCCCGGTCTGGGAATTTGCACACCCCAGGAATCAAAGCAGCAGACGCTGTCTGATCCGTGGATCACAGCAGCAGCTGCAGGAATATTTAAGAGCAAATGGAGCAGTGGGAATTCCTACAAGCCTTGCCCACCAACCCCAGCACCACGACTGCTGCAATTCGCTTAATCAGAGACACATTTAGCAACGTGAAAATGCAAACAACTGTTAAGACTTTGGAGTTAGCACAGACTGGAGGCAGCCCACGCTTCCCAGAGGAAGGTGATGATGGCTGCTGACTCTGGGTAACGCTCTTTCCTTAGGTTATGGACTGGAAGTTGTGATTTTTCCCTGAAAACCCAGTAGTGCTGCCATTTCTCATGGATGGAGCCTGTTGGCTGAGAAATGCCCCCTCAGTGACCACATCCCACTGCCAGACCATCCCCTCAGGAGGAATTTCTCCATGGAAAGGGTGGTCAGGCACTGGAAGGGGCTGCCCAGGGAGGTGGTGGAGCTCCCACCCTGGAAGTGCTCACCTGGATGTGGCACTCAATGCTCTGGGCTGGCTGTCCAGGTGGGGATTGGTCACCAGCTGGACTCGATGGTCCCAGAGGGATTGTCCAGCCTCAGTAATTCTGGGATTTACTGTGCATTGGGCACTCTGCCAGACACACAACTGACACTAAAGGTATCACTCCACATCCCTTTCCCTCTCCTCCTGCTCCTTGAGACTTGCTCCAGAGGGTCCCAAAGCGTGGGTGACACCCTCACTGCACAGAGGGCTCTGCTGGCCAATGAACCCTCTGATCCGAGGATGCAGCTCCACAAATGCACTGGAGAGAGGTTATCCCGGGAAAAGCAACCACGTGGGCAAGTTTAAGAAGAGCTGCAGGCACAGGACCCTGGGCAGGACACCAGGATCACCTCACAGGAGGCACAACACAACCACTGATGGCCACGAGCAGCCCTGACCTCCCACTCCCACCTCATCTGCAGCACATCCCTGGACACAGCCAGGGCTGGGAATCAGACTCCTGGAGGGAGGGAGCTCAGTTCCCATCTTGCTGCAGGGCTGTACTTTTCCTTTGGAAGTTTGCCCAGCGAGCTCTGCCACAGCCAATCCCAGCCTGTCTGCTGAAGCCCAAAGAGCTCTGGGAGCTAAAGGGCACCACTGACCCTGTCAAATTCCGCCCCAGCCAGCACCCAGATCCCCAACTTTGACACAGTGGGCACCTGCACACCCACTTCTAAAATCCCTGTTGCTGTTCAGCACCAGCAGATCCCCAACTTTGACACAGTGGGCTCCTGCTCACCCACTTCTAAAATCCCTTTTGCTGTTCAGCACCAGCAGATCCCCAACTTTGACACAGTGGGCTCCTGCTCACCAAATTCCCAAATCTTTGTTGCTGCTCAGTATCAGCACATCCCCAGCTTTGACACAGAGAGTTTCTGCTCACTGAATTCCCAAATCTTTGTTGCTGCTCAGTATCAGCACATCCCCAGCTTTGACACAAAGGGCTCCTGCTCACCCAACTCCCAAACCCTGTTGCTGCTCAGTATCAGCAGATCCCCAGCTTTGACACAGACAGTTTCTGCTCACTGAATTCCCAAACCCTGTTGCTGCTCAGTATCAGCAGATCCCCAGCTTTGACACAGTGGGCTCCTGCTCACCGAATTCCCAAATCCTTGTTGCTGTTCAGTATCCAGTGCAGGGCAGCTTCAAACTTCTGTGAGGAACTGCCAGTTACATTCTGTGCAAAGGAAGCCAGAAGAAGATTAGTCCTCCATTCGTTTAAAATACTGACCAAAGTGGTTTCAGTACAGCAGTGGGAGAATTCATTCCATAGGGGCTGTCCCCAGGTTAATTCTTATCAGGATTCTGCAAACCAGAGGGAGGAGAACTAAGCCTGAAGGTCTGCCTGGTCTAAAGTCTTCTGACTGGGGAGATGATGCATGAAGCACTCTGTGAAATAACACCGTCCCAGACTGTTAGGGCTAACCACTAAATACAACATAATCTTACTGACAGGTTACCAGGAAAGAAATGGAATGCTGGATCAGAGCAGTCTGTCTCCTGACACTCTGCAGCAGAGAAAAATCCTTCTTCTGCCCAGCCCTCAATCCAGGGAAATTTCTGGTTTCACAAGACTGATGGCTCCAGTGAAACAACAAACCATTAAGATTTACAGGGAGTGAATCAGAAATGGAGGAGAAAATGATTTTCAAAAGAACTGCTGAGAACAGGACTGGCCAAAGGGGAAGTGAGAGAATCTGGGAGAGAATCAAAGCAGGATGAGGAAGTAAAATGGATGGTGAATTGTTTTAGTGTCTATTATTTATTGCTTTATAAGAGACTAAGCACTGGGTTATAACAAAGCTGCTCAGAGCCCACTCACCAGCACGTGATCCTTCGCTTCACTAACCCAAATGCATTTGCTTTTTAGGTTCTCAGGGTTACCACATTCGAAATTACCTGGTAAGAAAAGTCAAATAGAAAAATCGTGTTTGTAAAAAAGCTCTTGAACAGCTCAGAACCAAGCTCTGAATGTACACCAAGAAATGCTCTCCTTTCCAATCAGCCCCAGCCCCGAGCAAAATGATTCCAGGGTGAGATTTATATTGCAGGCAGATCAGATTATGACTATTAATAAAACGCTCAGCCACTGCATGGAGGTTGGATAAGGGCAATCAAACCTCTCACTTCAGAGCTGCTGCTGCATAAGGGCAATCAAACCTGACACTTCAGAGCTGCTGAACACACAATGAGGGGGAAAGTATTGCTCCTGCCCCTTGCAGAGCACAGAACCACAGCTGCCACCAGGTATCAGGTGTGGAGCTAATGATCAGTGTTCAAAACGCCTCCAAGGAGCTGAAATCACAGCTTCGCCTCTAACCCAGGCAGAGAAATGCTGGCAAGGCACTAAATCCTCTAAATCTTGCCTCACCAAGTTGACTAAACAAATGTGCTAAGTAAATCTGGTGGAAATCCGAAGTCAGATTTGAAAAGATTTAGGAATTCTGTGCAGCTGCAGTACCCAAAGGCTTCAGCCTCACGGTCTGAAATGCAGAAAATGGAACTGAAGCCCTTTTGCTGATTACCACTGCTGTGAATCTCACTGAACAAGTCCCTACTCATACAGTGGATTTCCAGCAGCCTCCTCCATCCCAAAATACCAGTGATGGGCTGGATTTACTCTTGGAGTAGGGACTGTGCTGGGTCAGCTCCTCAGCGCAGAGAGCCTGTCCCACCCTGCCGTGAGGAAAGGGAGAGGCACTCACACATCTGCTGCCACACTTCAGCAGAAATGACAATTTCTTAGGTCACTTTATGTGTAAAAACACGTCAGTTTACACCTCCTGGCTCTGTCTTGAGGACAATTTCAAGCTGCTGGTAAGAAAAGAATAACAAACCCAACCAATCCTACCTCAAATTCCCAACGCATCAAGTACAAACAAGGCCCACTCACCCAGGCAGGGTGATAGGAGTGCACTATCCAAGCACCACTCAGAACAAAAATAAACCCACTTTTCCCTATTTTCCTATTCCCTGCCTGCCTCACAGCTCCTCAAAGGGAACTGCCTGTTCCATAAAGCACTCCAGAGTGGGACAGAAGCGAGCAGGAGCTGGGATGGGGATGCAGCAGCACTCACCTGCCTGCACGGACAGGTAACTGTAGAGCTCGTGCAGCACGGCCATAGTCACGTCCTTCTGCTTGGCCTGGCAGAACTGCAGGGCACAGACAAGGACAGGGACACGCTTCAGCAGTGGCAGGGGACACTGGGATTGCAGCTCCAGTCACCAGACACAACCACAGCTCTGGAGTCTGGCTCAGTCCTGCATCGCCAGCTCCAACCACATCACCCGAGCAGAGGAACATTCCAGGCACAAGTGACCCCATGCACCCTCTGCAAGTCCCTGCGCAGTGGAACTGGCTGAGTTTTAAGGTCCCTTCCAGCCCAAACAAGTCTGGGATTCTGTAAAGTGCCACCAACCCCCAGCCCAGCCTGCAGCACCAGCCTCGGACCCACCATGGATGGATCCATCACCTCCAGAACATCCCAGCACACAGAGCTCAGAATCCAACGTGAAACCTTCTCCCTCCTCATCATGGAATGTTTGGGTTGGAAGGGACCTTAGAGCTGACCCAGTTCCAGCCCTGACACCTTCCCCTATCCCAGGCTGGCCTTGGGCACTTCCAGGGATGTGGCAGCCATGGGTTTCCCAATAATCCATCCTTACAGAGGGAGCAGGGCTGTGCAGCCATGGTGGAATTTGGGGAATTAGGTGGATTAAATCCTGTACAGTTAAAGCTGAAAACAGCTTTATTGCAAACCAATACCACTGCCGGTACAACTGTTAAAAAGAAATTGATTCGCATAATTGGGAATTTAAATTTTTATCTCTCAGAGTCTCATACACACTCCTAACTTAATCTGGCCCATTAATTCCAACTCATCAAGTCCCAATTTTTCTGTAAAAAACAAATCATTTTAGAGTGATACTGCTATGGGTGGAATAGAATACCTGGAATAATCACTGTTCTGTGAGAGCTCACAACATTGAAGATAAATAAATAAATGCTTACATCATCCGTGCTTTTGTCACAATCCACAGGCAAGAGATTAACTAGGAGAGAGAAGAGGATGAGTTAGCTAGCTGCAAACAAGAGCTTTGATCAAGAAAATAATTATCTTTTTAAAAGGAGGCTCGACTTAAAGCCTGGTTCTGCTGTTGTTAATCTCCCCCTGGCAGCCCCTCCAGGAGCTGCTTTGGGAGCAGCCCTGAGGAAAAACACACAAATGATGCAGGTGATGAATGCATTCAGCTGGGGAGTGGAAACTGGGGCTGGATGTTTTAACAGCTCCTGTTTGAGAAGCTTCATGCTGATCTTAACACTCCAGTGCTGCCCACCAGGGTCACCTGAAATGTCCCAGCACAGCCAGGGAGGGAAATGAACCCTCCTGGAGGGCTGACTGCAGCTGGAGCTCTGCGGAGCTTGATCAGCTCCCTGCACCTGCAGCAGCTCCCAGAGCTGCCCCAAGGCTGGCACAATCCACACCTGGGCAACATTCCTGCCTCCAGAACTCTTACACAGCTGTAATCCAGTGACCCTGGGCAGTTCCACCTTGGCTTTGGGAATGCAGCACCTTTCCCAGCCCATGCTAAGGGTGCCCAGGCTCAGGACCAGCACCTTCCCAAAAACTGT
The DNA here is from genome assembly GCA_013396875.1 of Vireo altiloquus. NCBI lineage: Eukaryota > Metazoa > Chordata > Aves > Passeriformes > Vireonidae > Vireo > Vireo altiloquus. Next base: position 206,960 of record VZRF01014545.1, on the reverse strand, counting down.
CCCCAAACCCTTCTTTGTTCAGCTCAAAGCCTGAAATATCCCCATTTCCAGCTGTTCCAGCTGGGCAACTCTGCTTTAAAAAACAGCTGCTGGGAAAACCGCTTTTCATGTCTCATGGAAGAGAAAGACACACTGTGTCACACCTGAACTGATCCACTGCACTTCCCCCTGGGGCAGAACAAGGGCTGGGAAGGGCCGTGCTGGCAGAAGGAACATCAAAAACACAGCCCAGGTACAACACAGACATTGTGTCACACCATAAAATCCATCCTTGGCCCAGCAGGCATCCATAAAATCCATCCTTGGCCCAGCAGGAATGGCACGCCACATAAACCCCACGGTTCTGAGGGACTGAAGGCCAAACTCGTTTGGAAAAAGCAAACTTTTGATTCGCTTTCCATGACTAGCAAGGTTTCTCAGGGGAGAGGGGAGATGGGAAGAGGGACAGAAACAGATGTCAGGTTATGGCAATGAGGATGATAAATGCGATGGCGACAGAAGCAGTAAAGGGAAAGCAGGAAGAAAGGTGAGGAGTAAAGTTTAAATGACAATCAAACCAGTGCACGTACAGTTCTCCTCTCTCCTGTCCAGCCAGCCTGACCCAAACATCTTCACCACGAGGATGCCCAGAAAAATCATGAGCAGCACCACGCTGGCGAGGCAGAGGAACTGGGACAGGTAATACTCCAGGCCTTTCCCCTTCCCCTCCGACTGCTGCCTCGGGGCTGAGCGCAGCAGGGCCGTGCGTGGGGTCACTCCGTGCCCCCCATCGCTGGCTGCCCGCCACGGGAAGCGCCGGATCAGCCCCCCAGCCCGGCTGCTCGCACCCCGCTCCGCCTCCTTCCCAACGCTGGAAGCCAGGTCCTCCTTCCCTCTCCTGAACAGGCTGCTGAACCTCCCGGGGGCCGCCGAGGAGCCCCACTGGGTGCTGGGGGTCACCTCGCTCTCCCGTCTCCACCAGCTGTTGGAGGAGAGTCCCCTTCTCTCCCCCGCCGTGTCCCAGGCAGCCCGGGAGCTCTGCGCCCCAACTCCCGCTGTCCCCCAATGGCTCCTGGACTGCTCCTCGCTGGGAAGGGGTTTGGAGGCTGCCGAGGAGCTCCAGTAGGGTGTGGAGCTCAGCCCCCCAACCCCATCCAAGCCCGAGACAGGCCGGCTGCCGAGCCCCCCACTCCTCTCTGCTGAGGGGCTCCACTGGGATGCGGAGTTCGACCCCCGAAACCTGTCCAGGGTTGGTCTCAGGCCACTGCTGAGCCCCCCACTCCTCTCTGAGGCGCCCCACTGCAGCGAGGAGCCCCGAAACCCATCCAGGGTCGCCCCCAGCCCCTGGCCGAGCCCCAGGCCGCTCTCTGCCGATGTCTCCCAGTGGGCCGCAGAGCTCAGCCCCGCGGCCCTGTCCGCCCCAAGGCCCCCGAGCCCCCCGCTCCTCTCTATGGACGTGTCCCACTGCGAGGGGGAACTGAACCCCCCGTGTCCAGACAGGGATGTCCCCAGCCCACCCCCACCTCTCTCCACAGTCGTCCCCCACTGCTCCGAGGGGCTCAACCTCCCGAGGCTGTCCCGGGACAGGCTGCCCTCAGCCCTGACGCCTCCTCCCCGGCCCGGCGGGGACCCCCGCGGGTCTCCCCAGGTCTGCCCGCCGCTCTCCCCGGACGTCCCCCAACGGGACGCGGGCGGCCGCCCCACTTCCACTTCCTCCTCCTCTTCCTCCTCATCTTCCTCCTCATCACTCTCACGGGCGGTGCCGCGGGTGAAGCCGGAGCGCTGCCGCGAGGGCGAGGCCTGCGGCGGCCCTGCGGAGGAGCGGCCCGGGCTGGGCGGCGCGGTACGGCCGCTGCGCCGGTCCGCCGCCACCTCAGCCCGCAGGCAGCCCAGCTTCTTGATGTAGACCTTGCGGGTGGTGGCAGTGATGGGCCCCGGGCGGTATCCGAGAGCCAGCAGCTCCTTGCGGAGCTCCACGTCCGTCAGATCCGCCATGGCCGCGCCAGGCCCCGCCGGAAGCGCCCCGCGGGCGGGAAGCGGCGCCGCCATCTTGGGAGGGGCCCGGCGCGCCCCTGGAGCCGCCATGTTGGGAAGGGCGCGGGTCGTGTGGGGAAAGGGCGCGGGGGCGGGCGCCATGTTGAGAAGGTCAGGGGAGCTGCGGGTTCCCGGTCCCGCCACGGCCTGAGGGAGCAGCAGCTCCCGCTCCCCGCTGATCCCTCAGGACCGGGGAAAAGGGGGAGAAATGGGGAAAGCAAAAGGCGAAAGCCGCCTCAGCTGCGGGGCGAGCCGGTGTAGATGATGGGTTGGTCCCCATCGCGGTGTGGGGCTGCTCCTCGAGCAGCTCCTGCCGCGCTCGCCCTGATGTTCTGACACTTTTAGGGCCATTCTCTCAAAAAACGTCCCTTTCCCAGCCACCTGCCACCCCCACATTTCCTTCATTGCTGCCCAGTCGCTGAGCTCTGCCAGAACCTCAGGCATCCAGATCCATGAAATATTTCCTGGGAAGGGGGGTCCCGGCACATCCCCCCACCTAAAACAGCAAACCTAAGCGTTGACTTGTAAATTTATTTTGGCACGGCTGTGATGAACAGTAATTGCTTTTTCCTGCCGCCGCCGCTAAAGAAAGCGATGAAAGCGGCTGAAATACGGCGGTGTAATGTTGGAATTTAATTAAAGGTAATGGAACGGCGTTGGCGAAGGTGCTGAGGGCTGGCTGCGTGTCAGGGGTTTGGTGACGGATGTGTGACAGCAGCATGGGGGACAGGCCATGGCCCCTCGGGAATGGCGCCTGTGGGGAGACAGAGGCTCCCGAGGAGCGCGAGGCTGAAGGAGCTGAGCTGTGCCTTCCCGACGTAAATCGCAGCATCCCAGAGTCGCTGGGGCTGGAAAAGCCCTCCAAGGCCATCGAGTCCAAGCTGTGACCGATCCCCACCTTGTCACCAGCCCGGAGTGCCACGTGCAGTCTTGGACACCTCCAGGGATGGGCACTCCAAACCTCCCCGTGCAGCCCCTTGCAATGTTTAACAACAGTTTCCATGAAGAAATCGCTTCTGGCGTCCACCCTGACCCTCCCCTGGCACAGCTTGAGGATATATCCTCTCGTCCTCTCACTGATCCTTCTTTCAGGAACCCACTTCCTTAGCAGGTCCCCAAAGCTCACCTCACTCTTCCCAATTTATCCAAGAAAACAGCAACGAGATGCTGAGATTTGTTTGTCTGGTTGGCAACAGCAAATACGTCCTCAGCAGAGGCCAGGGAGCCCATTAAAAGAGCAAACTCGGCTGTGCTGGGAAGTGTGAACGCGCTAAGCTGAGCCTCCTCTGTGCTCCACTGCCAGCTCATGATGTGGAAAGGGGTCTAATGTAAATAAAAAATTCCAATTTGCTCCCATCACACAGATACTGTGAGCTCACAGCTCTCGCTTTGCACAAGCTCTGCCTGGACATGCATTTGCAGATGCTGAGCTGATGCAAACCCAGGAATTATGTGAACTCACCTTGTTCTGGAGAAAACAGCAAAAATAAAAGCTCAAACCTGTCCTTTCAACTTGTAATTCTGTCAGTCAGGGAAATTACCCCAGGCCCAGCAGCCTCATTGCACAATCTCTGGAGGGGGGACATGGGATTGGTGTTGGACAACAGGAGGATGGGGGAAAAGCTGTGATTCCTCCTCTGAAGGAGGTTGGCAGCACCAAAGCTCAGCAGGATCAGGTACCTCTGCTTTGTGGAGAGAAATCCACAAAGAATTTCCCTTCCTCCCCGTGGGAGAATCCCTGCCTTCCCTGGACCCCACAGGAAAAGCAGACGTGTCAGACCCTGTATCCCCACGGGCAATCTTTGTTCCCATCCCCTGCCCACAGTGCCAGTGCTGAATCTGACAGTGGATTTTCTATTTTTGCAGCCCCTTCATCATCCCTGCGGCTCTGGGAGCACCAAGTGGTGCCGAGGCTGCAGATGGGCTCAGAAAAAAAAGCATTTCTTGGCTGGAAACACCCGGAGCTGGCTGTGGGAAGCTGGGACAGCACAGAGGGACAGCCTCCATCTTCCCTGCGAGCCCAGAAGCTGCCTCAGAGCCGCTGGCAGTGGCTCAGATGCCAGAGGAGCAGACGCGCCATGCCGGCTGCTCCAGCTCTGGCAGCGTGGGGGCAGGACTGGTGTGAGCAGAGCCCTGGGAATGGATCCGTGCCCGAGAGGGGAATGGCTGCACCCCAAACCCCACAGCTGAGCCCTTCCACCGCTGACTGATGGGCTGCTGAAACCCTGCGTCCCCACCCACCTCCTTATGGCTGGCTTTTGGCTGACAGCCCTGCACGTGGCACCGGGGGAGGTGTCAGGGCTTTCTTGGGAGCTACCTGTGCCCATTTGTCACCCTGTCACTCACAGCCACGGCACAGGTGTGACCCAAGAGCCCCCATCTGCCCATCTGTCCTGGGCCTGCTCAGTACCTCAGGAAGTCAGAGGTGTTTCCCTTCCCTTCCCTTCCCTTCCCTTCCCGCACCTTCCCTTCCCGCACCTTCCCGCACCTTCCCGCACCTTCCCGCACCTTCCCGCACCTTCCCGCACCTTCCCGCACCTTCCCCCCAGCTGTCAGGCTGCTCATCCCACCAGGAAATTCTTGTTTGGTTTCTGGAGCAGCAGATTCTTCCTACCTGCCTGCAGGTGTGACCTGGATGCTGCTGGCTGCCAAAGCACCTTCCAGGGCAGGGGGAAAACAGATCTGTCCTGAAACCTGGAGACCACTTCCTTCTTACCCAGCGCCAGAGCCCTGACAGCCTGGGGGGAGGGGGCTGGTTGGGGTCTCTCCATCTTTTTCCAATGGAAAAGTTTCTGCTTCTCCTGCTCAGGCCCCTGAGGGTGGAAGGAATTTTCTCCCAAAAGCTGAAGGTGTACTTTGGTGCTTGTTTGGACAACACAGTTGGTGCTGCAGGACAGGACAGGGGTTCCTGTGGTCTCTGTCACAACCATCCCGAGCTCATTTATAGCTGGGATGACTGGGAAGAGCCACTGGCAGAATCCATGGCCGGGGTCAAAGCTGGATTTTGCTGCTGCAGCTTGTCTGGGTCCAACGGTAAGAGCAGAGGGAGATCTCCCAGATCTCTCTGCAGAGTCCCACAAGTGGATCTCCCTCTGGAATTTTCCACAGCGTCAGCCCCACCATCGCCCCGGGATGGGAAATGGGCCAGGAAGCAAATCCAAGAGGCTCATGTTCACTTTCTTGCCATCATGGGGAAACTTTCCTTCCTGGGTGGCACAGAGGAGCTGCAGGCCTGGAAAGCGCCAGAAGTGAAGGAGCTGGAAAAAGGGCACACTGGAGGGACAGCTCTGACCCACGCTGGAGCTTCTGGAGGGGGTTTGGGAGCAGTTTGCCCCTCAAGGGGGAATTCTCCTTGTTTCCATGAGGCAGAATCCAACCGGGAGTAAAGCTTTGGGTGTCTCTGAAGTAACAAGGCAAGAGGTGCCCTCTGAAGCAAACAAGCCTCTGACCTTGCTGCACGCTGGTGTAAATGTGCCACAGCTCCTCGGGTGATTCCCATGCCAGCTCTTCCATGGATATCACCCCTCTGCAGACTGAGCTCCCGCAGCCCAGACTGCTCTCACTTCCAGCCTAATGGAATGTGTTATTTCCCATCTCCCTCCCACTCAGAGCCATTACAGTGATTCCACAGCTCACACTGCCTCAACAGTAGTGGGAGCTTCCTGGAGCTGATCAGTCCCTGGACAAGGAGCGTGCCTTTGGATCAAACATTGGAGCTGTAATCCACTCCACGCTGCCTGTTCCATTATCCATTGGGAGCTTTCTCCTCTCCCGAGGGCTGCTTACGGCAGAGTGCTCCGAGGGGTGTTGTTCCAGCACAAACAGAGCTCTTGGAATGAGCTCAGCGAGAACAGAACTCGTGTTAGGTTGGGAGGATAAAATTGGATTGGAATTGGATATATTCACGTACGTACCATTGATCTCATCCATCCGTACTTTACATATGTTGGATTTCCTGCTGCCAGCAGAGAGGAGTAGCTCTTAGCTCTCAGATAAAGCCAAAGGTATGGAAATGGAGAGCAGGATGTTCAAGTGGAATTAGGGTTTCATCTTGGGGTGTGTTTGGGAGGCAGGAGAAAGGGCAGAGCTCGCTGCTGTTCCCTCACACTGTGCCTGGCACAGCTGTTCCTCACCATGCTGGTGGATTTATAGCTCCAGGCTGATGGGAGGGGTTTGGGCACAGGAAGGGGCTGCCCTCAGGGCTCCTGTGTTCTCCAGCAGCATGGGAATGTGCCCTGCTGGAGCAGGGAGCTGGGTTAGGGACACCCAGGTCCCCCCTAAACACTGCTCACCTCCAGTTCAGCCAGGAGGTCTGGTAAAGGTTTGCCTCAGTTTCCCTCGTTGCCAAAAGGGAGGGCTAAGACTTAACACTCCTCAAAGACTAATTCTTTGGGCTTTGATACACATTTTCACAGAATCCCAGAATCCTTGAGTCTGGAAAATCTCTCCCGAATCATCGAGTCCAAGCTGTGCCCAATGCCCACCTTGTCACCATCCCAGAGCACTGAGTGCCACCTCCAGCCCTTCCTTGGACACCTCCAGGGATGGGGAGTCCAAACCTCCCCAGGCAGTCCTTGCCAAGCCCTGAGCACCCTTTCCATGAGGAAATTTCTGCTGATCTCCAACCTGAGCCTCCCCAGCACAGCTTGAGGCTGTTTCCTCTCCTCCTGTCCCTGTTCCCTGCGAGCAGAGCCTGACCCACCCCTGGCTGCCCCCTCCTGTCAGGGAGTTGTGCAGAGCCACAGATTCCCCCTGATCCCCCTTTTCTCCAGGCTGAGCTCCTTTCCCAGCTCCCTCAGCCCCTCCCAGGACTGACTGCCCAGAGCAGTGCTCAGGAAAACAGGGATGTTCTCCAGAACCTGGAGCCTTCCCTCTCTCCTTTCCCACACTGGGCACTCCCCATCTGTTAGAGAGGCTTGCAGGACAGAAGACACAAATCCTCCATTTAATTACGCTGCACGTTTATTATCTCACCTCAGATTTTGTTAATCTCTCTCACAGATTTTGTTTACATAAAGTGGAGTCTTTCAGCTTGAGCAGCTCCAGCGCTTTCTCTTCTGATCCTGCAGATATCAGTCAGCTAAAGAGAAAAGAGAGAGAAGCACAAGTGTCCTTAAATCTGGCATTCAGTCTTTCCAGAGCTTTATGTGTTTCCTCCTCCTCAGCTTCCCAGCTGAAAGCTCAGAGGGAAGCTGGGATTGGCACAGAGCAGAACAATCCCACAGGGAGAGCAGGACCCCCTCTCCCGGGCATCAACATCCCAGACAAGGCAAAGGCGCAGGGACAGCCCCATCCCACCATCCCTCACCCTGCAGCTGCACCACAGCCTGCCCCTGGGTATTAGCTGCTGTGATTCCCACACACAATTTCCCAAAGGAAAAGGAGGATTTGCAGCAAATTGGAGTGTAATTAAGTGTCAGTGTTAAGCCCCCGTGCAGGCAGCGAGGTGTTCCGAGCTGGCTGCACGTGCTGAGCTGCCTCGCAGGTACAGCTGCTGTTATAAGCTCTGCTGGAAATTGTTCCCTGGAGACTGAGGACTTTTTGGGAGGAGGAGGAGGAGGAGGAGCAGGGAAGTGGCAAACAGAGCTGCTGGGAAGGGTTGTGCTGCTGCTGACAGTCGATATCAGCTCTAGGACACAGGCAGCACCTTACAAGGGAATAACCTTCCCAGAAAGGTGCACACGGGAGCGGTTGGGATCTGAGGGCTCCGCAAAGTGAGCAAATATGACACAAAAACCCTTCTGGGGAATATAAATATCTCCATGCTGATGAGCTGGTGAGAAGAAGGAAAGGCAGAATTCCCAAGGCAGAAATCAAGCCACTGACAGTACCGTCTGGGGTGTCCTGTAACAGCTCTGCCAGCAGTTTCTCCAGGACATCTTGGTATTTTTCCAGCTGCCTTGGGGTGAGCCAGGCTCTGACAGGAAGGGCCTGCTGTGGAGGAAGCCAGAGAAGTCAGAGGGAAAAGCTGAGGAGAGCAGAGGGAGGGAGGTTGGGGTGCTTTGACCCCACTTGGATCGAGTCGGTGGAGGGTTTAGGGTGGATTTGGAGGGAAGAGGATGATCCTCATATGGAGAAAAGCAACGTTTTGAAGGCAACACACTCTCGAGTTGTTCAGAGTGCTGTTGCATAACCCGTGGGCTGGCTCAGAAATCCTGATAAAGGCACCTCCTGGCAGCAGGGACTGCAAAGAAAATAATTTCTGAACCTTCTAATCCTCCACTGTGTCACACATCAACCCTTCCAGCCTCAGCCTGCAGAGCTCCTGCCCCAGCAAGAGCTGAGGACAAGCCGTGGTCCTGCTCCAGCCTGCTGGACTTGGAGCCAGCTGTGGCTCAGATGTGCCCGAAGCAAAGAGCTCTGTTGTGGTGCTGCTCAGCTGTGGGGATGAGGCACGCTTTGAACTGCACCTTTCTGCTCTTTAAATCCTGTTACCAAGCGTTGGTGCACCACAAGTGCACATCAAGCTGTGCCTTGGCCAAATTCCAGCCTGGCTGGTCCTGCTGCCTGTCCCAGGGGCTCTGTCCCTGTTTGGGGGGAGCTGCACCCTCCTACTGCTGCCAGAGAACAGCCAAGCTCCCTGCAGGAGTGGCTGCACAGACAGGGAAAAATTCCCTGTGCTCAAGTGGAAAAGCACAATTTTCAGACTTGGCTCACCAGGTAAGTCTGCCTTTGAGGGCTTAGCCTGGCAGTTAAATCCCTAAAATTGCCCATTTTCTGCTCTGTATACAGACTTTGGGCCCAGCTTTTAAATAAGGTCTCGGCAGTGCAGAGAACTGTGGGGTCAGAGGTGACGCCGAGCAGGAGCTGAAGCAGAACTGGGAGTTCCTGCCTTGCACCTGGCTGGGCTTCCCTGCCTGGCAAAGAGACCTCGAGCTGTTCCCATCTTCCTAAGGGAGAAGCAGTTTGGTCTCAGTGGTGACTTGGCTGCTGAACAACCAAAATAATTTATAGGGTGGAGGCAAAACTTCTCTGTGATGTAACCAGGCAGGCTGGCAGAGGACATTTCTTGGACTCCTTGTCCCCTGCATGTCCTCGTGGGCTTCTCAGAGTCAAACGGCTCCACATACCTGGAGGGTTTTGGCTGCGGTGATATCCACACCGGATTGCTCAGAGAAACCTTCCTCCTCCAGCTGCTGCAGCGAGCTCAGGGATTTCTTCTGCCCTGCCTTGTTCCTCTCCTTTTCCTGCAGCTTCGGAGCAGAGGGGGCAGTTGGTGATGCTGGGATCAGCAGCAAACCCACCCCGCACCAGAAATCCACAGTGCTAGAACAGAACCAGCGGGATGGGAGCTCTCTGCACCCCAGCTGGAATCCTGGAAGGGCCCATCAGCTGTGACCAGAGTCACCTTTGGGGACTGAAATTGGGCAGCGCTGGGGGCAAGGTCGGGTTACGGGGTGGGGTGGGAAGGTTGCAGTAAACAGGGCGCACGTGTAAGGGGGGATGTGTGCGAGGGAACCCTGCCAGCAGCACAGGGGAGCTGACAGCACTGCGACCTCACCCAGCTGTCCCAGAGAACTTGTCCTGGCTCCGTTCTGGAGCACTGCAGGGAAAGTGAGCTGAGCCCTGCAGGTGGAGCCGCTCTGTGCAGAGCCCTGTGCAGAGGGCATGCCTTGCCAGCCTCTCTGCAGGTCCCTTCCCGTTTATGGGGCTAAACTTGCCTTCAGCACCCTCCGGAAAAAGCCAGAGGTGCTTTGGGATATGACAGGCACAGCAGGACACGTCGGACATGGCACAGGCCATGTGTCCAGTGTGTGAGCACAGGAGGAGCAGGGACAGCCTTTGGGGGACAGATTTCCCCTCTGTTCATCCAGAAAATCCTCAATCCCTGGCAGACACCGAGCTACAAGGGCTGTGGGGTACAAACACAGCCCCACGCGGGTCCCCATCCTCCTCAAGAACACTGAAGGATGCCTGTGGTCCCCACAAAAAGCAGTTGTTATCCAGGGATGGGTGTTGGAAATGGGATTTCTCCCGGTATCCACGGGCTCGGCAGTGCGGGGGAAGCTCGGCGGGGCTGTGTTTCAGAAGCTGCCGTCTCTGAGCCTGCCTGACACCTTTCAACGGTATTTGTTTCACTTCAAAAGGAAAAACGTTCTCTCGGCACGTCCCAGAGGTGACAACCAGCCGGGGGATGGTTAATTATTTGTTACAACAAAAGAGCCATCACTGAGCTGATGGGAGGCTGCAGCTGCTCTGGAGGAATTCCAGCACCGAGGAAAGGGAAAGGACCCCCAGGGACCGCAGGTGACACCCCCACAGGTGTGGCAGACCTTTGGTAGAGGGGTCCAGGCTCTTCCTTTCCATCTCACACCTTAAAACTGGATCTGTGTGCCCCCAAAGCCCTGGATTTTGGGAGGAGGATATCACAGTGTCTCCTGTTGGTGGGAGTTTGGGGGCTGAGGGTGGGAGAAACCTCTCCTGGTTGATTCATTCCCGAGGGGGTACCTGCATTTTCTGGAAGTCGCTCTGGGTGAAGAAGGGCATGAAGCCTTGGGTCTGCTCAGCCAGCACGGACAGCAGGGACACCAGCAGCAAACTGGCCACCACCTTCCTCGAAACCATGCTGAGAGCCTGCACAACACGGGAAAGGAGACACCAGGGCAAGAGCAGAGAGGGAGGTTGGACAAGAAATGCCTTTGGCTCTGCACCAGCTGCAATCCAGCTCAGCCCCAGCCCACCAGAGGGATATTTACTCTTCCAGTTGCTCCTGAGCTGAGAATAGAAGTGCCTTGACTGACAATTCTCTTCTCAAACCTGTTTGTGTAAACAGATTTGCTCTTGAGCAACATCTCCAGAGATTTCAAGCCCTTCAGGACTGCTCAAGCCTCCCTGAGTTCTCGAGCCTCAGCCCTGCAGCTGTGTTGGTTTAAGACCTGCACACATCCAGAGCAAATCCATCAATCCCAATGCCAGCACGGGAGGCAGAGAATGCTGCAAAGAGAAAAACCTTCAGACAGCTGTTTTGTTAATTTTTGTTTTGATTTTCCTCACCACTGGAAACCTTCCTGGATGGACTGGATCTTTTAAGAAGTCTCATTGAGTCCAAGGAAGATGGGAAAGGCATTTTCCGGCCTGGCTCTGTCTGAGCCTGGAATAAAGGGCTTTAAAAAACACCTCTGAAGTGATCTAACTGTGATTTCACGTCAGGAAAGGACTTATGTAAACACTGAATGTTCTCTTTTAAATATTAAAATATTCTCTCTGGACAGACTTAATGAAGTCTGGTCCTACAGCTTAACTTCTCCACCCAATTGATGCCTGATCCTTAATTAGTTTCAGCAACCTCTTGGTTTGGACATTATTGAGAAGACATTGTTAGGTCAGATCTGACTCCTGAATTAGATCTCCCATAAATATCAGCTGGAATTGAACCGAGGGCCAGTGGAAGTTGATAAATATTCCCTTTCCGTAGCACCTGGCAGTCACATCCTCTCCTCTCCTCTCCGAACCTCTCCGAACCTCTCCGAACCTCTCCTTTCCCTGGGCACTGCTCAGGGCAGCACCACTGCCATGTCCTCCTGCCCACCCAGACTGGGCCACCAGAGCCACCTCCTGCCCTGGGACATCCCAGGCTCTCCCAGCCCTGTTTCCTGCAGGGAAATTCTCAGGCAGGAATTCTCAGGCTCTCCCCTTGCAATGCAACCTCAGCAGCATCAATCTTTTGTGCTTTTTCATTTGTTCCATCGCTGCAGTAAATAAATAAATAAATGAAATACTGCTGAATGCAGAGAAAATAAACCCAGTCACCTCCTCCATCTCTTCTTGGCTGTCCCTTTGGGAATTGATTCGCTCCCTCTTCTCCCAGAAAAACACCCACACACACTTCTCCACTCAGAAATATCCCTGCTGAGTGGCCCTGCCTTGCCTGGCAAGCAGGACCTGTATTCCAGCCCGGAGATCTCTGCCTCAGCACCTCTCCAGGCACAGAGCACTTGGTGGATTTGCTTCCCAGCTCCAAAGGGAAAAGAAAAAAGCAGGTCCTGAGTTGAGCATCAGCACTGCAGGCACACAGGGCTGGGGCAGCGCTGCCAGCTCTGCTCACCCCCCAAAACCCAGCGCCAGTGTGAGGGCAGGAGGGGTGGGCAGCTGGCACAGTGACAGGACAGGATATTCACCTACTGAGCTGTCTCCCAAAAATCCAACCATTCCTGTCGCTAGGACCTGTCTGAGAGTCATTTTCTGCCTGCTCAGAGCAGCTCCCTGAGCGCAGAGGGCACCAGGGCTCCCCACGGCTCTGCAGCACTGCCCACTGTCTGTCTGCTGGGTGCCCACGGGAGGCAGGAGCTGCTGGAACCGATGATCCTGAGATGAGGATGAGCAAAAAGCACCTTCCCCCTTCTTTCAGCATCAGTTTTGTTCCCTCCTGTTCCTGCTGCGAGCTGGCTCTGCTGTGGCCAAGAGGTGCCAGGACCTACCTGGGGGGTGCAGCCGTGGGACGCTGGAGGTCAGAGCTCTTCTCCCTCCTGTCACACCTGGCTGCTCCTGCTGCTGCCCCTCCCTTTATAAACCCCTGCAGGCACCACAGTCACTCACTGGTGACCCTGTCCAGCTGCCTGGCCTGCATGGAAACAGCTTCCCCAGGCAGGGAATGTTGTTATCTGCACTGGAGTTTGCCAAGTTTCTCGTTTCCAGGCAGATCCCCTTTGCTCCCTCCCCAGCTCCTTCAGCTGTTCCCGGTGGTCCCACAGCTGAGGCAGATCTGCTGCTGCCTCAGTTTCCCCATCTCTAAGACAGGGAAATTCCTCTCTTCTGGCTTGTGTTGTTTTATCCTGAGCCTGCGGGACAAGCTTTTTAGGATGTGGATGTCCCAGCAGTAAAACGACACCTGTGTCAATTATATTTCTAATTGCAAATCACAATAATTTCAGAAGTTGCCACTTTGAGTCTTCAAGTGGCTCCTTCTCCCATCCCCACTGAGCCTGGCACTGATCTCCCTCTGGAACACAAACCCTGCACTGTCATCCCTCTCCAGACAAACGAGGTGCTGAGAGAGGGAGGGAATTGTGCAGCAACTCATCCATGCTCTCCCGGGACCATCAGCCGGGAGCTGATGCCAGAGGCTTTGGGATCAGGCCAGGCACATCCCAGTGCTGCTCCTGAGGGAGTCTGGGAGCAGCCAGGCGAGGAGCAGGAGGGAAAAACGACTTGTGAAGCCATGAAATGCTCCTGCAGCAAACAGGATCCGCGGGGAGCGAGAGCGAGGAGCGGCAGCATTCCTGCCTGGCTGGGGAGGATATCAGGAGCAGCGACTGCCCAGCCTGGGAATGCCATTTGTCACCAGGCCCCATCGCAGCCAGTCAATAGGACACAGGCACACCAGGTGTCACCGGGGGCCTGCTGCTGTCCCAGCCGTCAATAACGCTCGATTGGGGCCGGAGCCCTCCCCAAAACCTCGTGTCCAGCACTCAGGTGCTTCCCGGATCCCTGGGCATTCGCTCCAGCTTATCACCCCCTGCGCCATGGAAAGATCCCAGAGACTCCAGCACAGCTTTGCTCCCTGGAAACCTCCCTGGGAATGTGGCTGGGGGGTGATGGAAAGCATTTTACCCACACAGTATGGGGTTTTCCCCTCCCTTCCCTAAACAATTTGCACGAACCTGATCTGACACCGGTTCCTGTTTTAATTGACTTTTCCAGTCCTTCTTTCGCATGGTGATGATGGATGCAGCTGACGAGTCAGCAGATGGTGCTGGGAAGTGACAAATTAGTTACCAAGAAAGGTCACTTTTCCAAAGCACTAAACTTTCCCATGTCTTGTCCCACTGTCCCTCCAAGACACGTCCGGCTGGCAGCTTTCCATCCATCTGGGATGGAGCCTTCTGCCTCGGGAAGGACAACCTTCCAAATCAAACAGAGGGATGAGAATTAATCATATCTGTATTAGCTGCGTGCAGCCTGCCAGCTTCACCTCTTAATTATGCAAGAGTGCTCCGACAGCAAGGAATCGTGGAGCTGGAAATAAAGGATCTGACTCCAAGTCTGGAAGCAGCAGGGCAGGTGGGAGCAACAGGCACCTCCTGGCTCTGGCTTGGCCCGGCCCATAAACGCAGCTTTTGGCACATCCTGGCTGCAAAACGAGGATAAATGAAAATAAAAAATCCCAGCTGGAGGTCTCCCTGCCAGCGCTGTAATTCCAAAATTCCATCCTGCTGCATCCCTGGCGCAGTTTGCAACTTGCAGCCCCCGAAACTCCCCTTTGGGCTCCGGTGCCAAACGGCAGCAGAGGTGAGAGGCTCGACAGAAACACGACGTGCGGGATGGGCTGGTGTGCAGTTCTGCTCGTTCCTAAAGTGAAACATTTGGCAGAACTGGGAGTTGTTTTCCCAGGAAGCTGGCACTGGGAGCGCAGTCCGTTAGGCCTGGTACCAGTTGCAGCACCAAAGGACAAGGGGCAGAACAAGCTGCCAATGCCAGCAGCACGGAGCATTCATCTCCACGTCTGTGCTTCCCCCTCCAAGCTGCTCCAGGCTCAGGGTGTTTGGCAAAGGGATGCAGGAGGGCAGGAGATCAGAGCCTGGTGTGGAATTGGAGCCTGGAGAAAGCACTTGGGGGAGTGGGGAGGACTAAAATCCCACCCAGGTGGGCACTGAGGGTTCCCAGCAAAGCTTTCAGTTCAGGGCTGAGCATCCAAGCTCCAAGAGCCACCGAGGGCCATGTCCCCTTTCCCCCACATCCAACACGTTGGGACGGAGCTGGGAATGGGGGACAGGACTCTGTGCAGGGCCAGCTGCTCCCACAGCCCTGCCAGGCCCACCATCAGGCTTGGAAAAATCCCATCCCCTACCCCCAGTTCCCTTCCTGGAGCCCACAGGAATCCATTCTCACCTCATTCCCATGGAATTATTTTTGCATGGAGTCAGACAGGTCCAAAACCTGGTGTGGGATTGAAGGGCTGTGGTCACAGAGTGAGGTCAGAGTGGGAAGGAGCTCATTTTGGGCTGAAACCTCCTTCTCCCAGCCCAGGCACATCCTCCAGCTGCTGCCCCTGCATGGACGTGGTCCAGATTCCTGAGGTTCCTGATGAATAAAGCACCAGGGGCAGATTTTAAGGCAGTTTTCCAAATATTAATGCCAGGTAAACATGTGCAGAATGAGCTTAAAGCACTACTACATTTGTAGCGAGCATGTTTTAAGGGCCTGGATTTCCCTCTTCCTGTCCCAATCCCACCTGGATTCCTCCCAGCTCCGGTGGAATTCCAGGTAATTCCTGGCAATTCCTGGCTGGGCGAGGATCAACAGGAAGGGTTCAGCTCCTGCTGACTCCCCAGACCAGTTCAGCTCCTGGTTCTGACAGCAAAGGATGATCTCAGATTAACAGGGAATTGATCTCATGGAATTTCTCCTTCTCCCACTCTGGAGGCTCCAGGGGCTGTGGGCACAGGGCAGGGCAGGGGTGGGGAAGGAGGGGAAGGTTTGGGGGAGCAGCAGAGGGTCAGGAGCCTGTCAGGGGCAAAGATCTCACTTCTGCCTGCTCTGGTGGCCCCTCAGCACCTGCAGCTCCACTGCAGCAGCTCCATCCCAGCAGGATTGGGATTCACAGCCCAAAGTTCACACCAAAGCCTCTCTGGAAAGCTGCCGTGAGGTGACCTGGGCACCCCAAAATTGGGAGAATCCTGCCTGCTGCCTCAGCTTCTCCATGGAAGTACAAAAGAGAGGAAAAATGGTTTTCTGGACAGGGCCTGGGTGGATTTGGCTTCGCTACAGGGGCTGGAGGAGACAGGTAGTGACCAAAATCTCCTATCCCACAACAATCCTCTGCCACTGGAATTAAAAATAAAAAATCCCTTTTTCTAATAATGTCTGTGCTTACAAAAACTTTCTCTTCTCTCAAACAAGGAAAAAAAAAAAGAAATAAACAGGAGAAAAATATTTCCTTGCTTCGTTTTTCTACATTTTTGGTCACTCCTTTGCCACTCTCTCCCCGATCTGGAAGAAGTGAAGAGAGAAAGGAGAGGAGGTGAGAAAACACGATGGGATGCAGCTCAGCTGTTCCCATTTTGGTTTTCAAATCTGAGCCACCCGGTTTTCACTTGAGGGCTCAGGAATATTTTTAGGAATGGTACAAAATGCAGCCTCACGCCCAGGGACAGGCTGTGACTGCTTTGTCCCACGGGGCTGGGGGTGTCCCTGGGTACCCCACTGTCCTTTTGGGGTGCTGTGACCCTGGGCAGGCGATGAGGGAGCCCAGCCGAGCCCTGGGCTGAGCTCAGAGGCAGGGAAATCACTCAGATTTCAGCCAAAGAGATCCCTGCCCTGCTCACAGGGTTATATTTATTCGATTTGATGAGGAGGAATTTGGCTTTTCCACACTCCAGGCACCCACTGACCTTTCACTGCCTCATTCCCTCCTTCCCCTGCCCTATTCCCACACCGAACACCAGTGGAGCAGGTGAAGCACTACAAGACAACACCACCAAGGAGCCAGGAAAAGCCCCAAATTTTCTTGGGAGGAGACTGCTCACACCTTCCCATCAGCAGGAGGAGGATGGATGATATTCCTGCTCCCCCATGGGATGCCAAGTCCAGCCCCGTGCAGGTGAAGGGCTCAGGTAAGGCTGGGCTGGCTGCAGGCAAGTGTTCCACTGGGAAAGGGAGGAGGGAGCAGGATCCAAGCACCAGGATCTGCACCAGGGACAGCTGCCAGTGCTGTGCCCATCGAGGGGGAAAGGGGCAGGGAAAACAGGCAGGGGGGGAGTGAAAGCAGGGAAAGAAAGGAGAGGGGGGAAAGAAAGGTGGAGAAAACAATTGGGGGGAATAAAAGCAGGGAAAGAAAGGAGAGGGGGGAAAGAAAGGTGGAGAAAACAATTGGGGGGAATAAAAGCAGGGAAAGAAAGGAGAGGGGGGAAAGAAAGGCGGGGAAAATAATTGGTGGGGAAGAAGAGGAGGGAAAGAGAAGAGAGGGGAAGAAAAGGAGGGGGGGAAGAAAGACAGGGAAAACAGTGCAGGGGGAAGAAGAAGAGGAAAAGAAAGAAGAGGAGGGACAGGAGGGGTCCAGCCATCGCTGTGCTGAGCAGTGCCAGCTGCCAGCAGTTTCCCGACTGGACGATGCCCAGGATTTATTGGTGCTCTCCGTGGAATCTCCCTGTTCATCCCAGCACCCCTCAGCAATCAGAGGCCATTTATCTGCCACGGAGGAGAAAGGTTCTGGCTCTCAAGGCACCAATTCATCCTGGGAGGAACAAGGAGGCAGAGCTGGATGGCTTTGGGATGAAAAAAAGACTCAGACGTGGCAGGTCAACAAGCGAGGGATCCCAGGAGAGTCCTGGGGACAAGGAACAGCAGCACATCCATCCCAGCTGGGGTATGGGAAAAATGGATTGGAAAATTGTGACAGCAGCAGAAAGATCTGCGGAGCCACTGGGGCCTGTGCAGCCAGGCCTGATCCCAGCACAGGGCTCACTTCTGATAAAAGGCCTGTTAAATCCGTGGATATTTTGCTTAGGTGCGGAATAGCAACCTCAGCGAAAGCCTCTCAACCACAAAGGCTTTAGAGAGCTAAACTGTAAAGATTGGGAATTAAGGGGAATAAATATTAATGAAAGGGGTGGGAAAATCCATCATTTTTCCAGGCAATCCTGCCCGTGCTCCTCTGCATGGGGCTGTTGCATTTACAGCTCTCCGGAGCAGGTTGGGAGAGGGATGGAACTGCACAGAGGCTGGAGAGAGCCCACATGCCACGGGAGAGGGAAAAGGGAGCAGGGACTGCCCAAAAAAAGGGATGTTGGGCCAGCGTGGATGCAGCAAACCCTGCGGTGTTGGTGGCTGCGGGTCAAGCCCGGAGCGGCGCAGCCGGAGCCAGAGCTGTTACGTAAAGGGATGGGAGCAGCCCAGCCCGGGCTGGATGGAGGAAATGAATCCAATTACAGGATGAAGGGCACAGGGAGAGGATGGACACATTTGGTCTGGAGCAAATCCCCGAAAGGCTTTAAAGCAGGGACGGCAAGAAGAGGATGAGAATGAATCGCGGTGCTGGGACACGCAGCCACCACCGAGAGGAGTCGGGGCCTTGGAATGGGGCTGGAGGTGGGAATGGGGCTCTGCACCTGGCTGAGGGAAAAATCCCACCAGGATGTGGCTCTTCTGGGAGCTGGGACACGGTTAGGCTGTTCCTGGGGATGTTGGAGTGAGGAGCCAGCCCAGCCAGGCACCAGGGAACAGCCCTGCTGGAAAGAGGAAACAAGCAGGCAACCCCCAAATTTCCTCCGTGCTGATTCCCATAAGATTATAACCCAGCTGCCCGTGTCACAGCAGGCTCCAGGATTCCACTGAGAAAACCAAGGGCTTGTATTAGAAAGAGGAAAATAAAAAAATAAATAAATTGACCCAGTTATGACAAGACGAAGCAGCGCGTTCACGGCGTCGCTGTGGAAGCCCATGAGCAGCCACAACGAGGCCCTCGGGAGCAGCAGGATTCCACTTCAGATAAGATTTACAAATTAAAAATAAAAGAGCTGGATTATTCCTGTGTGCCCGAACCCCCGTTCCTGGCTGCTCAAGTGGACACTGCAGGGTGGGGGGTGGTGCTGTGCACGTGCATCCCTCAGGAATTCGGGTAAAGCCTTTCCTTTGCTTCTCTGACTTTGCGGTCAAGCACCTGCCCCTGACCGGGCAAAGGAGGAGAGCTGGACACAGATCCCTGATATCCATCTCCCCCTGGTAACTCCTGCCCAACACCTCAGAGAGCCCATAAACCACCCCGAAATCCAGACTGGTTCCTGTTTGCAAGACGGGAAGATCAGGGCAGCGTTTTTGCCGTCGCCCCTGGCAGAGTGTGACTCTCTCCACGCGGGCACAGCCCCGGGAGCGGCGCCGGAGCCGCCAGGATTTGCCGGCTGTGCCGGGGGGACTGTCTTGCACACCTGCCCACTCCGCCACAGCCCCGGGTTGTCACCGAGGGAGAAGTGTTGACAGCACCACACGGAGCGGAGCAGGATGGCAGCTGAGCCGGGATTGCTCAGCTCCTTGGCAGGGAAATGACAGGGCCCGAAGTCTCTCCGAGGAAATCCTACAGCGCTTGGAGAGGCATCACCTGGATCGGCAGCAGGAGGAAAAGGCTGGGGGCTGACAGGGCTTGCAAAGACCAGGAGAAGAAGTTGGGGAGCTCTCCCCACATCCCTGCTGCTTTGTGGCTTGGGGGCAGAGCCTGGAGCAGGATGGAGATGGAGAACCTGCATGGAAAACAGGAGCTGGGGTCCCTCCTGCTCACATTTTGTGCACGAGAGACAGGAGCCAGCCTGCTGTGCACTCCTGTGTTTTGGGACAGCAGCAAGGGCACCTCTGCATGCACCCCCAGCCCCTGCCCTGGGTGGGTGCCTGGGGCAGGGTCACTGAGCCACCGAGCCACCGAGCCACTGAGCCACAGCCAGGTAATCCCTGCTGGGGGAGGGCCGGCCCAGCGAACCCAATTGTAAATACATCAGTGTCCTCCTTCTCCCTGCCACACGTTTAAATCTATTTGATCCACCCTAATGGATTGATCTACAAGTTTGTGCACACACATCCTGCTTTGGACGGGCGGCTGGCAGCGCCTCGCCCATCACGGCCTGTCAGCTCCGCTCAGCCTCACCTCCAGCGCGCAGCGAATCCAATTACAGGATAAAGGGTTTTCTTCCCCTCCATATGGTCTCTGTAACGCCCTGGCTTTATCTTGCCTTAACCCCTTTCCTGGTGAGGGAGCTCACAACCCGGCCTAAGCGGCTCAGCGCCGTGGCCCTGGGTGGCTGCTATGTGATACGGGAAACTAGGTCTTCCCAGGGCACCCAGAGGCACCTTCCTCCCTCTTTCCCTGCCCCTGGGGAGGAACGAACCCCCACGGGAGGGAGATTCAGGGCAGCACTGGTTACAAAACCAGCCAGAAGTGGAGGAACGAGCTCAGCCTTGCAGGCAGCGCCGTGCTCACGGCTGGCGTTCGCAGGGCTGTGCGTCAGCCCAGCACCAGGAGCTCGGCACAGATGTTCCCTTCATGACTGATTTGTTGTGCTTCTGCATTTCCCTCCACCTTGCTCTGCCAGGTGTTCCCTGGGTGTCCCTGGGCAAGCGGCTCCTGTGGCTCCTGTGCCTGGCAGGGCTCTGGGAACCCACCTGCGCCGTGTGAGCGCTGAGAACCCAGCGTGTCGGCTCTGTGCAAGCTGGTTATTTGATTATAATTATCATTCCTCGCTTTACACAGGACATGAAAGCCCAGAGCAGCTCAGGGCCCTCTCACGCCGCGCGCGAACAAACAACGAGCGAGAGACAATCTCGGCTCAAAGCGCTCGGCAAAGCAGGAAAACCTGCGAGGGGCAAGAAAAGCCTTTTCTCGAGGACAAACACAGGGCCAGCAAAGCTCTCCTCCTGCGTTAGGCAGGGCCTGGAATCTGCTGTTGTCAGAGAGTCAGCGTGGAAAACAACCGGGAGCTCTCCGGGAGAGAGAGCAGCCCATAAACTTTCCCCTCTAAGAGACACCAAATTAAAGCCATCTCTGCGACAGGGCTGCGGCAGGAGCCGAGGTTGCATTCAGGACACGTCCTGGAGGGACCAGCCACCCTCACCGGTGTCATTTCCCTGCTCTGGGTTTATTCGAGGCCTCGGCCATTGCTCCGGCTGCGCTGACCTGCCCCGAGCTCTAAATCCAGTGTGCTCAGGGCAGTGACCCAAGGGGACATGGCCGTGAGGATGGCTGGGAAGGGACAACCCTCTGACAGAGCACAGGTGACTCAGGCTTACCTGCTCCCCACGCAGCTCCCAAAAAGGGGGAAGGGCCTGGTCCAGGTCTCGTTGATGGCCTGTTGATGGTCCTGGTCCAGTTGTCCCTGTGAAAGGTGTCAGGGCACCACCCACACAGCCAAATCTTCTCCACACTCAGCTGCCAGGGTGAGTGGAGAGGATCTACTGAGCCAGGAAAGGTCCCTCTCCCAAAAAGCACAGCTGAGGGCTCCCCCAGCACCCAGACTCAGCCTCCCTCTTCCCCCCACAGCTTCCTTTGCACCACCCTCAACCCTGTAGGAGAGGGCAGAACACCCCAAAGGGGTGCCAGGAAGGGATGGGAGGTGACAATTAACTTTCCCATGGGATACCCTTGTCCACATTGCAAAACCTTGGGGAAGCACCAGAGCTTTGGGAGGCTGGTGGCACCGACAGCAAGGGCAAAGTGTTTTTGAAGGCTGGGGCATCACAGTGAAATATTGGGGCTGGAGAGCTGCTTTCTCCCATGGGAGTTGTGAGAGACACACTGGAAACTGAGTTGGATGCACAGCTGGCTTTGTGGATTAGAATTTCTGGGATCTCCTCTGATATTCAACTCGTTCTGCAACAACGTGCCTGACTTTTGTACATCTGGAGCCCGACCATGGCCAGGAGAGGCAGAAAATTCCTCCAGGGAAAGCCTTGTGAGAGCTAAGGCCATGGCACTCCTCCACTTTCTACTCATGCTCTCAAGGACGACCAGGACCAGGAATTTCGTGCCTGGTGAGAAGATTCCAAGAGGCACATCCATCCCGTGGGGCACCTGAGGCTGCCGTGACTCACTGCCCTGCACCACGTCCTACTTCTGCTCCCGCTGCGTCTCCGCAGGCAGATCAGGGATTAGGATCCATCCATCCCAACGCCCCCTTAGCCTTCCGCTCCTGGCCTCCAGCTCGGAGGCGCTCCAGGCGTGCAGGAGACCTCATTCATCCCACGGGACAACAGTGACTTTTTCCATGGGCCGTCAGGAGGGGAGGGCAGCGAGGAGGAGGAGGCCCAGCTTACGTCGTTATCCGATCAGCTCCCTTAACGCCCCACATCCCCAGGGATTAATGGAAGAGCTTCCCTAAGGCGCCTTAGGCAGGTCCCCTGGAGATGGAGCACCCATGACCCAGAAGGAAGAAACGGGGAAGAAGAACTTGGATGGGGTGGAGCGCTGGAAGAGTTTCCCAGGCTCGTGTGTGCTGGGGTGAGGATCCCACACTCTGTGCTGAGAGCCTGGGAGAGTTTCCCTTCCATCCCTCTTGCTCTCCCAGGCCGGGCTGGTCTCTCTGCACTCCCTGCAGGACGTTCAGGACATCAGTGCTGTCCTTTGCCCCGTGGCACAACCAGGGGTGTGATCAGGGTTACACGGCCAAGAGCCCTGCCCCAAAACGCTGCATTTCCCGAAAAATTACCACCTGCATTACCTTTAGGGTGAGGAGTGGCTTCCCCTCCGACCTTTGCCCAGCTCCAGGCCCTTGGCTGTGGCAGCAGAGCCTGGATTTGCTCTGGGATGGGGACACCCACACCGAGCCAGACACCCAAAACGGAGCCCAGCCAACAGCTCAGACCCGCAGAGCTCAGTCCAGCCTTCCCCCAGTGACCTCCCCAAGGTCAGTGGGGCAGAGCTGGCCGCTCCCCAGTCCTCAGGTGGTCTCACGGAGTCCTTCAGCCGCCCAGGGACACCCCAAACCTGTGACACACTGCAGGCCCCAGCACTGCCCCATTTCCCCGACGGCCACTCCCAAACTCCCCACTGCTCCTCCCTCCTCTTCCCGAGGGCTCCCCACCCCATCCCTTCCTGCCCCCAACACCCTAAACAACATTAAACACTTAATGGCAATTAATACGCTTTAATGCAGGTTTTGGGGCCAACTGGCTGCTTAGAGGGTGCTTAAACCATCAACCCCTCTCAATCCCGTTGCCCTTGTCATACAAAGTTAGCCGAGCCCCTCGTCAGCCTCCCCCCTCCCTGGAGGAGGCCAGAGGGTATAAAACCACCCCGGGGCGCGGCACCGCCAGCCCCAGGCGCGGCACAGGGCACGGCACCACCTCCATCCCCTCACCTTGTGCTGCTCCTCGCCATTCGGTCGTTTTTTAGCTCGGAGGGGAATCCTCTCACCGCCTGTTTTCCGCGCTGGGAGGGGCTGGGGCTTCCCTTTTTTTTAATCGATCAGGGTCGAAACGCAATTTATCGCAGAAAACTCCTCCGGCGGAGCAGCTCCTGTAGCGAGGGCAGGATGAACGGGACGGAGGGGATGAATTTCTACGTGCCTATGTCCAACAAGACGGGGGTGGTGCGGAGCCCCTTCGAGTACCCGCAGTACTACCTGGCCGAGCCCTGGAAATTCCTCCTCGTGTGCTGCTACATGTTCTTCCTCATCTCCGCCGGCTTCCCCATCAACTTCCTCACCCTCCTGGTCACCTTCAAGCACAAGAAGCTCCGGCAGCCCCTCAACTACATCCTGGTCAACCTGGCGGTGGCTGACCTGGTCATGGCCTGCTTCGGCTTCACCGTCACCTT
This sequence comes from Vireo altiloquus, assembly GCA_013396875.1. NCBI lineage: Eukaryota > Metazoa > Chordata > Aves > Passeriformes > Vireonidae > Vireo > Vireo altiloquus. The sequence goes on along the minus strand of VZRF01014545.1, from coordinate 183,715 downwards.
CTACACCTCCTGGAACGGCTACTTCGTCTTCGGCCCCATCGGCTGTGCCGTGGAGGGATTCTTCGCCACGCTGGGAGGTAAGGGGTGGGAATGGGGGCTTGGGTCTTCTTTCTGCAGAGCTTTGGGAGCCTGGTTCCATCCCTTCATGGCGCCCTTGGGACGTGCAGCATCGTTCTCCCTCGTGCAGGGCTCACCCTGCGCTTAAAACCGGGGAGGAGAACAGATTTCTGCGTGTTTGACCTCCTCCAAAAGGAGGTCCTGGGAAGGAAGCCTGGGAAGTTGGCAGGATCCAGCCTGGGGTCACCTGGCCCTGCTGGTCACTGTGGTTATCAGAGAGCTGCCAGGGATGACCACAGCGTGTTCCTGAATCAGCGCCGAGCAGCTCGGACCAAGCACAGGATCGGACACATGGTCAGCTTAGGGGTCATTCCCAACTTTCACAATTCCATGATTATTTCTTTGCCCAAAGGGCTTCGCCTTTTTGGGGAAATGGAGGGTTTAGAAGGGGAAGAGAAATCCCTCAGGAAGGGAACCCTGCGGAAGAGCTCCAGGCATGGAGAGGTGAGAGGGCTCAGAGCTTCCCCAAGGGCAGAAGGAAGGGGAAGAGGATCCAAGGTGGTTCCCAGGCTCTGCAGGGGTGGCTCAGCTCTTTCCCAGCTGCACCAAATTTGGGTGCCCTTGGGATTTTCCTCAAGGCATTTCTCAGGGACACAAGTGCCGCCAACACTTTGCCCTGAGGAAAAACAGGGAGAAACTCACTCACAGCCGGAGCCCACGCAGCCAGCCCTGCCCACGCCACACCTCGTGATGGATCTGACAGCCAACAGTCCTGGCTGGAGAGATCCAGAGCCACCACAGGGACTTTGCTTTCCTTCCCCTAAACGGGGCCATTTTCCCCAATGATGCTGCTCTGAAAATACGCATTTAAAAAATATGGATATTCTGCCAACGGCACAGCTGAATGTCCCAATCCAAGCCGAGGAGCAAGGAAAGGCTCAGTTTTGGGGTCACAAAATCCCAAAGTCTGCCCCATCCCTGCTCGGTGAGCCTCGGGCAGCATTATTTTGCCTTTCCAATGTTTGTGCCTCTCAGAGGAGGAGCAGCTCCTGTTCCCAGGGAAGGAGGTTGGCTGGGAAGCAGCGGCTGTGCGAGCAGCAGGTCCCCAGCGAATCCCAGCACAGGGTGTCGTTATCAGCAGCTTATCACAGCTGGGGGCATTAGCAGGCTTACAGCACCGACTAAACGCTCCCAAATCCCCTGAAGTTTAATTATCCCTCACAAATACATGTGCAGGTTTGCCCACCCACACAGCCCCCCCTCCCTGTGCCTCCCCTCTCGATGCAGCGCCGGCGGAAGGCTCCTGAAATGCACATTTAAAGGAATCAACAGGTTTGGAGGCATCTGGCAGCGTTGCTGGAAATTGTGCTTCCCCACGCCCGGGTGGGATTCACCCCCTTGATTCTTAATTTATTAAAATCCCCACGGAGATCCCTCCTCTGCCCCCAGCATCCCCTCGGCTCCCAGAGCTTTTGCACGTTACGGGTGGAGCATTCCCGGTTATTTAGAAGGATTTTGCTCATCCCACGCTGACCCCCAGCTCCCTCTGCTCTCCTCTGGAAACACCAAGGGAATGCAGAGCCCTCTGACCACTCCGTGGGCTCTCCTTCTCCTCCCCGCAGGCCAGGTCGCCCTGTGGTCCCTGGTTGTCCTGGCCATCGAGCGCTACATCGTCATCTGCAAGCCCATGGGCAACTTCCGCTTCTCCTCCAGCCACGCCATGATGGGCATCGCTTTCACCTGGATCATGGCCATTTCCTGCGCCGCCCCGCCGCTCTTCGGCTGGTCCAGGTGAGTCCAAGGATCCCCAGCAGCTCCCAGATCCCTCCATCCATGCAGAGAGCAGCTGGCTCCTGGCAGGGAAGCGCTCGACCTCGGAGCAGGGAGATGAATGTCCCATTCCCGTGGGAGGGAGGGAGTGTCACAACAAGCTGGCATCATGCGCTCGAGCACACCCAAACCACGTGTGCCACCCTTCCAGCATCCTCCATCCTCAGGGAATTCCATCCCCATTGTCCCCACGGAGGGTCCCGGAGCAGATCCCAACCTTTCTCCCCGCCAGGTACATCCCGGAGGGGATACAGTGCTCCTGCGGGCCCGACTACTACACCCACAACCCCGACTTCCACAACGAGTCCTACGTGATCTACATGTTCGTCATCCACTTCCTCATCCCCGTCAACACCATCTTCTTCTCCTACGGGCGCCTCGTGTGCAAAGTCCGGGAGGTAACGGCCGGAGGGGACGGATGGGGACAGGGCTGGCGGCTCGGGCAGGACGGGAGGCGTGGGCCAGGGGTGGAAAGCTGCCCCTCACCACCCTCTCTGTCCACAGGCAGCTGCACAGCAGCAGGAATCGGCCACGACCCAGAAGGCAGAGAGGGAGGTGACGCGGATGGTGATCCTCATGGTGCTGGGCTTCCTGACGGCCTGGACGCCCTACGCCGCCGTGGCGTTCTGGATCTTCACCAACAAGGGCGCCGACTTCTCGGCCACGCTGATGGCAGTGCCTGCCTTCTTCTCCAAGAGCTCCTCCCTCTTCAACCCCATCATCTACGTGCTCATGAACAAACAGGTGAGACGCCCCAGGGCTGAGCAGCACGTCCGGGGGCTCCATGGGCACGTTGCTCCTTCCTGGAGGGGTTTGGATCTCAGTCCACCCAGGGACCCTCGGTCCTGCAGCACATCCCCCTGGTGCCACCATTCTCATCTCTCTCTCCCCTCCCCAGTTCCGTAACTGCATGATCACCACAATCTGCTGCGGCAAGAACCCTTTTGGGGATGAAGACACCTCCTCCACCGCGTCCCAGAGCAAGACCGAGGTCTCCTCCGTCTCCTCCAGCCAAGTATCGCCCGCATAGAGCATGGACAGTTTGAACTGGGGTGACCTGCCGAGCTCGGGGACCCAGACAGACACCCCACGGCCACTCCCCTGTGCCCTGGCCCCCTCCCCTGCAGGAGAATTTAGCTGTGCCCGTCCTGCTGTAGCATCCCCTGCGCAGCCCCCACCCCACACATCCGCGGGGACCCACGCGTGGCACTCGGAGCCCGGGGGGAGCCCAGGGCCGAGCCCCAGCTCCCAGGAGCATGTCACCTCCCGGGGGACTGTCCCTACCTGTCCCCATTGTGTTCCAGCAGCAGCAGTGGTGGGTGGGGACCCCCAAACCTTTTCCTGCCTGAGCCCCGCTCCTGGCCAGCATCGCCCTTCCCTGGGCTCCGGGGAGTGTCGCAGCAGCATCCAGCCCTCTTTTGCAAAAATCTGAATATTCTGGCGAAGCCCCAGGGGCAGGACCCTGTGGCCGGGGTGGCCCAACATGCTCCTCACCAGGGCATGAGCCTGGGGCTCTCCGGAGCCACGCTCCCGCCGGGATTCCCAGCAGGAATTGATTCCCACGCTCTCTATAAATCAATATAACAAACGGAGCCACGAGCAGGCTCCGCTTCCAGCCCGACTCCCTCTATCCCCAAGACAACACTGTAGATATATTTTTTTTGTCTTGGAACCTGTAAATATTTGCTCATGTCCTTTGAAGTCTCTATTCCTCTCAGCCCTTTCCTTTCTCCTCCTCTTCCCGACTCCGAGGCAGAGAAATCCCCGTCCACCTCTGCTCCGGCTGGACAGGCACAGCCAACCTTGGAGGGTGGGACCAGGATGGGAGCACTCTCCTGTACATATTTTATAAATAAATAATCTCGTGTCAGCACAAGGACGTCTGCAGTCAAGGAGTAGGGATTAAAAAAATAAGAAATAAACAGAAGCAGCACAGAGAAAAACAAAGATGCTCATTCCTCGTCCTTTCTCTTGGGCTGTGGGGACAAGACGCTGGTGGCCAGCTGGGGGAATGCGATGCTGCTCTTGGACACACAAGCCTGGAGCTGTCCCAAAAGCCATGGGAAAGGGGAGCTGGGGGTGACACCATCCCCACAAGGTGACATCCCTGTTAGCTGGAGCACCTCAGGTGTTTAGGGGCAAAAAGACACAGCCAGGGCACAGCCCTCACTGCCCAGCCGCTGGCTCCTATCCTTTAATATTTAAGATTTCCCTGTGTAGCCTTAAATAAAGCTTCAGCTGAGAGCTTCTCGCGGAGTTCAAGTTCCCCTTCCTGCAGGGCCCTTCTCATCGTGGCAGAATCGGCAGAGTCAGGGAAAAATTGTTCCCTGTGTCAGGGAATTCGTTCTGGAGCGGCTGGAGAGCGATCCTGACACCATCGCTGCCAGAACCTCTCCCTCCTCCCCTCCCTGCTCAGCTCACACCTGCCCTCTCCAGTGTTTTTACTCCTTTTTGGGTCCAAAGCCACCAAAAGCAGCAGGAAGCCCCCGGGATGGGAACACAGGGATAGGAGCCACCTTGTACCCCAAAGCAGCAGGCCCTGGGAGGGGGAAGGATGCAGCCCCAGCCCCTCTGGGCTCCGTCCTGTCTCTGCACCCAAATTGGGTTGGGCTCATCCATGGTGCAAAGGAGCTGCTTTGCCTGGAAGCTGTGGGTGGGAGTAGAAAAATAAACCTGTCCTTAAAAGAGAGACCCCTCTGCTCTGCCTTCAGCCCCTCAGCAGCAGCCACTGAGGATGATGATGGAACTCCTTCTCCTTGACCAAACCCCTACAAAATCCCAAAACATCCAAGTTTAGAACAGGTTTCTTCCAAATACGGGGGCAGGGGAGGAGCAGCCACCAGACAACCAAAACCCCAAACCTCACCCAGCCCAACAAGTTCACAGCACAAAGCATCTCATTCAAAGCTTCCTCTTGAAAGGCCACCCAGAGCTTCTTTCTCTCCACTTTTCCATGGATATATTCAGACTCTGCATTTGCAACCAGCAGGGATGAGGGCAGGCACCACCTCCTGCTCCAGCCCCGCTGGCCTGGCCCTGCTGCCACCGAAATCCAGATGCAAGCTGAGGGAAACAGCCAGACTTGGCCTGGCCCTGCTGCCACCAAAACCCAGATGCAAACTGAGGGAAACAGCCAGACTTGGCCTGGCCCTGCTGCCACCAAAACCCAGATGCAAACTGAGGGAAACAGCCAGACTTGGCCTGGCCCTGCTGCCACCCAAATCCAGATGCAAACTGAGGGAAACAGCCAGACTTATCCAGGGAACAGAGACAGCTGGAATCTGGGGCCCAAAGGGCATCTCAGCATCTGACTCCCACCCGTCCCTCTGCAGCTGGGATTGTTCCCCCTCATCCCAGCACTGCCGTCAGCTGGTTTAGGAAAACTGCAGTAATTGGCTCAATTCATTTTAAATCAGTTCTCGTTTGTGCGAGAAGCACTCAGGGAAAAGCAGCTCGGAGTTAATAACATCCTGATTTGGAGCTTCCGCTGGGAAGAGGAGGGAGATGTCAGTGAGGTGTTCTTGGTCTTTGCCCCACAGCCCTGGGCACAGACAGAACCCTCCAAAAAGGGACAAACCAGGGTCCTGGCCCGGTGCTGTTCCCCACAATCCTCGTCCTGCCCAGGGCTGATCCCTCCAGGCTGGAATGGCACTGCCTGGATTTCTCCCAGGACATTTTTATCCCATCAGTGTAAAAGGAGCAGCCAGAGGGTCTGGCTCTGCTCATTTGTCTCTGCCAAAGGAAAAACATCTCCTTGTCCAGCCACTCCAGCAGCTCTGGGAACAAGATTAAAACCCTCAAACACTCCCCCCTTTCCCTCTGTGCCATCACACACAGGGCTGGGGGGGCCAAATCCCTCCCTGGGCTGCCCAAACCCTGACACCAGGGGGAAAAGCTGCTCCTTAAGGAAAAAACTGCTGGGATTACAGCCTGGGAGAGGTGAGGATTTCCCCTGCCAGTGCCAGGGGGACCTCGCACAGCCCCAGCAGCCCAGGGAGACCCAGGCAGTGTTTGCCTCCCACCCAGCAGGGTGCACGAGCCCCCCTCCCCCAGTTTGTGTCACCTCCCAGGCACGGCCACATTTGTGTCACAGCTCGAATCCATCACGGCTTCCTGTGTCACGTTAGCAGCAATAAAAGGATTCAAACAGCAATTCCTTACTTTTATGAACAAATGGCCCTGGCTGGATGATTCAGGCAGCATTCAATTCCCAGCCAGAAAGTGTCAGCAGAATCTCGGCCTCTCGCACGTAGGTGGATAACTGCAAATGAAAGGAGGGAATTATTAGCACTTAATGCTCGCTGGGTTTGCACTCCCCGGAGCTCCTCTCCGGGAGATGCCAAACGCTCCCCTGCTCCTCCTGGGGGGGCCCTGCCGAGGGGGCTGCAGGGATTGGGGTGGTGGCTTTGGGCACTGGGGTTGTCCTCATCCCACTGCCAGGGCCCTGCTCCAGCCCAGCCCCTCCAGAACCCTTTTACCTCCAACCTGTCCTTTCCAGAATCCTTTTACCTCCAGCTCATCCTCTCCAGAACCCCTTTTCTCCTCTAGCCTGTTCCAAACAGAGCCCCTTTTATCCTCCACCTCATGCCATGCCATGCCATCCCCACCCCATCCCATCCCATCCCATCCC
>VZRF01014545.1:155866-177122 GCA_013396875.1 Vireo altiloquus | reverse complement strand
TCATCCCATCCCATCCCATCCCATCCCATTTAGAGTCCCTTTTCTCCTCCAACCCAGCCCCTCCAGAGTCCCTTTTCTCTTCCATCCCATCCTGAGCCCCTTTTCTCCTCCCCACATCCCCTCTCCCATCTCCCCCTCCCCACCCTCCCACTCTCAGCTCGCTGCCAGCACCACTGGAGCCCTCAGGGACCCCAATCCCTTGGTGGGATCATCCCCCCAGCTCCAGAGGGATCCCGGGATGCTTCCCCCTGCACCTGGGGCTGCTCCTGGCCGTGGAGAAGCACACTCCAGCCTCCTCCAGACTCTCCATTTCTCCTTCACCCAGCCTGCCCATATTTTTCTTGTTCATCAGACTGACAAATGGGCAGAAAACAGACTCCTGGCGATTTCCTGCACAGGCTGCCCACTCCTCCTCTCCCCTCGGCGATGACTGAGAGCTGAAAAAGCAGGAATAGCATATAAATTTCCTCCCTGCTTTAATAAATACCTCTATTACCTTGTGCTTCCCCCCGGCTCGCTGCACAGCTCCTGCTGCCCGCCAGGCAGACGTGATAAACCAAAACTCGCATTTCTGTGGGGAATCAGCAGCAGGGCTCAGGCAGGCTGGCAGCAGCGAGGGTGGGGTGAACCTCCCACCTCGGTGGTCTGCCTGCAGCTCCACATCATCCCACGGGGAGATAAATTAATTCCTTGCTTACTGAAGGGGAGCTGGAGTTTGTCTGGCCCCTCTTTGGACCCCCTGAGCTGGTCCCGGGGGGAGGAGGGGTCCCACCATTCCCAGGGGATTGTCCCTGTGGCACCTCCATGCCCCTCAGGGTGAGCCCAGGGTTTCCAGGAGGAAGGGAATAAGGACAAACCCTGCTGGAATCTCACCCGGAGGGCGCAGGGGGAGCAGGAGGGTTCAGTGGTGGAGGGATGACAGCAGTGATCTGTGCCATGGGCAAAGCCCCGTGCTGGATTTCTCCTCCCTGGGCCTCCTTCTGATCCAAATCCCTTCCTGGGGCTCTCAGGACACCCAGGGCAGGACGTGTCACTGTCCCTCAGGCCGGCAGAGCCCTGAGCAGCGCAGGAACACCCTGAGCATCCCGGCGGGATGCAGAGACCTCGCTCCATCCCCACCCCGCCCCATCCGAGGGACCACAGGTAAAAGCCATCGGCCTTTTACACCCCTGGGGACACTGCTGTCCCCTCTGCCAGCCCCAGCAGAGCTGATCCGGCCCTGCCAAGCCACTGTCCCCATCCCCCGGGCACGGAGCTGCGGCGGCGGCTCCTCCTCCCCCAGGGCTGGATTGATGGCGGTGCTTTGCAAAGCCGGGGAAAAAAAAAAAACACCTTCAAAAGGAGCATCAGGAGGTGGCAGCCACCCAATTTCCCCCTCAGCCAGCAATTGCTGTGTCTCATCCGCTTCCTGGTGTCTATTTAACTTCTAAATTTAACAAGCTCCTAAACAAGTGGCAGCGGCAAGTGGCAGCGCCCGGCTCCCACCCCGCGAGTGGCATTTGGGGGACCAGGCCGGGAATGGGAAATTTCTCCAACATCTCTTTGATTTATGGCTCTCGTTAGTTCTCCGTGAGGAGCCCCTGAGCTGCCCTGAGTGCACCGAAACTCCGAGGGATAAATAATTTACCAGATGGTTAAATATTCTTTAAAGTCTAGGGAACATCAACGGGAGCAGGGATTTCGGGGGTGGGGGAAAAGTGACACAAAACTACAAATTGAGCAGAAAAAGCAGGAGGGAATTGCCTGGAACAGGGAAGGTGCGGGAAGGGAAGGGAAGGACATCCCGGAATGGGAAGGACCGGGACATCCCAGCGCTGCTCCAGTGGGATCAGCACAGCGAGGAGTGGGAATAGCCAGGGGGAATATCCCATCCAGATGTGCCCTGCCAGCTGTGCAGTGCAGATGTGCAGTCCTGCCCCGCCCCTCCAGAGGAAAGGATGAACTGGGAAGCAGGGAGGGAAGGCAGGAAGGTGCCAGCAGGGGTTGGCCTGACCTTGCAGGGCTCGAGCAGAGCCACGTCGGTGTCAGGAGATGTTGAGGCCCCAAACGAGCACTGCCTGGTGCCCTCGGGGGCCGAGCTGGAGGGGCACAAGGCTTTGGCAGCAGAGCCTTGCTGAAACGTGGTGCCAAGGGAACGTTTCCACCTCTTTCCTCCTCCTCCTCCCCAGGGATCAGGACGATTCCCAGCGAGGAATTCCCAACCTGGGCTGTTGCTGGAGGGAGATCACAGAGCCAAACCAGCGCCGGCCGAAGCGGAGGTGGGAGAGGAGAACCCAAGCGCTCCGGCTGCGAGCTGCCAGCACGTTTCAGCCTCGGCTCGGGATGTTTTGGGCTCCGCGGAGCAGCGGGGCAGCCCCGAGCGGAGGTAGATGGCAGCAGAGCCTGCTCCTTGCGGCAGCCGGGATGCCACAGCCCCGCTCGCTGCTCCCGGGCATCGCCCCCTCCCCGAGCAGGGATTTACAGAGCCGGCTTTACCCACAGCTCCTTCTCCCCCCGTTCCTCTCCCGAAGCACAGGAGCTCAGGGCTGAGCTGGATTTCTCCCTGGCTGGGATGTGTCAGGGGTAGCTCAAACCCCTCTCTGGCTGGTGTTTGGCTCTGTCCTGCCTCTCCTCCCTTCCTGCACCCCTGGACAGCCCCACAGCAGCCAAGCTGACACCCTGGGCTCAGGTTTGGGGGTTCAGTTTGGTTTCCTTTTGAGGAACACATGGAATTCTGCCACAACCTGTCCCGCTCTTCCCCCGTCCCTCACAATTCCAAACTCCATCTCAGCCTTTCCCCGCATTTCCCAGGTGCCCGATGAGGCTCAGCACGTGATTAACAAATTAAGCAATGCTTTCGGGAACACTTTTCCCCCAAAATCCCTGCCAGAGGGGCCCCACGGGATCCCTGCCCCCTCAGGGATGCCTTCCCTGCTCAGTCCCCTCTCCGTCCCGGCCCCGGAGGGTTCATCTCAGCTGCCCCTGATGAATAGATAATTAATAATTCGCTGCAGGATTTATGAAGTATTCGTTGCCCTCGAGCTTCCCGGGGTAATTAAGCATCCTGCGAGCCCCTGTAACCCGGCCCGGCCACAATCCCCGCTCAGCCCTGCATCCAATCAATTAAAGAGCAGCAAATGCCCGAGGAAAGCTTTCCCCGCCCCAGGAGATTCGGGAATTGCAGCCCCAGGGATGCATTTCCAGGACGGGACTGGCACCGGGCGGGACGATCCACATTCCCCAGGACAACGAGGGATTTTTGGCAACGGCCTGGAGAGAAACAACTTCCCCGGAGCTCTGGGCAGCCCCATCCTGACATCCTGGGGCACCCTCACGCCAAAACAGAGCCGTGCAGGGGAGGCTCCAGCAGAGCCAAGGCTTTCTCCTTTCCTTACATAAATAATTCCGAATTTTACCCTTTCTCCTCGTCCAGCAGCAACCCCTTCCCCACCACTGCGTCACCCTCTGCAGCTTCCCAGCTCATCCTCGGGCTGGCATCGCCCCTCCGGACCGTCCCACATCCCTTGGCACAGGCGGAGCTGCCGTGGGGCTGAGCCAGATGTTGAGTTCTGTCCCACTTTAGGCAGCCCCACAGGGACACAAAGTCCTGGTGCGGCCCCCAGGGGCTGTCCCAGCACGCGGTGACACAACCGGGGACAAACCCAGGTGGGAGCAGGGAGTGGAGCTTGGATGGAGGTGTGAAAACTGCCGGCAGCTGAGCCAGCCCCTCTGCCTGCGATAATCCACAGCGAGCGGAGCAGGGACCGGGAATGGGGCAGGGGCCGCGCCGATCCCGCCGGGAATGGGGCATGGCAGCTCCGATCCGGCCGGGAATGGGGCATGGCAGCTCCAATCCGGCCGGGAATGGGGCATGGCAGCTCCGATCCGGCCGGGAATGGGGCATGGCAGCTCCGATCCGGCCGGGGATGGGGCAGGGACCGTGCCGATCGGGCCAGGGATGGGGCAGGGACCGTGCCGATCCGGCCAGGAATGGGGCATGGCAGCTCCGATCCCGCCGGGAATGGGGCATGGCAGCTCCGGGCACGGCTCTGGGAACGTCCCCCCAGCCAAACCCAGCCCCGGGGGCTCTGCGCGGCTCCTGCCAGCCCCCGAGGAGCAGCTCAGCAGCCCCACGGTCCCCACACAACTCCCCCAGCCCCTCGGTGTCCCCTCCCTGCTGCTCATGCCTCCCTCATCCCATCTCAGCCCCTTCCACCCCCTTCCCCCAGCTGGGCACCCTTCCCTGGCTGCTTCTCGTCCTTCCTCTCTTCCTGGCATCTCATCATCATCATCTTTTCCTTGGTTTTTGGTGGCAAGCGAGGCTGCCAGGCTTGGGTCATCCCTACTGCTAAAGATGCACATTCCAGGGTCAGGCCTTGCCCTTTCCTGTCTCTCCTGGTGCCTCCCCAGCGCAGCCATGCCCTGGCTGGTTCCTTCTCGCCTCTCGTTCCTCCTCGCCTCTCGTTCCTCCTCACCCTTCGTTCCTCCTCGCCTCCTTGGGTGCCTCACTGAACTCCTGCCCTGCTCCCACCAGCTCTGCCTTGGCCTGCAATCCCTGTTTTCCACAGCCAAGCCTTTTTTGTGGAGCTCTGAGGGTAAAGCAAACAGCCAGAGGAGCAGGAAAAGTTCCCAAGCTTTTCCTGACTCCAACAGGCTGCCATCCCGGTGATCCCAAAGCCGGATCCTCACCCAGGAGGGGCTGGGAGATGGCACCCCAAACACGGGGACAAGTGCTGGGGGCTCCTCCAAAGGGGCTGAGCTGTGGCCTGGCACAAGAGATGGTGACAGGAATGGATATCCCCGAGCTGGAAAACCGATGGGGTTTTATCAGGAAGCACCAGAGCAGCTCCAGGGATGGCATCCTGTGGGTCAGGAGAAACGGCAGCTGCAGCTCAGCCCTTTCCATCAGCTCAGGAAGAGGTGCTGTCCCCGGGGAGCCACTTCCACACAGCAAATATCCCCTAACAGGGGCAGCACGTGGGTGACATCCAGAGCTGGGGATGCCAGCACCAGGCTCGGCCGAAATTCCCCTCCCGACTCCAGGAACACTTGTCCTGGCTGCTGGAACCATGATGAGGAATAAATGTAATAAAACTGCTACATGGCAAAGGAATAACGCTGCTGCCCAGGCAGTGGCAGGCAGGAGGGAAGAGCTGCACATCCCAGTGGGAATGGGGGATAGAACTCCAGTGCTGGGGCCAGGAGAGCTCCTCAGACACCTGTCCCGTGTGGGTCTGGGGACAGCAGGGCCACAGGTGAGGGTTCCCAGGTGTCCCATCCCATAGCCATGTGTCCTGCTGGTGCCACGATCCTGCTGGAGCCGAGCCGGGACAGCCTCCAGAGGCTGGAATTTGCTCCAGTTGTTGGAGTCCAAGATATTTGGAAAACCTCTCAAATTGCCCTGGAGGGGTCTGGGACCCTCACTGGGACCCCAGGAGGACACAGTCTTTGATTTTGTGATGGTTATATAGTCCTGCCTGTTTAAAGGAATAAAAAAAGGGTTTTTTTTCCCTAATTCCCATCCCAAGAACCTGCAGGGAAAGGAGGGAGAGGTCTCATTCTGCCCCTGCCCTGAGTTCTGGGGTGTCCTGGGGCTCCTGAAGCTGAGGGATCCAACACAGGGACAGCTCCCAGCACCGGGGGCTGGATGGATCCATGCCACGGGCACAGGAAGGGACCAAGGATGGCCACTGGCACATGGCCAGAGCAGGACTGAGATGCTCTTTTTTTTGTTGTTGTTTTTTTGAGGGCAGCCTCCTCCTCCTTTTCCTCTTTTCCCTCCTTTTCCTCGTTCTCCTTCTCCCTCTCCAGCGCTGGGGCTGCTGCCTCCCGCCCGCGGTGCAGATGGCCCAGCATATGGGCAGCCTCCCCTCGTGCTCGCACCTCGTAAGCAGATTCTGTCAGGTTTAGAAAGGAAAAGCTTAATTAAGCAGTTGTGTGTGTACAATTATGTCCTTAATTATCTCCGCGTTTCACTTCTTTGTTGTTCCCGGCTCGCGAGAAGTTTGGTAACAGCCACAGGCGACCGTGCCCTGCAGCAGGAGCTCTTCCTTCCCTCTTTTCTCTTTTCTCTCTCTTCTTGCCTCATTTTAGGGGATTTTCTGGCTGAAGGGAGCTGCAGGACGAGTCCCCCCCCGGGAGGATTCATCAACCCCAGCTCGGTTCCCAAACCGGAGCAGGTTTCCAGCAGCGGTGCTCACACAAAGTGCAACTTCAGCAGCTCAAAAGCTGCGTTAGCCCAGTTTTGTCATCTCGCACACTTGTGCTCCAACCCTGCCCCAACACCCTCGGGAATAAACAGACCCCGTGAGGGCATCATCGGGGTGATGCTTAATTGCTCCCACACCCCGGGGATGCCACCCAAGGGCCCCCAGCCTAATTAATATCTCTAATTACTCCCCTCCTCCGCATTTCTCAGCTTGGCCAGCAAGCCTGGCACATCTCCAGGGACATCTCGGGGTGCCCTGGTCCCCTCCTCACTCTCGGCCAGGTCTGGAGCCACCTGTGGAGATCAGGGACGAGAGGTGGCACAAACAACCAGCTAATTTGTGGTGGTGCTTTTTATTTTATGCTCGGAGCACTAAACAGCCATAAACATCCCGAGCTGCATGGTGGAGCTGGGGCTGTTTTTATTGTTTGTAAGTCCTTGAAATTTTGCCATGAAGCTTTTATTAAAAATAACCCCAAACTCTCTCTAATTGAGGGTATTTCAAACCCCGCGTGCCTCCATTTTTACCCGGGTATGTTTTTATCGCGGCCAGTTAATTTTTATTTACCTTCTACAGAAACTCATCTTCCTCCTTCATTCCCAAGCCTGTATTTGCGTTCAAATCAGAATTGGACCCAACAATATATTTAAGGTGCCATTAAATCCTCAGCTCTGCTCTCACAGCTTCCAACCCAGCCGGCTCCAAGCACAGCAGTGACCTCGTCCTCCTCCTTTTCCAGGCATCCCAGCATGGAAAATGGATCTTCGTGCAGCTGAGAGGTGTCCAGTGCCGGGAATGAGCCCGGGGAGAGCAGCGGGAATGACGGGGGGCTGCAAAGGGAGGGGTGGGAGGAGATCGGAGGGGAAGAAAAGAGGAACTATCGATCCCCTGGGGGCACTGAGGGGGCAGGGATGGAGGGATTGGGGCTGGCTGGGAAAGGAGGCCCTGGGAGGGCTCAGCAGTGGAGGAGGCAGACGGGAGAGCTTCAGGAGCAGGCAAAGCTCAACCTCATCGCACCCCTCGCCCCTCTGGCCCTCTGCCCTCTCCCATTCCCAGGAAAGGCTCTGTGTCCACGTCCCGACCTGCAAACACGGCTGGGGAGCTGACCGAGCCCTTCCCACCCGCCTGAGGAAGCAGGAGGGGCTGGAGACTGCCTGGTGTTCCTCATTCCCGAGTTTCCACCAAAATCTGCCAGGCTGGAGGGGCAGCAGGGAGCTCCCGCCGCTGCGGTGGTGTGTCCGTCTGTCTGTCTGTCTGTCTGCCTGTCTGTCCCTGAGGGGCCGAGCACAAGGTCTCCAACTGGGGCTGGGGCAGCTCCTCGCCCCAGTTCCCTGCCCCACTCCCCAGCTCCCTGCTCCACTCCCCAATTCTCTGCCCTGCTCCCCAATTCCCTGCTCCACTCCCCAATTCCCTGCTCCGCTCCCCAATTCCCTGCCCCGCTCCCCAATCCCCTGCTCCGCTCCCCAATTCCCTGCCCCGCTCCCCAATCCCCTGCTCCGCTCCCCAATTCCCTGCCCCGCTCCCCAATCCCCTGCTCCGCTCCCCAATTCCCTGCCCCGCTCCCCAATCCCCTGCTCCGCTCCCCAATTCCCTGCCCCGCTCCCCAATCCCCTGCTCCGCTCCCCAATTCCCTGCCCCGCTCCCCAATCCCCTGCTCCGCTCCCCAATTCCCTGCCCCGCTCCCCAATCCCCTGCTCCGCTCCCCAATTCCCTGTCCCCCAGCGAGCACCAGCCGTGCGGGCAGCCCCGAGCCGGGAGCCTCGGGGAGCAGAGCCGTGATGCCGGCGCGGGGAAGCTGAGGACAGGAGCGCCTCGCGGGCGGTAATTAAACACCCGGGGAGGAGTTCTCTGCTGCCGGAGCAGCTTTTCATCCCTCTGCCACAGCGCAGCTTCCCCAGGGCTGCGGGGAGGCACCAGAGCCTGGAAGCTTTGGAGATGTCTCCCCGCAGCCTGGCGCTGGGTTTGGGGCGCAGCGCGGGGAGGATCCGGCAGCGTCAGCATCGGGACCAACACGGCCGAGTCCTCGCTGCTTCTATCCAGCCCCAACATCCCCATCGAGGCAGTTTGGGATGCGGGACAGGGCTGGAGAGCAGGGCAGGGACATCCCCTGCACCCCAAACCCACACCCGCGAGGGTGCCGAGGAGGCAGATTCGGGGAGACCAGGGCTCACCTGGCCCCGCTGTCTCTCCGTTATTCCCACTGAGGTGTCCAGCAGGAATTTCACCCCGCAGGAATTTCACCCCGCAGAAATTACACCCCGCAGGAATTACACCCCGCAGGAATTACACCTCGCAGGAATTACACCCCGCAGGAATTACACCTCGCAGGAATTACACCCCGCAGGAATTTCACCCCGCAGGAATTTCACCCCGCAGGAATTACACCACGAGGGAATTACACCAGGCAGCGCCGGCAGCCCAAAGCAAACACAATATTTTAAAGTCCTTCCCAGCCCAACCATCCCCAACGCTATTAATAACACTTGTAAGGAGTTGTTCTTGAATAGATATGATTTTTATCTTGACAGCGTCTCCCTAAATCATTTTTATCCCCACGAAGTTTGCGAGGAGCAGATTTTCTGAGGGTCATTTATCTTGGCAAATATCCCCCACCCCTGTTTAGTGCTCCCTCCTCCTTTAGTTATGGACGGGGCTGTTCCCCACCCTCAGCCTCAGCTCCCAAACCCCTTCGTCCCCTCCCTGCCTCTCCCCTTCCCCCCTCCACGTGTGTTTTATTGGTGGCAGCAAAATGAAATCGAATCCTCGACTCTGTGTGGCTGAGAAGCTGTCGGGAGGTGGGAAGGGGGTGTGAGCTCGCTGCCAAACATCCTCCTGTCCTCCCTCCCTCCCCCCCCGTGCCTTCCGCGAGAATTCCAGATCGCAAAAAGGCGCAGAACTCCCCTGAATTCTCAGTTTTTCCCGGCAGAAACGCGGCCGCAGCCCCCTCGTTGTAGCAGATGGACAAAGGCGCGGGGAGAGCTGGAGGCAGGGAAGGCAGTGGGGGACATCCCGGCTGTCACATCCATCACTCGCTTGGGAATGGAGGCTTTTTCCGACAGGAGAACTGCGGGGAAAGGAGCAGATTCTCTGACAGAGCGTAGGAAACACCGATTCTGCTGGCAGATGGCCCAGGCTGCTCCCCCTGGGGGGATGGACTCACTCCGGGAGTGCTGAACTCATCCCGGGGGTGCTGAACTCACCCCGGGGGTGCTGAACTCATCCCGAGGGTGTTGAACTCACCCCAGAGGTGCTGAACTCACCCCAAATATGCTGAACTCTCCCCAGAGGTGCTGAATTCACCTCGAAGGTGCTGAGCTCACCCCAGAGGTGCTGAATTCACCTCGAAGGTGCTGAGCTCACTCTGGGGATGCTGAACTCACCCCAAATATGCTGAACTCTCCCCAAAGGTGCTGAATTCACCTCAAACATGCTGAACTCTCCCCAGAGGCACTGAACTCTCCCCAGAGGCACTGAACTCTCCCCAGAGGTGCTGAATTCACCTCGAAGGTGCTGAGCTCACCCCAGAGGTGCTGAACTAACCCCAAACGCGCTGAACTCACCCAAAAGGTACTGAGCTCACTCGGGGGGTGCTGAACTCACCCTGGAAGTGCCGAACTCCCCCAGTGCTCGGGCTAAGGTGGGTGGAGGTGCCTGTTGGAGCAGGGCTTGGGCTGCAGGAGGAGCAGGGAGAGCGCCGAGACCCTCGTGGGTTTTAATGCCTGAGGGCAGAGCATCCCCCGGCCTGGAGGGTCCCACCTAGCCCCTTCCCCTGCCCTCCAGCCCTGCCGAGCCGGGGAGAGGCAGAGCAGAAGGTGGAGCAGCCCCCGATCGAAAGCAGCACAAAACCGACTCGGAGAGAGAAGGGAGGAGGGAGGAAGGTGCAGCCGAGAGCCAGGAGTAATAAAATATTCCAAAACTCGATTAAGAAGTGACAGGCAGGGCCGGCGGAGCTGGGCACGCAGTCCCGCTCCAGCTGGGCCCGGAGCAGGCTGCTCCTGTGGGATCAGGGGGGGTTTTATGGGATGTGGCACTTTGCCATCCCGCTGTGCAAATCAACCTGCGCACGGCTGGAGCCGAGCAGCCCCCAACAGCTCCTGCTGCTCCCAAAGGCTTCCCAAGCCCTCGTAAAGCAGCACCTGTTAGCAGGCCGCGGTTAACAGCTCTCCTGGGGAATGCTGGAGCTGCTCCCACGCTTAATCGGTTTTGCAGGAGCTGAGGAGGGGAGCCAGGAGAGCACAAGGGGCTGCAGGCAGCAGAGCTTGGCCCCCACAAGGTTTTGGGGGCTGAAGTGAAGCCCCCTCTGTAAGGGACACAGACCACCTTACACAGCTGGAGCTGGAGCTGTTCCCAGCCGCCTGCTGGGCTTGGAAAGGCTGGAAATTTCCAGGTGTGGCAAAGCCCGGCCTCCAGCCAGCCCGAGGGGGCAGCGCTGACCTTTGCGGCTCAGCTGGAGCCGCAGAATGAGTCTCGTTCTCTCCTCCTCCCCGGCAGGGGTTTTGGTGGAAGGCAGGAGCGCCCTGAGCAGCCACATGGCCAGGCAGGGGTGACCTGGCATTCCCGGGGCTGGGAGAGTTGAGGGTGATGCAGCCGCGGAGTTCAGGCTCCATCCCATCCCACTCCTCCTGCCAAAACTCTCTCCTGGGAATGCCACCAGGAGCCAGAGGCTTGGCTGCGAGTGCCACACAGACAGAGCTGCTGGAGAGCTCCCGTGGCTGCTGGAGAGCTCCCGTGGCTGTGGAGGACATCGATGCTGGTGGATTCCCCATGGCTTTACAGGATGGGGGATTGGAATCTCCCACAAAGAGCCACCCACGCTGGGATCCCTGCAGAACGAGCCAGGAGCTGGCAGGAGCCTCTGTGCCACAGCCACGTCCTTTGGGAAGGGCCAGAGCCCTCAGGAGGGGGAATTGAGTGATCTGAGCTGGCCTCCCTGGCCCGTGGGGCTGGAGGAGCAGAGGGACGAGCAGGGATCTGCCCGCCCACCCCGGAGCAGCCAGTGGGTGTCTGCGCCTGGAACGGGAATGGCTCCTGCTGGAGGAGGTTTTTGCTCCCCAGGTGTGGGCAGGAGGCCCCTCCCGGCTGTCAGCAGCGCTGCGGTGCTTGGCAGTGGGTAATTAAAGCTTTTATTCCGTGCCTGGAGGCGCGAAGGCATCAAGGGTTCTTATCAAAGCAGGAACCCAGCGAGGCTGGCTCTGCACAGAGGGGAGGGAGAGATGCCAGAGCTGCCTGGAAGAAAGTTTGGCCTTCGTCCTCCTCTCCCAGCTCTTTAAATTCACCTTGTGAGCAGCTAATCCACATCCAACAGTGTCTGTGTGGCCGGGCAGAGCCAAACCCCCCTGGCAGCCCCAGCAGCTCCATCGCCTCAGCCCTGCCCTGGCTCGGGATCCAAACATCCCTCGGATCTACACCATGGAAGGAATTTCTCTCCCTCACCCCAAACCCAGGGGCTCCTCGCACAGCTCTGCTGTGACATCTGGGAGATGACAGAATGATTTTTTGCTTTTTCTTTTATACCCCTCTCACACTCTTTTATAGTTTTATAAAACTGTATTCTCAGTGCTTTTAGCCCACACACTGTGACTTCCCAAGGCTGATAACTCAGCTCAGCCCCACGGCACCGTTAAACCAGGAGAGCAAACATCCTGGGAGCCCCAGACACCAAGGGCCTCTCCAGAACACATTTTGGAACCTCAGACAGGCCCAGCCAGGGGGAAGGTTCCTCACAACGAGGGCTTCACTCCAGCCTCTCATTGGGGAATCTTTGATCAATATATTAATTTTGTAAGGCCTATAATTGTGTGTATTTCGGTGTGAGGGGTGAATGCATTTTCAGGGCATTCCACCTGGACCAAGTGCTGTACCCAAGGATCCTGAAATAAATACTGAGGTAAAAACCCCTTTTACCCATAAACTGTGCTTTGGTTTTAATTTTAAAACCAGGGAAAGGCAACATGGGGACACCCAGAATGAAGGGACAGCAGCAGCCGCTCAAAGCGGGCAGGAAGGGGCTGTGCCTCGGGGTGAGGGGACAAAAACCACCCCAAAAGTGCTGGCAGAGGTCCTGGCTGCAGCCCTGTCACACACACAGAGAGGGGACAGGTCCTGGCTCTGCCCCAACCCCCAGGGGGACTGGGGACCCTTCCTGTCCCCCCAGGAGCCCCTGCCAGGCCAGGGCTCTGCCCTGCTCACGTTTTGGGGAGCAGGAGCAGCACGGAGGGGATGTGACAAGAGCTCCGAGGCGGAGTGAATTTTCCAGCTCTCGGATACAAGGAAGAATCATAACGTCGTTTATCATCTTTAAAGATACGCAGAGTTGGCGAGAGAATGAATTCTTCTTCATAACCCAGTTCCCAGGATATTTTTACTGTGCATCATAAATTATAATACCTTTTTATTTTTGCTTTATGGCCTGTCCCCCGCCAATTCTGGTGATCTACATCCTCATCCCCCCCAGTGCTTTAGGAACAATCCCTGCCTGTCTCTCTCCTCCTCCCATCAGCTCCCCAATCTCTCTCCTTCCACCAGCATCTCTTTTTCCCCTTGTCCACCCTCGGAGCCGGGGCTGGGGAGCTTTGGGAATCACCAGGAGTGGACAGTGACACCTCTGGGGTGAACACCTCTGCAGGTGTAGCCACAGCCACAGCTCTGACCCACGGTCCTGGCAGCAGCAGGGAGGCCACCGCCAGGTCCTGGCAGTGCCAAACCAGCCCAGCAGCTCTCTCAGAGGTCCCTGGGTGGCTGAGGCAGCCCTGAGCACCTCCTGCCCCATGGCAGCTGGGGACAGCCCTGCTCCAGGCGTTCTGAGATGGGGACAGCTCCGAGCTTGGCCTGGCCCTGCCCCCGTGCAGCCCTGTTTGGGATGGGTTTGGGCTCCTGGTTGGTTTCTCCACCAGCACAGCTCAGATGTTGGGCAGGGAAGAGATTTCAGCTCCGTTTACCCCTGAAATTCCGACGGGAGCAGCCCAGTGTGGGTGAATTGACACCGAAGGATGCAGCCCTGCCTGAGGCAGCTCCAGACACCCCAAACCCTGGGAGTGACCCTCCGAGGAGATCCCACCCGCCCAGGGCTGCCCTCCACACCACGCCCATGGTTTTTATCCCTACAGGAGCCCAGGCAGATCCCACTGCCCGGCTCAGCATTCCCGTGTCCATGGCATGGGATCCTCCATTCCCAGCAGGACCTGCCCGGCTGGAAGGTGCTCAGGGCGGTTTCCACAGCTCCTTCCTTTGAAAAACCTCCTCTCTTTAAGGAAAAATCTGTTTACAAACCTCCCTGGGTGGGGACACCCCCGTGAGAGAGGGGGGACAGAGGCCAGGACTCCTTCCGTGGCCTCACAGCCCTCCCGCAGCTCCCGCGGGCGGAATCCAGCCCGAAAGCAGGAGCCGGGGAGGAGAGGTGAGTGTTTATCCCTGCGAAATATGGAGATTTGCCGCGATGAGGCTGACTAAGAACATTACATTCGCCACGCTAAGCCGGAGAGCCTCGGGGCTTTGCGCGGGGCTCAGGCGCTCGGCTCCCGTCAGGGAGAGGCTTTCGGCA
Organism: Vireo altiloquus; assembly: GCA_013396875.1. NCBI lineage: Eukaryota > Metazoa > Chordata > Aves > Passeriformes > Vireonidae > Vireo > Vireo altiloquus. The sequence continues at coordinate 163,394 of VZRF01014545.1, read as the reverse complement.
TGTCGGGATTTACAGGAAAACAGGAGTCTCCTGGGAAGAGCCAGCACGGCTGACGGCGCAGACAGCACCGCATTTCCCCGTGCTGGGCTCTGTCTCTGCGTTCCCCAGGCCCAGGCGAGGTTTTTAGGGCTAACAGAAAAATCCTGATCGCATTCATTCATTCCCATTTTCCAGCGCTCCCGCGGCAATCTGCAGCCTGTGCTCGGCGCCTGGGAGTGGGATGGGACAAACAAACCTTCTGTGCCCCCAAATCCAGCCCGGGGGTGGGCAGGGAGGAGCGGGAGCCGCTGGATGGGTCTCCAACACAGACCCGGCTGGACAAACAAACCTCCTGTGCCCCCAAATCCAGCGCGGGGTGGGCAGGGAGGAGGGGAGCCGCTGGATGGGTCTCCAGTACAGATCCGGCTGGATAAACAAACCTCCTGTGCCCCCAAATCCATCACGGGGTGGGCAGGGAGGAGCGGGAGCCGCTGGATGGGTCTACCACACAGATCCGGCTGGATAAACAAACCTCCTGTGCCCCCAAATCCAGCACGGGGTGGGCAGGGAGGAGCGGGAGCCGCTGGATGCGCGGCCACACTCTGCTGCCTGTCCCTCCCCACCTCATCTGGGGCTTCTCTGGGAAAAAATGAGAGCAGGGGAAGCAGGTTAACAGCCGGGAAAATGATTGCTAACAACACGGCCAGGGGCTTGTTCCATCCCGTTTTATTGGAGCCTGAGCGATTACTCGCAGGTAGTTAAAAGGCAGGGCCGTGTGTTATTGCTGGGATGCTCGGCGGGGACGCGAGGCTCATTAACGAGCAGCTCCGCCGGCTGCCGGAGCATTCCCGGGAGCATTCCCGGGGCCGTGCTGGAAGCTGGAGCCGAGCAGGATTCGGGGAGCGTGTCGAGGCGGAGGGAGGGGAATGGACATTGCTGCTGCGGTGCCCGGGGCAGGGAAGGGACACGGGGATGGGCTGGGGAACAGCTCGGGACAAATGGGCACACAAACCCTGGGAAAAGGAGGATGGAAGAGGCTTGAAAAGGAGGGTGGAAGAGCCGTGGTGGCTTTGGTAGGGTGGAAATGTCACTCCCGCCTCGTTCAGCCCCGGTGCATCAAGGTCCGGGGCTGCCTCCGAGCACAGCCGCGTCTGCAGCCCCAAACTGAGATGGGACACAGGGAGGGGACAGAAGACAGCTCTGTGCATGCCCCAGGGCATCTCCAAGCAGATGGAGGCAGAGCAAGGCCCGTGGTGCCCGGGGACGAGGGGACACACCGAGCCCTGAGCCCTGCGGGGCGGCTGGGAACAGGGCAGCAGTGACAAATGAGTTTAATTCCTGGGCAGACACCGATAGGACGGGGTGATTAATGAGCCCAGCACCTCATCGTGGCCTCGGGAGCTCAGGGAGATATTTTGGCGGAGGGTGGAGCAGCAGGGACTGGAGGGCGGAGGCGGCGGCTGGGAACTGATACCAGACAGGAGGTGACAACCACTCGCAAAGTCGTTCTCCCTCCTGCCCCCACCGTCCCTCCGAGCATCTCCCGGGTCTGGGTCCTTCCCAGAGGTTCATGGGCAGGATTAAAACCCTTCCATCGTCTCTCCCGTCCTCTTCTCTCTCTCTTATCCCATCAAACACAGAGGCTGGCAGGGCTGCTGCTCCAGGAGATTTGGCACAGGGCTCTTTTTCCGAGCTGATGTGCCAGCGCTGGCCTCTGCCCCTTCCCTCACTGCCTGCAGGAGCAGCACAGAACTGGTTAAACTGGGATCTGGGCTCCTCTCCAGCATCCTCTCCTGCATCCACCGCGAAGGATCAGCATTCCCAGAGATGCCATCGGCACCGAGGACCACCGGCAGCCTGGCTGGGAGCCTTGGCTCCAGTCCTCCTCCCCAGCCCTGTCTGGAGCTGCCGGTGCCCCCTGCTCCCCCTCTCCGAGTGTTTCTGACTCCCAGCCCTGGTTTGTGTCCAGCTGGCTCCTCCAGCCGAGCGTGGAGCCGGCCCTGGGCTGCCTGCTGGTGCCAGGAGCAGCCCCTGGTGCATTGGGCACGGCAGCTGCTGGTGCTGATTAAAAACGGAGGAACCCAGCAATTATCGGGCTGTGACAGCCCCTGCTGCTGCTGGGGACAGGGCAGGGGAGGGGCCGGCCAGCCCGGGGGGAGGCAGGATCCCAAATTCCTCCCTGGATCTCGCAGGGATGTGGCAGGACTCACACGCGTGCTCATCCCACACCCGCCGTTCCCAAGGCAGCAGGCTCCGGATGTCCAAATCCACGGGGATTCAGCACCGCGGGGCTACTCCCGAGGATCCGAGTGTGCCGCAGGGCAGGAGCAGGGACGCGCTGAGGACACGAGTGTCACCCTGCGTGCAGCTGCCTCGCGGCTCCTCCACCCCTGCACTCTGCCGGCTGGGACACACCTGGACACGTGCGCGGCTTCCAGCAGATCCCAGGGAAGGACATGGACACACCTGATGTCCCCAGGGAAGCCCATGGATGCACCTGAAGCCCCCACAGAGTCCCCAGAGAAGCCTAGGAACACCCCTGAAGCCCCCAGGGAAGCCCAGGGACATCCCTGAAGCCCCGAGAAAGCCCCCAGGGAAGCCCAGGGACACCCCTGAAGCCCCCAGGGACACCCCTGAAGCCCCCAGGGAAGCCCAGGGACACTCCTGAAGCCCCCAGAAAGCCCCCAGAGAAGCCCAGGGACCCCCCTGAAGCCCCCAGGGAAGCCCAGGGACACCTCATGTCCCTGCAGAGCTCCAAGCATCCTCCCCACCCAGCCCAGCCTCCCCTCATTAATATCCACGGCTGAATTATTTATCACAAACAGATGCTGGAGTTTAAAGAGCGCTAAGAGGATATCCTTGGCTAATCAATTTATTTTTAACTAGTTTATGTGTTTATTACCGCCAGAATTTGGACTTCAGATGCCGTTTGGAGTTATCCCTCGTTCATCACCGTGCGCTGCTCGGATGCCTGCGCTGGGTCCTTGGGGACCACGGGAGAGCCACAAATCTGCTGTTTCCTGGCCAGGGTCTGGGCTTGCTTATTCATTCGTTTCCATATGCTGCATAAAACCAAAAAAAAAGAACACGCTGTGAACTCCCCCAAAAATGGGCTTTGCCTCCATGGGCAGCAGCCAGGCTGGACTGGGAGAGGGGAGGAATCTCCTGGGGAAGATGGGGAGGGAGGAGGGGGATGGTGGGGACAGGTAGAAGGACTCCAGGCCTCTTGGGAAGGAGCAGAGATGGACTCTGGATGTCCCTCTCCATCCCCCCTGCTCTCCCCAGCCATCCAGGCAAGTCCTTTGATTCTCTGGGAGCACCCTGGACACTCCCAATCCTCTCGGTTTTATGGGAATGTGGCCCCTAAAATGCCCTGAAGGTAGCTCTGGGATGAGACCACGCACAAGCCAGGACACTTTCCGTGGGTGCAGTGGGGACAGGTAGAAGGACTCCAGGCCTCTTGGGAAGGAGCAGAGATGGACTCTGGATGTCCCTCTCCATCCCCCCTGCTCTCCCCAGCCATCCAGGCAAGTCCTTTGATTCTCTGGGAGCACCCTGGACACTCCCAATCCTCTCGGTTTTATGGGAATGTGGCCCCTAAAATGCCCTGAAGGTAACTCTGGGATGAGACCACGCACAAGCCAGGACACTTTCCGTGGGTGCAGTTTGTGCCCCACAGGTGCCCAGCGAATCCCAGGGATTCTCCAACCCCTTTAAAATGGGTGAGGAATTTGGGAAGCAGGAATGGGGAAAAGGAGCATCCTGCAGGCTCCAGCCACGGCCAGGAGCTCCCAGTGCCACCCTGGGCTGTCACAGCTGCCCTGGGACACTTTTGGGAGGTGCTGGCCACAAAGCACGAGGTTGAGGAGGTGAACACAGAGCCCTCATCCCATGGGATGCCCCTCTGGAACGCAGCTCTGTGCTCCCTGCCACAGGAAACCCAAAGGATCCTGTTCATCACCCTCCGAGAAGCACCAAAGTCTTAAAGAACCTGTCAGCCATGAGGGACTCGAACATTTCAGCTTGTCACCATTTCCAAGAGATATTGGGGGGGGAAAAAGAACAAGGAGGGGAGATGCTGGAGGAGGAGGAAGATGAATGGTCCCGGGAAGGAGGGGGAAGGAGAGAGATGGGAGCCACAGAAGCGAGGAGGGGGTGAGGCTGCGCTCGGAGCACAGCAATTAAAGCCACCCTGAGCTCACCCAATTAAACCGACTGGAGAGAGGAGGAATCCCAAAGGATAATTTCCCGGCAAATTGCTCGTTTGTCTCTCTCAGCCTGTGATGCTGGAACGCGTTCGTGTCAGTCAAGCCGTGGAGCTGAGCCCTGGGGAGAGCAGAGAGACGCTGGGAATTTAGCGGGGAAAAGGCATCACTTCCGACAAAAAGTGCCGTAAATCCGAGCGAACCTGACCCAGAGCTCCTGCAGAGCGGCGAGGAGGGACAGGAGCAGGAGGGACAGGGGTGGATGGAGCACCCTGACCCTGCCTGGCGTCGGGATGGAATTCCTGCCCCGTCACTGAGGTGTCTGCAGCTCCGGGGAGAGCCATCCCCTCCCAGGGAGCAGCAGGAGTGTCCCCAGGGTGTCACACACGGAGCCATCCCCTCCCAGGGAGCAGCAGGAGTGTCCCCAGGGTGTCACACACGGAGCCATCCCCTTCCAGGGAGCAGCAGGAGTGTCCCCAGGGAGCAGCAGGATGATGTCCCCAGGGAGCAGCAGGATGATGTCCCTCGAGTGTCACACACAGAGCATCAAACGAGGCAGGTGTGGAGCAAGGGCAGGAGGCACTCAGCACTCCTGGGAGGCTCAGGCCTTTTGGCATTCCACACGTGGGATTCATCCACCTGGCTCCTCTGCTCTCCCCCCAGCCCCCAAAATGCCCAGGGAACAGCCCAGAGCCATTCCCGTCCTGCTCCCTGATCAGAGGAGAGGGAAAAACCCTTCTCAACCTGCACAGAGCTCAGAAAATAATAACGATAAATATAGGGATGATCCATGGAAATTCGATTAAGGCAGGAAAACCTCCCCAGGAGCCCCATAGAGCCCCGGATTGCTCTCCCTGACCCTAAAGCGAGCACCCAGGGGTGCAGCACGGCGGGGTTGGCGCTCAGGGGGCACCCACGGACCCGATTATCCCACCCAGGGATGCACTCCCACAGCCCCACCGGGGAACAAGGGGAGAGCCCCACACCTTAATTCACCTATCCCTCCACTCCAGCCCTCGGGGGGGAACCCCTGGTGCTTGCAGGAGATTAATGACCTCGGCAGAGTGTAATTACACCCCGGGCCCACGCCATTAATGAGCGCGTATTCTCCCTGTCAATGTGCCTTAATTGAAAATGAGTGGGCGACTCGCGTGGCAGTGGAGTTGGCTGCAAAGCCTCGGCACGGTATTAATTGTAGTAATTAGCAGTCACTTTAGGCTGGAGTCGGCTATAAATAGGGGGGCCCATTAGTTTAGCACGGAGCGTGATTTAAAATGCAAATAAAATCGCAGCTCTCCACGCAAATCACTCCTCTCCCCCAGCCCCTCAAACCCGCGGGGCTGTGATGCTGCTCTGGTGAGTTTGGCTTCTTCCAGAGGGAAGTGTGAAAAACGAGGTTCACTCCTGGTAAAATTTTAAAAGGTTTAATAAGGGGTTTAGTAAAAGGGACAATAGGAGACAGAAATAAAGCAAAGAGTTAATAGGGCCTGGTGCTTGGCACGATGCCAGGGGCACACCTTAGCTAACAAACCTCTTCTGTTAAATGCCCGAGTCTCAGACATATTCATAGATTTCTATGCATCATTCAACTTTTCTTTTTTTGGTATTTCTTTGGGTTTCCATTCTCCCCTATCCGGTTATCCTGCGTTCCACTCCTGATCGATCGATTCTTCATTCCAGGGTCTGAGGCCTGTCGATTTTATCTTCAACCAGATAGTCCAGGAATTTGGGGAATTTCTTTGCTCATCTTTGCTACCCTTAGCTTACTATGTAAAGAAACATTCTACATATGACATCATCCTAAGAAATCACACTACTTTTTAAAATGAAATATTTTCATTCCACTTCATTTTCTTACATTACACATATGGCATTCATTTTAATATTTGCGAAAAGCCAACAATACAATATGCATTTATAATAGAAGTGATCTCAGTTTGCTGGCTCGGGATGGTCTCACAGCCCCAGGACACCCTGGCACAGAGCTTTGTGCTCAGCAGTGACTTTGCTGGTGCTGCCAGGGTGATGGGCAGCCCCCAAATCAGCCCCCCACGCTCCCCATCCCACACTCGGGAATTGTAATGTGCCGGATAAACCCCAAAATCCACACGGTGAAGAGCAGATTGTGCTCTTCAAAAAAGCCAAATGTGTCCATCTCTGTCCTGGAGCAGTGGGAATGCTGCAGGGATGAAAAAAAAACCTCACCCAAGGGCTGTGAAGACACAGGAAAAGGGAATTAAGGTCTGGCTGGGGCAGGCACCGTGCCAGGGTGGGGTCCCAAGGCCCCAGGCACGCTCTGGAGCTCTCAGACACTTCCTGACATGCTCCATTTATTTGATTATCACCAAAGGAAGGACAAGTGAGAGAGGAAGGAGGAATAATCTCTTATTAATGCAGAAGCACTAAATTACAGCCTGTACAAGCAGGGACAGAGTAAACGCGCTAAAATAAAATCCTGGCTCCGAAAGATCCCCAAAGCAGAGACATTAAAAATTTGGAAAAAAACAAACATGAAAAACGCCTTTTAACTGCTGGGCAGGTCTAGATTTAACAGGGACCATCCCTCCCTCTGCCTGCTGTTGCGTCGTGGAGTTGTGGGGAATTCCTGAGTGAGAAACAACGATCTTGGGGAATAAAAAAAATAATAAAAAAGAGAGGGGGAGGACGGAGCAGGCCCTGGGTGCCAGGGTTTGTGAGGAGTTCCTGCTAATTACAGCTCCAGCTCGGGGCACGTTGCCCCTGCGGCACTGCGGACACTCCGGGCGAGGCCAGCCCAGGACACGTCCCCTTCCCCCAGGAGATGCCACCACCAGGTCACATTGTCACACGGAGCAGCAGCAGCAGCACGAGGGAGTGGCTGAGGCCAGCAGGGCTGCTCGGGGAGGGGACAGCGACCTTCTCCATGTGCCCAAACCCTGGGGACCTCCGCTGGCAAAGGGAGGAGCACCTTCCACGTACCTCGGGGCTCCAGGTTCTCCTCATGCCACCTCAAAGCACAGGTGACCCCTCTGCGTGCCCAGGGTGATGCCACCACCTCTGGCTTCAGGGAGCCCAGCCCTGGAGCTGGCAGAGCTGGTGGCCTCGGAGGCCAGAGTTTGTCAGGATTCTCTCTGAGTCCGGAGAAAGAAGCCACCCCTGGGATCTCCTGTGCCTTCCTCACGCACTGTTATAAGTGTATATTGTATTATATTATTAATATTATAATATTATTATAATTAATTTATTATAAATAATATTAATATAAGCATATTATAAATACCTATATTAATACTTATTATAGTACTTATTAAGTACTTATTAAGTACTATAATGTTATTATAATAATTATTATAATAATTATTATA
>VZRF01014545.1:128052-146608 GCA_013396875.1 Vireo altiloquus | reverse complement strand
TTTTTTTTTTTTCTATTTTTTTTTTTAATGCTGATAAATAATTGGCAGGGAAATGTAGGCCTGGCAACCCGGCCTGGCCTGAGCCTGCCTCCTGCACAGCCCTGTCTGTCTCAATCAGCCTCAGCCCCTGGGCCCCCCCCCAGCTGATTTCCAGCCTCTCTGAACACAAATAACAATTCTCCATCCCACATCCTTCCAGAAAAACGCTGTGGTTTTGGAGGAGCCAAGGCCCGAGGCGGTTTGAGGCCTGCACGGCAGTGTCAGACTCGCGGCCAGATGGACGCTTGGGCTCTGGTCCTGCCCAAGGCCACCAGAGATCCTCAATCCACATCTGCCACCACCACATCCTACAGGATTTCCAGTGGATAGAGGAAAGCTCTGTCCTGGGTTGCTGCTGGACAGCTGGACAAGGACAGGCTGGGGATGGGGGGGTTCTGACATCCCTCAGACTCCGGACAGATCAGGGCGAAGTGGAAGCTCTCAACTGCCTGAAAAACCCAGGGCAGAGCCCGAGCTGGAGGGAAAGGAAGCAGAAATTCCGTGTGGGAACCAGCGCTGGCATCCCGGGGGGTCCAGCCAGGCCCTGTGATCTCCCAATGGGTACATCCTCGCTGTTCCCTATGGAAAAACAATCCTTCCTGCAATGGGCAGAGGGGAATTCGGGAATTCAGGAATAATTCAGGAATTTGGCACCGCTGAGGGAGCGGCCCCAGTTCTTCTGGTGAACCTTTCCCCCTTGGAGCAGCGGAATTGCCTCCCCCTAAAGGACCCATTCCCCCTCCTGCCCGGCTGCCCCATTGTGGTTTTTTAGCCTTTCCTGCGTCACAGATTTGGTCTTTGCCACTGCCGGGCAGATTTTAAAAGATTTAAAAGATCTCCAGCCCGGAGAGGCACAAGGGATGCGTTGAACTCGTGCCCGTTTTCCCTGCGTTTTTCCCCAAAAATCCATCTCGGCAGCCTTCACCCACCCCCAAACCCATCCTTAGGGTGGCCGCAGCGAAACCCTCGCTGCCAGAGCTGCTTCAGCACTCCGGGCTCTTTGGTGTGTAAATTCGAATTATTTCCATGCTCGGGGAAGGGAGGGGGAGGCAGAGCTGGATCCCAGCCTGGCTGAAAAATGACACCGAGCTGCTCCAGCTGTTCCTCAGCCATTCCACTTGTCTGGCGTGAAGCAATGGCAGCGATCGCTCACGGCGGATTCCTGCACCTCCTGCCCCAGCCTGAGACCGGGAGCCGCAATTCCTGCCCGGGACGTGATGCAGGGGAGGGCTGGGAGGAAGAATTCTCTTCTTCAGGGCACGGGAGAGCTGCAGAAAACAGGCAGAAGGACAGAGGGGACAGCGCTCAGCACCTGTTCTTCCTCCCCTGGCTCCGCTGCAGCCACCTGGAAGCAGCAGCCCCGGGTTTGAAGCAACGTGGGGTTGCAAAAAGTTCATTTTCAGGAAGTGCAGAGCCAGCAGAAGGCATTGCCTACCCTGGAAGTTAAAATCCAGCTCTGGGGGGAGGTTGTTTTCCCTCAGCTCCTCACCTGCGACTAAACTTGCTACAAGCAATTGGGTTTTTGACACCCTGCACTTGGGGTAAAGAAATAAACAAAACCCTCCCGCAAAAAAGCCAAACAAAACCCCAAAAGGAAAAAAAACAAAACACAAAAAACGAAAACAAAACACTAAACCCCAGCCCTGCATCAAAGCGATTTTCCTGTCAGAAGCAGGAAAGAGGCACCCAACAGAATCACAGAGCGAGAAGTTGCAAACCAGCGAGAGGTGACAAGTAATTATAGAACAGGGAAATGCAGAGGGAACTCATTTGGATGAGCAGCGACTGATTAACGGGCCCAACATTTATTTTCTTTATTTATGGCCTGGCATCACGGAAAATTGATACAGAGCAGCCCATATACAACGCGGCTGGTGACACCTTCAGCAAATGAAGAGGCTGGGAAGAAATCAAACTGAGTTATCCCCGCTGTTACTCGGCCCCCCCTCGCCTCTCCCATCCTCCGGAGGGAGCAGCAGGGGTGACACAGCACCGTGTGGCACCTCGGTGTCCCCGCACGAGGGGACAGCCAGGTCACACCCTCCGTCACCTCCCGGGCGGTGGCCGTGCAGCTCTGCTGTAGGCACATCGAGCCCAGGTGATGCTCTGAGAGCTCCCTGTGCCGAACCCTCCTCCAAATCACCTCCCCACTGTGCGGTTTGGGGGTTAATTGGGGTGGTGTGAAAGACGAAGTTCACTCCTGGTAAATTTTTAGAAAGGTTTAATAAGGGGTTTAATAAAAGCGACAATAGGAGACAGGAATAAAGCAAAGAGTTAATAGGGCCTGGTGCTTGGCACGATGCCAGGGGCACACCTTAGCTAACAAATCTCTTCTGTTAAATGTCCGAGTCTCATACATATTCATAGATTTCTATGCATCATTCAAATATTCCTTTTTTGGTATCTCTTTGGGTCCCAAGTCTTCCCCTATCTGGTTATCTTGCATTCCACTTCTGATCGATCCATTCTTCATTCCAGGCTCTGAGGCCTGTCGATGTTATCTTCAGCCAGATAGTCCAGGAATTTGGGGAATTTCTTTGCTCATCTTTGCTATCCTTAGCTTATTATGTAAAGAAACATTCTACATATGATATAATCCTAAGACATCACACTACTTTTTAAAATGAAATATTTTCATTCCACTTCATTTTCTTACATTACACATATGACATTCATTTTAATATTTGCGAAAAGCCAACAATACAATATGCATTTATAACAGTGGGATTGAGCCCACGACCCTCCCACCTGAACCCCACCCGGCACCTGACAGAGGCACTTAAATCGGAAGCGATCCCAACCCCTCTCCTCCATCCACTTCCACCTCCCCGAGGAGCATTAAACATTTAAATTAACGCTTGAGCTTTTCTGCCCTCTGAGGATTGAGCTTCTCATCCCGGCAGGATTTGCTCCCGAGGGAGCTGCAGAGGGCTGGAGCATCGGGGGAGGCAGCGCGAAGCTCACCCCCGAGGCCTGGAAAACCGAGGAGAGCAGCCCAATTCCCAGGATAAAAGCAGGACCGTGAAAGGCTCCCAGTGGCTCAGTCAGCCGGGTAAAGGCTGTGCCCTCGGGCGGCTCTGCCCGGGGATGAAAGGCGGCGGAGGCTTTGGTGGAAAACTCAGCGGCTGCGAACAAAAGCGGCTGCGAGGAGGTGGCACCTTGCAGAGGACCCTCCTCGGGCACAACGGGGCACAGACACCCCCGGGAAATGGGGAGGGAAGAGGGCAGAGCCCGGAGATGGAACAGGCCCCGGTGCCGCCCTGTTTGCACTGGAAAAATGGCTTTTTATAGAAACTGGTCAGCGGCAGTAAAAGTTCATCCCGAGCGGAGCGGGAGAAGCTTTCCAGGTGCTCAGAGCAGACCATCTCCTCCTGGTTTGCCTCCACAAGTGCCAGCTCTCGTCAGGATCTTGCGGTTTGTGCCGGAGCCTGAACGGGGTTAGGACAAAAAGGAGCTGAAAGGAGAAAAGCTTTAGATCGGCTGAGAACAGAACACTCGAGCTCATCCAAAATGGGTTTAAAAATTTATCATTCCCTTCCATTTGCTGCGCTTTAAATGCTCATTTCTGCTGCGGTTTCCTGGTGTCACCCAGGCTGGGCACATCTGCACCCGCCCCAGCTCCGCTCCGGGGTGAGAGGTGCCCTTCCCCGAGCCCAGGCAAATCCCCTCTGTGCCACCTCCACCCTGCTGCTCCCTCCTGGGCTGCCCAGCTGTGGTCAGCACCATGGACCGGTCTGGGATGCTCCAGCCCCCATGGCTGAGGGTCAGCAGGTGCCACCTGTGAGCCAAAAAGTGCCATTATCAGCCCCCAGTGTGAGCAGGGGCAGTAAAAACCCCCCCGTGTTCCCCCCTGAGCTCAGCAGAGCCCGGAGCGCCCCTTTAAGAGGGACAGTGGGTTATGAAACACAGGTGATTTAAATGCAAATGAAAAAAACACAACTTCCATTATTAAAATGGAAATTTTCCATTTTCTCTACAGCCACTGCCTGCATCTCTCCCCAGAGTCCCGGGGTGTCCCAGTGCCACCACCAGCCACCTCCTGTGCCACCACCTGGGCAGTTTGGGATGGCAGGGTGCCATGGCCAGGCTGTGCCCGGGAAGTCATTCCCAGCCCTCTGTCTCTGGCACGTTCCTCTCTTGTGAGAGGTGTCACTCAGCTGCAGCTCCCTGAGATCAGCTGTCCCCAAAGTGCTGTGCTCAAGGGAATAATTACTGTTTTCCCATTTCCCGAGATCTCCTCACAAGATTTGTTCCTATAGGAATAGGAAAACGGAAAATAAAAAAATAAAGGCAGCCAGGCCTTTCTGTTCCTCCCCCGGGACAGCAAGGAACTGGGATTTTTGGGACGCTCAGGGCCCAGGGCAGAGAATCGGGGATGATTCAAGGAACTGGGATTTTTGGGGCACTTGGGGCCCAGGGCAGAGGATCGGGGATGATTCAAGGAACTGGGATTTTCGGGACGTTCGGGGCCCAGGGCAGAGAATTGGGGATGATTCAAGGAACTGGGATTTTTGGGATACTCAGGGTCCAGGGCAGAGAATCAGGGATTCTCACCCGTCCCTTGCAGTGCTCCCCATGACCCCCAGCCCGTGTGACACTGCACACCCTGCCCGCAGCCGCTGCCTTCCCGACTCCTCCAGCAAGTCCTGGCTCTTGCCTTCAGCCACCAGCTGGCCCCAGTTGCTGGAAGATTATTAAAGATAGCAGGGGCTGGAAAAGTCCCGAGTGGTTATCCTCTCCAGCAAGCCCATTCCCCCAGGAGAGCATTTAATTGCCTTTTGAAGGATCCCACAGCCTCTGCGGGAGCCTTCCTGACCACCCAACCGTCCTGGCATTTATTTGTCCACAGGGCCTGGCTTGAACTTTGTTTTCCTTTCACTTCCTATTACCATTCCCCTAATCCTCTCCTCCAGCCCTTTCCCGTCCTTCATCCCTCATCTCCTGCTCTGTCCTTCCCCGCTGTGGCTTTTGAGCGTCGCCGTTCTGATCCTCACCACGGGAAATGTCACTGTGAGACACGGCGGGGCTGAGACGGACCTGAAACCAAACCCGGCCTGTAAACAGCCCTGAGCACTGGCCAGGGCAGCCACCGAGGGTCCAGCATGGCCAGGAATGGTCCGGCACGGCCAGGGAGGGTCTGGCATGGCCACGGAGAGTCCAGCACGGCCAGGGAGGGTCCAGCACAGCCACAGAGAGCCCAGTATGTCCAGGGAGGGTTCAGCACAGCCAGGGAGAGTCCAGGATGGCCAGGGAGGGTCTGGCACAGCCACAGAGAGCCCAGCATGGCCAGAGAGGATCGGGCACAGCCAGGGAGGGTCTGGCACAGCCAGAGAGAGCCCAGCACGGCCAGAGAGGGTCAGGCACAGCCAGGGAGAGACCTGTATGGCCACAAAGAGCCCAGCAGGGCCAGGGAGGGTCCGGCACAGCCAGGGAGGGTCCAGCATGGCCAGGGAGGGTCTGGCACCGGCCATGGAGAGTCCTGCAAGGCCACAGAGAGCCCAGCACGGCCAGGGAAAGTCTGGCATGTCCAGGGAGGGTCCAGCATGGCCAAGGATGGTCCAGCACAGCCAAGGAGGGTCAAGCATGGCCATGGAGAGCCCAGCACGGCCAGAGAGGATCCAGCAGGCCCAGGGAGGATCCAGCAGGCCCAGGGAGGATCCAGCAGGCCCAGGGAGGATCCAGCAGGACACACACAAACCCCTCATTAACCCCCACCAAGGCATGGACAGACCCCTCAGCCTGGGCTGGGGGCAGTGGCTTCTGTGCTCTCACCTCTTCCCCCTCCCAGGGTTTGTAGGAACCGGGAAGGGGAGAGGAGGCAGGAGCTCATCTCCCACCAGCACAGGAGCCTGTGCTGGGATACTGAACAAACCCTGCGAGTGACCACAACTTTCTCATTTTCAGCTCTTTACAGAAATATCCATTGTGCTCAAGGCATTTAAAAAGTTATGTGTGACAAACCCGAAGGACCCCACAGAGCCCCCACAGCTCTGAACAACTCTGGGGGAAGTTTTGCTGGAGCAAAGCCCCCAGGAGCTGCCCGAGAGGTCCTGGTCTCCATCCTCCACCCCAACCCTTTGGCTCCAGCACCATTTAATCACCATTTGGAATTCAGCATCCCGCATAACCGCCTCACCGCCAGGCATTGCGCCAGCCTCGTGAAGCATCGCTTCATCCATCATTGTCTCCCATGCTGTCTCTCCTGCCTCCCAGGCATCCTTCCTGCCCCTCCCAAAAAGCCACCAAGCCACCGAGCAGGCTCCGAGCCAGCGCCGAAGTTACAGCTCCTGAAGAATGAGCCGGGCTCGCTGTTCCCTAATCGGGTCCCGTCTGCTGCTTGCAGAGCCGATGTATTTATTTTCATTAAATCTAATCCAGGGATGTTCTCCTCCTCCCACCTTCCCTGCAGTCCGGCTGCTGAGGCAGCAGGGCTAGGGAAAGGAGCCACCTTCCAGTTGATTTCTCATCCAGGCCCGTGTTCCTGTCCCATTTAATTAGCGCAGGGAGAGAACTGGGCTGTGCGCAGGGAGCAGCGGAGGAACAGCAGTGCTGGGGTGGGCAGAGGTTCCCTCAGCTCATTCCCACCCCCCAAACTTCCCCGTGCCACCCGAGCCAGCGTCCCCGGGCAGAGAGGAGATGCTCCGAGCTGGATTTGCTGCCGGTTCCCAGCTCCTCCCCGCCCGGAGGATGAATTGCCGCAGCTCTCCCGACCTGTCACGGCCGCTCCCAGGCGGGCAGGAGCTGAGCTGTGAGTGAGATGTGTCTCCATCCTCCACACCTCCCTGCACCTGGTGGGGAACCATCACTAAATCATCACCTTCCCACCGCGTCCAGCACCCGGCCAGGCTGCGGGGTGCAGAGAGGGGGAGGTTTGAGGCAGTTTTTCTGCGATAAGAACAATAAAAAACAGGGATAACAACAATAAAGAGGCAGAGAAACTCTGGGATCAACTCGACTCCCAGTGTGAGGGTGAGGTTCAGCCCAGCAAAGCTGCGTTTTGGGGTTTGGTGGAGCTGGCAGAGCTGCAGGGAGCGAGCAGTGGGAGCGTCTCAGGGTCTGCTGCAGCAGCAGGAAAGAATTTAGGGACCCAAAATCATTTCCAGAGGTGCTGGAACAGCTCTGGGCCAGTGCCTCGAGCAGGGCCTGCAGCACCTTCACTGTTCAGCGCCGAGACGTGGAAAGGAGGGGAAGTTTTAGGGCCAGACAGAGCAAAACTCTTGTGTAATCTGCTGAATTATGCAGCAGGAGTTGCAGGGGAAATATCCTTAAAGGCTGAACTTCCCATGGTGAGGAATCGCTCCCTGTTTGGAACACACCAATTATTCCTCAAATGAGGATGAGCTGTAAGTGGTTGGAGGGGTTTATCACTCACGCTTTGCAGTGATGTGACAATAAATAAATCCCAGAGTAACAGGAAGGCAGCAGATTCCCCCCAGGAGGGAGGCAGGGAGTGGGACAGCATTTCTCAGGAGTAGGGGGGTTCGGAGGGGATCAGAGGGACCCAGAGGGTGCCCTGGGACAGCTTTTTCCCGGCTTGAGCTGCAAAGAGATGTCAGGGACCCATCCTGACGCTCCCCACACCCAGCAGAGCTGTGGAGCCCCACAGAGCAAAGCCCCAGACCCGCTGACCCCCCACACCAGGAGCCCTTTTTATCTCGGAGTGCTTGGGAGGATGCCTGGATCGATGCGAGGAGTCTCTCCCTCAGCCCAGCTTTGGGTCAGGCCATGGACTGGGGAAGAACAAAGGTCTGAATTTCTCACCCTGCACTCCACACTCACCTCAGAGCCGTTTCTGCATTGACTTCCAGAGCCTTTGAATCCACGTTTCCCACGCCGAGACCAGGCTGGAGCTGAGCAATAACAGGGATGCCATAAACTCCATCTCTCCCAGTAGTGAAATCCCGTTCGATACATCCTTAATATTCAATTACTATTTATGTAACACGCGGCAAAGGATTATCCCATTAAACCGAAATTAAGTGCTCCGTTCATTAATTAATGCAACTTATTTCAAGTGCTGCCAGCATTTATCCCTGGAAACGTATTATTTAAAACCAAAACGCACAAACGAGGGGAAAGGAAGTTGTTTGCTTGCTGCTTTTATGTGTTCCCAGAGACGAGTTATGGAGCCCATGCAGGATCCATCCAGAACGCAGGAGGGGATTCTCCCAGGGAGCAGCAGAGGGAGAGATCCCAGCTGGAAATGGTTTGTGTCTCCCTGGGTGAGGATGAAGTTCATCCCTATAGTTCCCCAATTTCAGCTGGAACAGAACAGGGAAAACCTTTATTTTCCCAGCCTGGAGAATGTGCTCCACCAGGCAAACCCAACATCCATCTCCCAGCTCCGTGGGGACTCCAGGGTGTCACCACCCCTTGGATGCGGCAGCTCCCAGCACTCTGTGGGGTCGGACTGGGCTCAGACCCTCTGTGACTACTGCCACCGGACCACGGGCTGGTCATTCCATGCCTAAACTCCTTGGAGAGCCACATCCCAGTCCCACTCGACCTCCAGGAACTCCCCAACTGGTTTGTGCCTCCCTGGGTAAGGAGGCGCCGGGAGTTCCATCCTTGTATTCCCCCAATTTCAGCTGGAACAGAACAGGGAAAACCTTTATTTTCCCAGCCTGGAGAATGTGCTCCACCAGGCAAACCCAACATCCAGCCCCCAGCTTCCCGGGGACTCCAGGATGTCACCATCCCCTGGATGCAGCAGCTCCCGGGGGGTCACGCCTGAGCTCAGCCCTGTCTGTGGCTGGAGCTGCCCGAACTCAGAGCCTCTGCAGCTCTGTGACTGCTGCCACAGGACCACAGGCTGGTTATTCCATCCCTAAACTCCTTGGAGAGCCACATCCCGGTCCCACTCGACCTCCAGGAATTCCCCAATTGGCCCTTCATCAAACCTCCAGCACCGTCAGCAAGCGCTGGGGAAGAGCGTGAAATCTAAATTAAGTCGAGAGTCTCTTTCCAAAACAAATTCCTCCTTGAAGAACCAAACCCAGACTTCATTACAACAACTCAATTATCCACGAGGCTGAGCTCCGGAGACAAGAGCTCCCCACGAGTGCTTTGTGCTCCGCTCCCGTCACGGCTTCCCCTCCATGCAAATGGGAGGATCGGGAACAGCTGGAGCCTTCCCTCCATGCAAACAGGAGGAGTAGGAACAGCTGGAGCTGCCCTCCATGCAAACAGGAGGATTGGGAATAGCTGGAGCTGCCCTGGCACCACAAATGGGAGGAGTAGGAACAGCTGGAACTTCCCTGGCACCACAAACAGGAGGATTGGGAACAGCTGGATCTTCCCCTCCATGCAAACAGGAGGATCACGAACAGTTGAAACTGCCCTGGCACCACAAACGGGAGGAGCAGGAACAGCTGGAGCTGTCCCTCCATGCAAATGGGAACATCTGGAACAGCTGGAGCCTCCCCTCCATGCAAACAGGAGGATTGGGAACAGTTGGAGCTGCCCTGGCACCACAAAGAGGAGGATCAGGAACAGCTGAAACTGCCCCTGCATGCAAACAGGAGGATCAGGAACAGCTGGAACTGCCCCACCATGCAAACAGGAGGATTGGGAACAGTTGGAACTACCCTGGCATCACAAACGGGAGAATCAGGAACAGCTGGAGCTGCCCCTCCATGCAAACAGGAGGATTGGGAACAGCTGGAGCTGCCCTGGCACCACAAACGGGAGGATTGGGAACAGTTGGAACTACCCTGGCATCACAAACGGGAGAATCAGGAACAGCTGGATCTTCCCCTCCATGCAAACAGGAGGATTGGGAACAGCTGGAACTGCCCCTCCATGAAAACAGGAACACCTGGAACAGCTGGAGCCTCCCCTCCATGCAAACAGGAGGATTGGGAACAGTTGGAGCTGCCCTGGCACCACCCAGAGAACAAATCACAGCAACAGAGGCAGAACAGAGCTGCCCTGTGGCAGAGCCCATCCCGGGCTGGGTGAGCTCCCTCTGGGTCACTCTGTAGGGTGGAAAAGCAGGATTTGATCCCAAAGTGGCCCCATCTCTCAGGAAGGGGAAGCAAACACGAGGCACGAGAGCTGTACATTAATTTTTAAGCCTGTGGGTCTCTCTCTGCTGAAGGAACTCCAGGATTGATATTTTTTGAGTCATCTTTCACTTTGGATGATGTCTTCAGAAATCAAATGACCCCGCGGGCTCTGCAGTAGCTGGGGCATCCCTCTCTGCATTCCCAGATTGTCCTGCTGGAGCCTCCCTGCCAACCCCATCCCAAAATCTCCATTTCCAGGAGAGGGAAACTCTGAGCAGCGACTTCCAAACACCCCAAGTCCTGCACTGAGACCCTCTTGCTCCAACCCCAGCTCCAACCTCCAGCCTCCATCCCTCCTTGGAAGCACCCAGGAACAGTTTTTCCCTCCTTTCCTTCCTGACTTCCTGCTGCCATTAGCTCTGTTTCCATCCGAGCAGCAGCTTTTCATGGGTTCCTGGGGAGGTCACAAGATAAAAGGTTTTTTACAGAAATCCATCAAATCGCCTCAGAAAAAAAAAAAAAACAAAAACAAACCCAAAACAAAAAACCTACAGGAAATAGTCTGCTATTTTCTAGAGTGAAGGAAGGGAAAAAAAAATTTACAGGTAATTTCCTTGTCAAAAGTTCCTGTCTGTAAATACAATCAAGATAAGAGTGACATGGCAAATAGCTCCTTTTCTCTCCTAAATGAATTATTCAATTCGCCACTGATCCCCTCTAACTGCCTTCCGCTTCCCTGATTTATTTTACTTTATTTAGTTCTGTGGAGAAGCACTGCCAATAATGGAAAGGAATTCAGGCAATTTCGGGATTCAACAAAATCCCTCCCGCAGCCCCAGCCCGGCTCCCGCCTGGATCCTTCCCTCTCTCCTCTCCAACGCTGCCGCCGATCCAGGATTTCTTCTTCCCCTGGAATAATCCAGATCACCCTTCCCTTGGAATGGAGCTGGATTTGGGGAGAGGTTGCAGAGACCGTGCAGGGACAGGAGTGTCCCATAAACCTCCCTTCCCATTCCCAAAGGATGGAGGAAATTCCCTCGGGCACCTGGGAATGGTGAGAACCCTGCTGAGCTGCCAGCTCCGCGCTGGGAGATCAGAGCTGTCCCTGCAGGCGGATTCTCCTTGGTCATTGCTCCTTCCTTGGAGAGACCACAGCTCCCTTGGGGAGTGGGAATTCACCTCCCTGCACACCTGAGGGGAATTATTTTTGAGGACAGCCCCAAAATCCCGGCAGCGCATCGATAGAGAGCAGCGCTGCAGCCGGCGTGGAAAGCAAGGAAATTATATTACTGCTGAAAAAAAGCCCCACCAAAGCTAATAAAAATAGGACTCGGGAACAGAACTGTTTCGGAGCCGCCAAATAATATCCAGGGGATGATTCAATTACAGGGGATTAGCGCCGGTCTGGCTGCGGAGCCCGAAGTTCCTCCGCGAGGTTTTGGGAGCGAGGGGCAGGTGACAGCTTCATAAACCCCCAACCCGCGGCGTGGGGGCTCCAAAGAATGCAAAAGGAGGAGCAGCAAAGCAGAAACCAGACAAATAAACCCCTCATTCGACTCACGAAACAAATCACGGGGATTCTTGTTCTTTCTCCCCGGAGCAGGTTTCAGCCAGGGCAGCGTTTCTTTAGGTTATCGATTAGCAATTAGAGAGGTGTTTTCGCTGCTTCTCTGCTGCGTCCGTTATTCCCTCCAGAATTTCAATTCCACGAGAGCTGTTTCCACCCGGCAGTGGGGGCTGGGAAAGCAGCACTGCCTGACCTGCTGCCCTCAGGCTTGCCAGAAAGCCTTGGGGAGGAGTGGGGAAAGCAGCACTCGGAAAAAGAAAAATAGTCTGGAAAGGAAAAGAAATAATCTCAGTTCAATCCAGCAGGAAGCTTCCCCCCCGTGGCTTTTGGGAAGGGAAGGATGCTCTGCAGCAGCTCCCTCCCTGAGGAGCAGGGTTGGGATCAGAGGGTGGTGTTGGACATGGGGCCAGGCTGTGGGGACCTGCTGGGTCCTCTGTCACTGTCACCCACGGGGGGTGGCCCTGCAAAATGCCACCACAATGTCCAAGAGCTGTCACAGAGCAGCGTGGGGGAGGCTCTGAGGGAAGAAGGCAGAGCTGGATGGGGCCTGGAACACCCTGGAGGACATCCCTGCCCGAGGCAGGATGGGCTTTAAGGTCCCTTCCAACCCCATCCAGCTGAGGATTCAGCTATTCCACGAGCGATGGAGACTCCCAGCGCCAGCCACAAACTCCAGCACATTCCAGCCCAGAATCGATGCAGGAAAACCGCCGGAGCCTCCGAGGAAAGAGAGGCCAGACCCTTTCTTCAACAGCAATTTTCAAACCTTTTTATTTGGTTCCTTGTAAAAAGGGGAAAATAAAAGGAGAAGAAATAACAAACTGATTTCAGATAATTCGCTGGGGCTCCGGGTGCATTGTAAATGTGTGCTTCAGCCAACCGGCAATTTGATGAATTTCACAGCCCGCTTTTGTGTCGCTGCTCGCCGAGCGCCATCCTCCACTGAAATTGTGGCTGCCTTAATGTTCTCTTTAGCACACGGCATAATTGCCCCCTGCAATTTGTTGCCTGGAAAGGTTACCAGGAAAGAAAGGAAAGGGAGAGAAGGGGCAACTTTGTTGGCGGGGGAGCGAGGGAGAAGGGGAGAAACAAAGCTGATGGCGTTTGGAATTTGGCGATTTATTCCAGGGATGCCGTTGCAGGAAGGCACAGGAGCTTGCCAGGGCAGGCTGATGGGGACGGAGCTCCCACAGGGGTGGGATCCGAGCAGCCCAGTGCCCCCAGCAGCATGGGCTGGACACCATGGGCTGGACATCGTGGGCTGGACATCGTGGGCTGGACATCCCTGCTCACCCTGTGCCCGAGGGGCTGAAACGACAGCGGTGCGGAGCAGGAGGAGAAGCGGCCGCAGTAAAGGAGGAAGCGGAGGGGAAGGGAAGGAGGAAATCCCGGCGGAAAGGCTGGAGCAGGGTGGGGAGGGGGCGGCAGGCGGGGGCGGCGCGGCGGCGGCAGCCAGTGTTTATTAATTTTCTGCTTGGCTGCGCTCGGTGCCACAGCTCCGAGATCATGGAGCCGCTCCACACTCTATTAAATAATTCAATCTGCGAAGAATCCAAGTGTGTAAGCGAACACTCTTATGCGTCTTAAAATTTAATTGCGGAGCTAAACAAGATGAAGTGCAAGGAAGACATAAAAGATATGAAAATAGATGCTGCAGCTTTTGTTTCTCTGGCTGCTCCAGCCCTGCCCAGGAACCTCTCCCCATTTTTCACATGCTGCCGCTAAAGAGCCTGAGCCTCCTTCATCTGCTGCCCCCTCCCCTCCGCTATTTACAGCTGTGTTTGCAAGCAGCAGGCCTGCAAATCACTTAATATCCATTAGAGCAGCTCCATTCACCCTGCTGGCTCCTGCTCTGGCAGCCGTTCCCGTATAAATCCTCGTGTTCCGGGGTTTAGGGAATCAGCTGGGAGCACTTGCTCCGGCCGCCCCTTTGCCCGCTGGAGCCCACGGCCTCCCCCTCCCCAGGCTGGAGAGCATTTCCTTGCTCCTGCAAATCCTCTCCTCCCTTTTTTTGGAGGGAGCAGTGCCCATCCATGCTGTGACCCCATAAACCAGCCCTGCTGCAGGGTGAACCTCAGCTACCTGCAGGCCAGGTGTGACCCAGGGCCTTCCTGCAGGTTGGGTGGAGGGATGAGAGCATCCCATGCCCTGTGCCACTGCCCAGAAAACCTGGGAAACCATGGGCAAGGGCTCGGATTTCCCTTGGAAAGAGGGGTGAGTTTGTCTCTTGCAATTGGAGGGGCGAAGGAGAGCCTTTCACTCACAGAGGCTCAAAAGCTGAGGCCCCAAACCCCAGCAGAAACCCCCATGAGTTCTCCAGCCTCACATCCGAGGTGCCAACAGCTGAGAGCAGCCCTGGAGGTTCAGAGCCCAGCTGTGAGCATCAGAGGTTTGCTCAGAACATCTGCAGGTGCACAAAACACCTGCTCCTGCCCCAAAAGCCACACGCCAAGCTCAGGGCTGGTCCTGCAGCCCCAACAGCTGGTCCAGCACTGCTCCCACCTGCTGTTAGAGCAGCTCCCGTGGGGCTGGACCCCAGGGAAGGGCTCAGTTCTCAGCCACTGACCTGCAAATGAGGGGGTTTGGGGTGGGAATGCAGGGCTGAGGATCTCCTCTGTTGCACAGCCCTGCTCGGAGTTGCAGCAGCAGCGGCAGCGCTGTGCAAACCATCCCCGCAAAAATCACTCACACAGAGCTGCTGCATTTCCCTCTCCGTGCTGCAAGATCAATCACAGCCCTGGCTCGTGGCAGGAGCAGCGAGCTCAGCCCCTCCTGCACCCAAACTCGTGGAATTTCAGCTGTGTTATTACACCCAGGCTCGCAGGTGTATCAATGTAATTTCTTCTTGCAAAGGGCAACAAGTGGGACCTCAGGCTGCTTTGTCTTCATTTGCTCTGCTGCTGAGCTTTTTGGGTTGTTCCAGGGGCTGGTGGGATGGGAACTGCCAAAAAACCCTGCGAAGCTCCACAGCTTGAACCTCATCAGCTCCCCAGAGGAGACGGAGGGGTTGCTGGGTGGGGGACGAGGAGCTGAGACAGCAAATCGATACCAATAATCAATAAAACACACCAGCTTTGCTGCAGAACCCAGCAGGCCGAGGCACACTGGGACAAGGGACTGACAGCACCACAAGGGTGTCTCCAGTCCTAAAAAATTGAGGGGGTCTCACCCAGCCCCCCACACTCCTCCCCGCCATCCCCCGGTGCCCGATCTGCTCCAGCACTGACAGTGATTGACGGGGGGCAGAGCAACAGGTGAATTAAACAGGCGCTGCCGCCGCCAGGAGTGGTGCTAAATGTCAGAAAAGATCAACCCTCGCGCTCCCAGCGTGGCTCTGCCCCCGCCGAGCGAGGTGATGGAGCGGAAATGCAGCCTGCAGAGAGGGGAGGGGAGCGCTGGAGGGTGCTGAGGGCAGCTCGGAGCCTCGCCAGGAGCCCTGGGCTGGGAGCCATCGGTTCGGATCCGTCAGCTCCAGGCCTGAGCCGAGCCACCGGAGCAAGAATCATCCCCTCCTCCTGGACAGGAGGGACCTGCACAGGCACCTCTGAGCTCTGCTTTTGCAGGTGCTGTGTGTCCTCCCTTCCCGGCTGTGAGAGCATCAGGCTGGGAGCAGTTCAGGACAGCAGTGTAGGTGTGAGATCTAACACTAACCCTCACCCCTAATCCTAACCCTAATTCTAACCCTAATCCTAACCCTAATCCTAACTCACTGGCTGCTCCAGGTGGAATCCAAGACATCTCAGCGCAAACACCCTCCCAGGACCCTCCTACCTTGTGCAGTGACAGGAGCCAGGTGAAAACTTCCTGCACTCCACAAGGGATGTGCCTCTCCCCATCCCCCACACAGCACATTCCTCCAGGACAACCCGAGAGAAAACAAAATCTGTATTCCAAGGACACCAGCCCTAAAATAACGTTATTTTGCAGTAGTGCCACTTTAAATCTCGAGCAGCTGAAAAACCAATTTGCACTTAGAAACATTCAATTTGTTTGCAGGTGTTTTCCTCTTAAGTGGCACTGGGTAATCGGGGCTGGCGGAGGAGCCCCAGATGGGTGCCACAGGGCTGAGCCAGGGACAGTGTGGGACGTTCCAGGAGAGCCCTGGGGCTGGAGCATTGGGTGGGTAATTTGTCATTGGGTAATTAATTTAAAGGAGTGGGGACAGAGAAGGGCTGAGCTGAGCATTCTCCAGCACGTGGTGTGTGTTTGGGGGGGGTGGAGACCTCAGTCCTGTGGGTGGAGAAGGATGTGGGGGACAGAGAGGGATGTGGGGACAGAGGAGGACACAGGGGATGGAGTGGGATGAGCAGGAAGTTCAGCTCTTTGCCCACCTGAGGGTCAGGAGGTGAAAGCTGAAGGAGGGGAAAGGGGCCAAGGATCCTGTCCTGCTGCAGGAGAGCGACTGCCGTGGGATGGAGCTGCCAAGGCTTGGCCTGCCCACGAGATCTCCTCTCCCCGGTGGAAAGGAGAGTGACTAACCCCAAACCCAAGCCATACATCAACTTAATCGATGTCCCCGACACGCGGCACCCCCATCCCTCACCTTGCAGCCGGTGCCTGGAGGTGTGAGGCTATTGATCCCCCGGATGCCCGTGTGATTGGAGTCCACAATCCAATGCCTGCCAAGCCCAGCCGAGCCCAAACCTCTCAAATCATGTTGACACGTTTAGGAGGTGCCGGGCGCTTCATCCTCCCCGGTCCGATATGTAATTATGTCCTTGTCACCGTGATGTAGGGGCTTGGCAGGGCAATAAAACCCCGGGGGCCCCTCGGCCGCTCCGCGCCGCCGGCCAGAGCGGCTGCTGCCAATTCCTGGCTGTAGTTAGACCGCAGGAAATAGAGCTCAATAAAGCAGCGCGTGGATCACGGCAGAAAGTTTGTCTGGGAAAACAGGTGGGGGAGATGTCAGGGACTGCTGTCACCGCCGGGCCTCGCGGGGTTTGAGCGTTATTCACTTTTCCCGCTGCCGGAAAGGAGGGGAGCAGGTGAGGGCTGGAAATGCAGCATCTATCCCTGTTCCTTTCATCGCAGCCTGATCCCACCGGACCCTCCAGAGATTGCCAAGCTCTCCCCTCTGCTTGTGGCATCCTGGAACCTGCTGGGAAACCTTCTCAGCCTCTCTCTCTGTCCCCTGAGGGCAGCCCAGGCACGGGTGGGCACAGCACGGTGCCCTCTCCTGCTGTCACAGCCCGGCAGCCTGGAAGGACATCAGTGGGTTTTAGCACAGCCAGATCCTCACCAGCCTCATGCTGGGCTGCAGCAGCAGCAGCCATGGCAAATTCCCTCTCCGATTCCCTAATCTCTTCAAAGCCCTCGAGGGCTGCTCGGGAAGCTCCCACCAGTCCTGCTGGGAGCAGGGCGCTGGGAGGCAGCGGAGCTGCTCCCCTGGCTGATGTTCCCCCAAAGAGCACAAACAGTTCCCAGCAGCTCGATTCCTCCCCTCAGGGCTCAGCAAGCATAATTTTTCTTCACTAATATATCTTTTGCCTGATGAGCTGTCGATGGCAGGAGGATTTAATCTCCCATACCCTTGCTCTCTCCCAAATCCACTAAGGTGAAGGCACTTCATTACAGAACCACTCAGCTGTCCGTTCCTATCGATCACGCCTTGGCATGGGTGACCTTGGATCGATGAGCTGCCGATTATTTAGTGCCTGTTTGCCCACACCAAATGCCAGCAGCTCCAGGAAGGGGCCTGGCACACCTCGGCAGCTCACAGGCAGGAGCAGGGACACACCACCAGCTCACACACCAGGATTTGCCATCTGGGCACAATTATTTATCTCTTCTTCAAGGATTCAGACGTTGGGTTTGATGCCTCCCAGTTGAAGAACTGTGTCCTGCTCCCAGGGTCCATCCCGGGCAGCATTGCTCCGCTGCAGGGCTGTCCTCCCCACAGCTCCCTGGGCAAACTCCCACCACAGCTTTGCCTCCAGGAACCCAAGATTCCCATCAGGAAAAGGGCAGGGAGAGCCAGGAGAGACCCAGAGGTGAGAGAGGTCAGCCCAGGGGAGCGACAGAGTCCCTCACTTTTCTCCCAGACCCAAACCTCGCCCTGTAACTTTCTGGTGATTCATCCGCCTCCGCCACGTCCCCTCCAACCACTCACTGCCTTACTTTTTAATCAAATCCTTTGCTTCCCTTCCCTTCAGGAGCCAGAGCCATTTTTCTATTACATCCTGATTGATCAGGCCCTCGCCAGCCGCTGTCGGCACCGTCTTGGTGCTTCATTTCCCATCCCCACACAGCAGGCTGTGGGCTGAGCCCACTCGCTCCGGCACCAGCAAACAGATTCATAAATGCACGCAATTAAGGAGGGAAGGCAGCGGGAAAATTGATCCTGCTTTTGATTTGCTGCCCCCAGCTCCAAACCCCGCATCAAAGGGAGGGAGAAGCCGGAGTTAACCCCGGAACAGGGGACAGAGGAGGAGGAGGAGGACACGGAGGTGAGCCTGCAATGCTGCTCAGCGCCGGGAGAGAGACTCCATCCTTGTGCTGTGCAAAAAGAAGCAGGAGGAGAGTCTCCAGGGCTGCAGGGCTCCTTCGTGCTAATGAGTTGTTTTCCACTGTAAGAAACCAGGAGAACAAGCCCAGACTCTGCTAAACAAGGACTGTGGCTACGCCAGGTCAGAGAGCAGCCGCCCCCCGAAGAGAGCGCTGACAGGATGGTAAAAACACGGAATTAAACCTCTTTTCTCTCCTCCCCGCTCATCGCTTGGCAAATTGAGCCAAGCTTGGCATCACTTGGCACACTCTGATGTGTGCACACGTGGCTGCAAGAGGCTCGGGGGTGCCTTGGGTGTCCTGGGATCACTGTGGGCTGGGGAGTGGCTCTGGGAGGGCGAATTGTGCCTCTGTGTTCCATGGGACAGACCCAGGACAGGAGTCTGCCTGCCTGACTGTGAAAAACAAGGTTCACTCCTGGTAAAATTTTAAAAGGTTT
>VZRF01014545.1:94215-119541 GCA_013396875.1 Vireo altiloquus | reverse complement strand
CCCATCCCATCCCCATCCCATCCCATCCCATCCCATCCCATCCCATCCCATCCCATCCCATCCCATCCCATCCCATCCCATTCCCACTCCCACTCCCACTCCCACTCCCACTCCCATCCCCATCCCCATCCCCATCCCCATCCCATTCCCACCCTGATTCCCATTCCCATCCCCACCTCCACCCCATCACTGCCTCCCTGCAGGTCTCCCCCATTCCCAGCACTCAGCATTCCAGGCTCAGGGAAGGGAAGGTGCCCCAGGGAGCTCCGGGAGCTCCGAGAGGAGCCTGTCCCTCACCCCGAGCTGCTCCCGCCTGGGCACCTCCGAGCTGGATCGGCTGTGACAGTGCTCGGGAAAAGCAAATCCCCAGGGAAAGGGAAGGAAGGGGGAAGGTGGGCTTTACAATTTATAAAACCACTCTCAGTTTGACTGCATTAGCTTTGCCTTAGGCTCCAAAACACGACGAAAGCCAAGCAGCGAGGAGGGGAGAGAGGGATTGGGGGGGAGAGGGGGGAAGGCAACAAAGGAGAAAGCTGTAATTGCAATTGCTGGAATTCACTTTTAATGCTGGCTGCTGAATACAGTAAACACACTCTCAAGTCCAGGGAATAAGCATTGATTTTTCTTTTTTTTTTTTTTGCAAGCGTTCCAGTGAAAAGCTTCAAATCAATCCTGTTCTGTCAGACACTTTTTTGCCTCTTGGCCTCCAATTACTCACTCTCCACATCCACCCTTCCCAGATCTCACCTTCACCGGGCACACCTGATGCTGAAGGAGCACCGTTTGATCCAGAATCCCACCCTGCATGGCCAATGGGGCCGGAGAGGCCCCCAGGGATGCAAAACCCCAGCACAGGAGGGACTTTGCCTGCAAAGCACTCCTGGGGACAAGGGACAGCTGGAATGTGGAGAGGAGAGAGGGCGTGTGGGGGTGTGGGGATATTTCTCCCTTGTCACAGCTCCATAACATCATGGAGGTGTTTTGAGGGCTCAGGCTGAAGCTCTGGGCTGGACACAGAACCCACAGGAACTTTTTGGTTGTTGTACTGAACCTTCAGCACCAGCTGCAGGAACACCAAGGACTCAATGCCCTCTCCCACCCGCCTCCCACACACCCCTCCAGCTCTCCAGGAGATACAGGATTAGGTACCTTCCCAAAGTTTTATTTTCCCGGTAGAGCTGAGCCAAGACAAAAGGCTGGATTTTCACCCCAAGCACCTGCAGGTTCCTGGCAATGTTTGGTCCCTGCTGAGTTTCCCGGAGGCAGGAGCTGAGGGGGAAGAGCTCCGTGTGAGATCCCAGAGAGTCACCAGCTGCTCAGTCCCTGCTGGAGGTCTTCAAAGCAAGGAAAAAAACATCACTTAGCTAGGGAATAACTCCAGGTTCTTTTGTACCCTCTGCAGGGGGACAGCGTCAGGCTGCAACCTGAGCGTGGCACTGGCTTTGATTGTCTCCTGTGACTGATGTGGGAAGGGAAGGGAAGGTGTTGTCGGGGTTTTGATGCTTCCCAGGGCTCTACCCCCTGGACAGCAGCATTTTATTCATCTGCTCCATGAACAGAGGGAGGAATACTAACTGGAGAGTCTGGATTGTGGGATAGGCACTGCAGGCTCTGTCATCACACAGAGAGGGAACAAACTCAATGATCTCGGATGTCCTTTTCAACCTACTTGGTTGTGTGCCGATAAGGCAAAACTGATTCTTTGTCAAGTTTTAATTCCAGGAGAGGCTTAAACAGCTTCTCCTCTGCTCCTGTGGCAAAGGGAAGCTCCGGCTGCCTGTGCTCGTGGCACCGTGCCATGCTGTGGAGGCACAGCAGGGACAGGGCTGCGCCAGGGAAGTGCCACCCACGAGGGGGACAGAGCTGTCCTTACGGCCTGATCAAACAGATCCTGCCAGAAAGCCACGGCTGACATCTCCTAGGACAAAACTTTCTCCAAAGCAGACACAGATGGAAGCAGACACATCCCACGGCTCCTTGCCACACGTGCTCTCCCTGTTTTCCCTGCATGGATCGAGACCTCCTGGAGCAGAGAGTTCGCTCTCATTCCCAACACCCAGCACGAGGAAGAGTTGCCACTGCAGTGACATGACCTTCAGCTGCTCACAGCCCAGACATTTCCTTCTGACAGCTCCCACATTCACCCTCGAATTATATGTGCTGTATATGACTGTTAAGAATAATCACAGTATTTGCAGTGGTGTGTTAGGCACCAAATTATGTATAGGCAAAGCGATTAGGGAGCAGAACAAAGTGGTTGTTCATGCAGCTAATGGCCAAAGTACCACTATTTTCCATCAAGACAATTTGCAGCCGGCGTAGCATCTTCTCACTCCCCAGCCAGGAGCAGCTTTGCGTGAAATCTTCAAAAACAACTCTGTTATCACAAGTCTCAACAGCAGAGCTCGGAGGGGGTTGTAACAGCCTTGATAGTCTTTAATTCTTCTCACCCCACCGCCCTTCCCTCCTGTCCCAAGTGCCTTCCTCTGGGAGATGTGGCTGAGCGTTGCTGCAGCCAAGTTGTGTATCCAGCGCTTAATGGCATTAAAACTTCTGCTGACTCCCATCTTTAGATAAAAACCTGCTTTTTAGGTTTGTTTACTAAAAATCAAAATCAATAACCATCTCAGCTCGCTGTCCTACAAGCCTTCACTCTCAGCCTCTCATTCTGTCCCTGTTTTCCAGGAAGATGCCAGAATATGCTCAAACCATACACAAAATCCGTGTCTTCTACCTTTGCCAGAGTATTTTTACGGATAAAACCCTTGGGTTCAGGTCCCCCCTGAGGTCCTCTCTCCTTTTTTCCATGGGTCTTGTCCAAAAAGCCAAGCATCTGCTTTTTAAAGCCTGTCCAAGCCTGAACAAGGAACCAGAAGGAACTAATCCAAGTCTAGAAGGAACTCTCCTGTGCCAGGCCCTTGGAAATACGAGATCCAACACAGTGATGATTCCAGTCAAACCAAGAGGGAGATCATTTTAATGGCAGATTATCCCATGGGGTAGGAAAGAAACACCAGAACTTCTAAGGAGATGAGGAATCTCAGGCTGGGGCTGATGAGAACCTCTGAGTGAGGATGGAGAAGGTGCAGGAACCGCGGGGAAGGAAGCGATGAGGCTTTGGGAGCAGGAGAACAGGAATGCTGATGCCCTTGATAGCTCGGGCTCCAAGGTTGATGGAGCTGCCAGGAGGTACAGCATGTTCTCTCCTATTGATCTATCAATGTCTGCTCTCCAGAGCAGGGATTACTCACTTCTGATAACACAGCAAGGTTGCCTCTGATGAAAATCAATGGCTCTGACTACCCAGCCTTCATTTAATTACATCACGCTGTAAATCCGGCGGGAGCAGAGCAGGGACATTCTCCACCACCACCTCTGCTCCATGTTCCTCTCCCCAGTTTTGCACAAGTATCTTCCTGGGATTATCAAGATAAATGGCCTTGGTGAGTGGAGCTTTGCTGTCTGTTCTGTGGCCAAGGAAAGGACACGGGGACTCCTCTGTCACCTTGGCCCGCAGCTGGCAAAGCTGGCCAGGAAGAGAAGGACACCAGAGATGTGCAGGCACATTCCTGGCAATTAGCTTTGTGGGAAGGAGGATTGGATTAAGACTGAGTGTGAGATCAGGCAGCTTTTTACAAGCTAAATAAGCAACAAGCAGTCTGAGAGAGATTTCTCCCTCTGTTTACAAGGCCAACCAAGGCCAGGTTAATTAATCTCTCTTTCCAGCTACCCTCCTCACTAGGGCTTGTTCTTCCCTTTGAGCAAAACACCCAAGACAGCTGCTCAGATCTCTCACATTGCAGGGTGATGAAAACAAAGGCACAGATGAAAATTGCTTTAGAGCTTAGCCTCTCGCAGAAAACAAACGTGCCCGTGCTGTAATTAGGACTAGGCATGCAAAAAAAAGAACCAGATCTTTGACCGGTGCTTAACCAGGGATAGTAAATAAAAATAACAACAATCCCTCCTCACACACACACACACACAGAACATGCAGAGGCACAAAACCAGGCAGGCCTATTTTCCTGGAGCTCCCAGAAGAGGGTGGTTCATGTCTCTTGATCCTCACACAAAGCCAGATCCCTGCACAGGCTGTGGCTCTGTGCATGCTAAAACCCAGGCAGTGACGCCCTCTCAAAAGGAGGCATTCAGACACACTCTGTTGCCCCTGGGGAGAGTTTATACCCGGCACAGACGCGCAGCCAGCGGTGGTTCATGAATTGCTCAGAGCTGTTCGGCTCCAACAGCCAGGGCTGCGGCACAGAGCATCATCTGAAGCTGTGGCACAGCCCCTGCCATGCTCCCAGCCAGCAGCTGGACATGCCAGCACTGCCATTTGGAGCTGCCCTGCCTCCTCCTCCCCTCCTCCTCCTCCTCCTCCCCCAGACACAGTTTAAGGCATTTAGTGGCAGAGATAATTCCTCCCGTGCTTGTTTTAATGAAAAAGTCCCCGACAATGTTTTCTCTCCCTCGCCGTTAACAGCACAATCAGAGCTGTGAGGCCCCAGCCAGCCCTCCCCACAAAAACACCCTCCATCCTCAGCTCACCCCAGCTCCTTTCCCATCACTTGTGCAGAAAACAGAAGGCGAAAGCACAGCAGGCACCAGCAGCAGACACTTCCACAGCCCTGCAGTCAAACCCAGGAGCTGTGGTGCTTTGACACAGCTGGCAAACATCTGTGTGTGAGTCCCCTGTCTGGGGAGGGCTGCAGGAAGCTAAAACCCCCCAGTTTGATGGGGTTTGGGTAATGGGGTTGATGGGCAGCAGGATCTATCTGGCTGTCCAGGAACCTCAGTCAGCACCAGGCTTTGCCCTGCCCCAGGAGAACATTCCTGCCCTCACCACCCCCACAGACAGCAGACAAAAAAGGCCAAAAACCAGGTCAGAAAGCGCAAGAACTCTCCTGGCACAGCTGCCTGGCTGTAGGAGAGCCTGCAGGTCCAGCAGGGCTGGCTGAGCACCTCTCACAAGAGATGTCTCCCTTCCTCCTCTGTCAAGGTCTCCTCTCCAAGCGTGTCCCCTCTGCCAGCTGGGCACAGCTCTGCCGAGCAGGAGGCTCCTCTTTGGCAGGTGCCAAAGCCTTGAGTCACCAGGCTCAGAGCCCTGCCAGAGCTGGGGACACAGGGAAGGAGCAGTCTCCATGTGTGCTCGCTGCTCCTCAGGATCCAGACGTCATCTCCAACCCACTTTCTGAAGGCTGACGTGTTCCAGGGAGGAATAAGACACCCTTAGGAAGAGCTCTTCCTCCTCAGCAAGGGTGTCCTGAAGGAATTGACAAAAATACGCTTTTCTTGGGGTTTTTGTGAGGGCTCTGCTGGCAAAAGGAAAGGCTGCAACCCCAGGGAAAGGGGCTGTGGGGCCAGGCATTCATCCTACAAACACAGGGGCAAAAGGCTGCCTGGTCAGGAGCCATCAGCAGATTTCAGCTGGAAGGATTACGGCAGGGATTCTCAAGTGAGGGCTCTCTAAGGAAGGAGACAGGGGAGGGAAAAATACCCTTAAGTTCTAGATTATCTTATTTCTTAGCCCCATTGCTATCAATTGCTCTGAGATATGGCCATGGCTATCAGCAGACAACTTGCACTCCTTGTCCCTGGCTGTGGAACAACTCCAGAACAGGGAAACTGCTCCTGGCCCAGTGACCTCGGAGATGAACTCCCCTTTCTTTGCTGTCGACAGAAAGACTGAGCTCAGTTACCAACAGCACATTCCCAAGATTCTTTCCTCAAATGTGGCTCAAATTGGCTAGCGCATTAGGAGATTACTGGAGTGGAAAGGGCAGGGGAGATGGACGGAATGCAATCACGAGGGCCTCATTTCTCCTGGAAGCTCTATTAATGGACAGGGAGCCCTTTGGCACAGAGATAAGCTCCAGGCAGAGGGTAGCAGTGAGGAAGACAGAAGGAAAATGCCTTTTGGGATTCATCCTTCCTGCTCCACTGGCACCTTGTCCCAGGCCTTCCCTGCATCAGCATTCAAGGGGACAATTCCCTGTCACACACAGCAACAGCTGACCGGTAATTAATCCCAATGCCAACACTGCCTGAACCTCTCCCACTCCTCCCACGTTAATTTATTTAATTTATTGCTGTATTTCTTGCCAGACCCATGAGTTAACTTCTCTCCACACAACTGCAAAGGGGAAAGATCTGGAAGTTATCCCAGGGCCGTGTAAGACAGGAAATCATTTCCTACGTCAAGTCCTGAGGCTCACTTTGATCATGTAAACACACACAAATCAATTGGCTGCGGGATGGATGCCAGAGGTGGGCGACAGGTATTCCAGGGACCCACAGCTACGGCTGCTGCAGCCTCTGGACCGGGAAGAACATCCCTTATCCTGGCTGACTTTGATGGAGGGATGCCAGCTGGCATCAGGGAAGATTTATCCCTTGTCACACAGCTCCTCTGCAGAGCTCGATCAGGCCCAGGAGCAAAGTCTCCTTAAGTGGATTCAGCAGACCTGGGCTAGTTCTCAGCTTCAGGAGCCTCTGGCCTGGCATGGCGTGGCCCAGAACGTGGCACTGCTCAGTCTGACTGGATTTAGTTCAGAGCTCCACACTCGTGCCCTCTGCGACGCCGTTTCCTTCCTCTGAGCTCTTCCAGCCGAGCTTGTTAAGACTCATCACAAACTGTAAAACTCAAGCCCGAGTTCCATCACCGCCCCGAGCTCGCCACCCAAGCGTTGGGAGATCTCTGCATGACTCCAGCAAATCATTTAATCCCTGCACCTCGTTTCCCCTAAGGGATCATTCCAACCCTGTTTCTCAAACTCTGGGACAAAGACCATCATCAGATTTAGGAACTGGGGGGGTCCCCGGCCATGCAGACGGGGTCCAGCCATGATGGAGATCCAGATGCCGTCCCTGCTCCCCACAGGAGCCACACCAGCCGAGGATTAATTCCCCGGTGACTTCTCCCTGAGCTCCAGCTCCCGAAGGCTGCTGACAGCACACGTGCTGCCGCGGCACGCGGAGCTGACCGAGCAGCTTATCGCCTTCCCCCCGGCTTATTACACCTCGGCAGCTTTGTATCTGCGAAAAAGGAACGCCGGGAACCCATCTCAGCGCCAGCTCTCGAGCAGGGCCCGTGCGGCTTTGAGAGCAGAGAGCTGAGATAAACACAGGCCCCGCTTTGTCAGGGGCTCTTTATCTCCCCGAGGGGTCTGTGCGGGCAGGGCAGGAGCCCACAGATAGCTCCCCAGGGCGCCTGGGCTCTGTTCTGGCAGCTTTCCACCGAGAGGAGGCTTTTATTTCCTGAAGAAAAGGCAGGTATCCATCAATACCCTGAGTGGAGAGCCCAGCCTGTCCCCCAGCAGCCCAGGAACAGCCAGCACCCCACACCAGGAACAGCCAGCACCCCACACCAGGAACAGCCAGCACCCCACAGGCTCAGCATGCTCACAGTCCAGCGGGATTTGTCCCCCAGCAGCCCAGGAACAGCCAGCACCCCACACCAGAAACAGCCAGCACCCCACAGGCTCAGCATGCTCACAGTCCAGCGGGATTTGTCCCCCAGCAGCCCAGGAACAGCCAGCACCCCACACCAGGAACAGCCAGCACCCCACAGGCCCAGCGTGCCCACAGTCCAGGGGAACAGCAGGATTTGGGGGCTGAAGTCACATCCTCAGCTTCCAGGGAAGCGCAGGCACAAGGAGAGACTCTTCTTCCCTCGGAGCCCCCAAGGGAAAAAATCCCTGTGGGAATCCTGGAGGGGAGGCAGAGCTGGGGCACAGCGGTTTGGCTGGGGGCCGCTGAACAGAGGTGGCAGGAGCAGGAGCAGGTCCCTGTCCCCCGTGGGGCCATGGCAGCCGCGCTGTGCTTGCTTCGGGGGAGGAGGCCGCAGCTCCCCCCTCACTCCCAAACCAGCTCCAACACCAGTTTTCTTTTCCCCGGGGCACAGAACAAAGATGTCAGCTCCCAGTGACACTGAAATTGCGGTTTAGGGGAGTCCTGTACCCGTCAGGAGACAAAGCCCTAACCCCGAGGCTGCCCTCAGAGCTCTGCAGATCGCGCAGGCCTCTGATGCAGGGGCTTGTTTCTGCTTGGGAATGTGGGGAGGAAAACTCCTCCTCAGCCACCAGCGGCAGCCAATGGAGCCGTGGTGGAAGGAGGCTGTGAAATTAATGGAAATGGCTTCTCTCCTCCACAAGGAGCTGCTGGCAAAAGGGCTGGGAGCTCACAGCATCTCCTGCCTGCTCCATGCCATGACCTCCAGTAAGGGAGGAGAGGAGAGGAGAGGAGAGGAGAGGAGAGGAGAGGAGAGGAGAGGTTGGGATGGCCCAGCCTCAGCCTCATCGCCACATCCTGACCCACAGCTCTGAGGTCTCCCCAGGACACAGCTCACATCCCAAAGGAGAGGAAGGTGAGAATGCAATGCCACGGCCCAGAGCCCTCCCTGGCCCAGGAAAACACCTGGGTCTCACACAGCAGACATGGGGGCCGGGAAGGTGAGGTAGAGAGGGAAAGGATTTAACCCAAGGTGGCCAAAGGGCTCAGATTTAACCCAGGCATGCAGCAAAATTCAACCACAGTGCTCAGTGGGGTGAGCTCCAGTCACCAGCTCAATGGGAGCCCAGGGTGCCTGGCTTCCCTCTCTGAGCTCAAACTCAGCCCAGACTTCTCCTTTCTTCCTCTATCGTGGATGAATCCATGGAAATGAGCTCCAAGACAGGACATTGTTGGAATATGCTTACAGATGCAGTTTAAGAAAACCAACAGCATCCTGGAGCCCCAGGCAAGCTCCCTGCAGAGAAAACACCAACGGTGGTGTAAAGCAGCTTATTCCTTTTATTTTGGACCCCCTCGGGCTGAGGGGAGCCAGGAGGTGAGGGCGGGTGGGCACCATGCAGGGGGCACTGCCCCACGCTGGCATCACCACCACGGCCTCAGCCTGCAGGTGAGCTCCCCTGCCTCGACAGCAGAGCATGCAGAGGGAGGATTGCTAATTAAAAAACCCCTCTGAAAGCTGCTTCAGAATGAAATAATTTAAAGAAAAAAAAATAATTAGGGAAAAAAAAAAAAAGCCCTATATCTCAATTGCAAAGTTCCTGCCAGAGCCGTTTCATTTCCATTTTGCACCACAATAGGAGGAGAGCGAACAATGGCTGAGGGGAGGCAGCTTGATTGTGGGGAGGCAAAGTGCCACGCTCGTTTTTCATCAAACGTAGGTGAACCTGATTAAAAAAAAAATAAAATATATATATAAACATATCCATTTCTTCACTTCATTATCTCTCCCCCAATAAACAGCCCCTCAGGACAGCTCATTGCAGCTCCTTCCCAGCCCCTGCTGCCCTCGCCCACAGCCTCAGAGATGCTCAGGCTTCTTCTCTCCCTCCTTCCTCCCCAGAGTGGGAGATTTGGGAAGGAAAGGAGCATTGCCAGTGCCACCAGAGGGGCACCTCTGTCAGGCGGGAGCCGGGGAGAAGTGCTCATCCCACCCGACAGCGGCAAAGAGGAGGAGAACTGAGAAATATTCTGCCAGCATCACTTCCAGCAGGGCCGGGAGGGCCTCCCTCGCCAGCAGGGCGCCTGTTCGGGGTGACAGCTCCGGGTGACATCCATCGGAGGGGATTCACCACCGCCGCTTCCAGCGTTCCCATGGCGACGGGCGCTGCGTACGGCGTGTGAAACACTCCATTCGCTTATTGATTGAGCCGCCGTCAAATTCAATCACAAGTGAAAATGGATTTTTTAATGCGACTATTAGCTGCTTTTGAAAGGCAAATTGAGTTCAGTTATACCGAGTCAGCCATCAAAAAACAATTTGCTGTCAGCCAGACAGGGCCGGAGAGGAGCCCGGCCGGGAGCAGCGTCCGCACGCCCGCGGATCGGGAGATCCGACATGGGAACGGAGGCGAAATACGGCTTTTCCTCCTCAAAAATGCACCGGGTGAGGAGGGTGAGGCACAAGGCTGGGCTTTGAGGGGCTGGCATGGACACGGCTCCTTGTGGGATCCACGGTTGGAAAGGAGCAGGGGGCTCAAGGAGCAATTTTGATGGGGTTCATCCCAAAAACCCGAGCAGGACAAGCACGGTGGAGGCTGTCCCCAAATATTGGGGTGCACAAGGGGAGCCAGGAGAGAGGGACACACGACCCACGGTGCTGTGGTGAAGCCCAGGAGGTGCCATCCCCTCCCTGTGCCACCCCACAAGCACCACGACCCAACAGAGCTCATTTCCTTCCAGCCGCTGGAAAATAAGATTTTTCCCTTGCTGATTAGGGAAGCAGATTCTCATTACTTCGTTAAGTGAGGATCAATATCTCAACCAAGTCTGAAATCAGCCCTGTCTGGCGAGCTGCTGAGTGCACCAGTTTCCCCAGTTTGAGGTCAAGCAGCATTTCTGGGGGACATCCACGGCCTTGCTCCGGGATGGAGATGGAGGAAGGAGGTGGGACAGGACAGAGCAGTTTTTAACTGAACTTGAAGTTCAGACAGAACTCTGCCAGATGTGGGAGGACTTGCCTATACACACATGTTTATAAATAAAACCCTCTCTATGTTTAAAAATCCACATTAAAATAAATACATTTTTCCCCTACAGAACTCAAGGACTATAATAGAGCCCATTAATTATAAATCAAATTTATTTTAGACCCCCTGAGAACCCTCCAATAAATAAATAAAAATCCAGCTTCACTTTGGGGTGCCACCTTTCCTGATCCTCCTATCAATCCCACAAGCAAACTCACAGGCCTTATTAAACACTTGCAGGAGCAGCCCAGGAATTTCTATAGCAGCATAATCCAAAGATCTGCTTTCAAAGAGCCTCTGCTTCCCTCAAAGCTCCAGCCCCGGCTAATGAGAGCTTAACCACATGTTTGTGGCGGATGAAATAGTATCATTTTGCAATTATTATCATTCAAACATTATTTATTTAACCCGCAGCCACATTATATCGACTGCAGAATTGCTGTCATTTTTACTTTTGATGGCTCTCTTATTGAGCCGAGTGTGAGGAGCTGTGTTCCGTGTTCCCAGTGCGGGGGAGGCTTTCCCTGCTCCCTCACCCTCTTCCCAGCCAGGTCCAAGTCTCTGCCCCAGAGCTGGTGGTGTTTGGTACCAGAATCCCCCAAAAATGGGCGTTTTGCCATCTTTCCCTCTGCTTCGCCTCCCCCCACTTGTCATATTTGGGGAATGAATCCATTCTGACCATCGATACAAAGCCCTGTGCACCAGAGAGTCATAGATACAAGGTGGATTTGGTGTCACCCTTTTACCCCCCCAGCAGCACTGAAAGCTCCTTTGTCAGAGCTGGAGAGGAGAGGCAGCAGCCGAGGAGCTCCAGGCACTCCAGAGAGTCCAAAAGTGGGGATAACAGACAGCCTTGGGCTGAAAACCCTTCTCCAAGGGAAGCAGCAGGATGAGTCCCAGCCAGCATCCCTGGGGTTTGCAGCAAAATAAACACCAAGGGGAGCACGACTCGAGATCTGAATGTCAGCAGGCTAAAAGGAAGTCTGCCCTCCCTCTGTCTCCTGGCCCTGGCTCGTCTCTCACACGTCACTCTCCCGAAGCCTTGCGAGATGTATTCACACAACAGGAAATCCAACATTCCCCTTCGCCTTGTTCTTTCTTCCTCTCCTTTAATTTTCCCCAAATGTAAATGAGGAAGTCATCTCTCCTCCGGTGATGAAACATCTGCCTGGAGAAGCTTGCAGTGCAATGCAACATATTTTGATCACTGCTCCATCTAATTACAGAGAAGAGAAGAGAAAAATCACAAAGCCGGGTTTGGGACTTTTTTTTCCCCCAAAACACAAGGCATCTGAAAAATAATAGAAAACCAGCAGCACTGACAATCAGAGCAGAGGTAGCTTCCCCATCGGCCTTGAAAAACAGCACTGGAATACAGAACCTGCTTGGAAGGAGAGGGATTTTATGGTGAGATAGGGAAAGATTAATTGCTCGTGCCAAGGACATGTGGGAATGGAATTGGAATCTTGGTATCCTCAAAGCTGGAGGCTGCTCCAGCCAGGCCCCAGTGATCCAACTGCACATCCATCCTTTGGGGCTCACCAGGATCAAGCCCTTGCAGCTCCCTCGCTCCCACTCCAGAGCACAGGGCAAGGAGGGACGTGGGGGGAAGAGCCTTGGTGACAAGTTTCAAGACCCACCAAACACTTGGTGTTCGGGAGCCAAGATGCAGGAGCAAAGGCTGGAGCTCAAAACTGGGCTGCAGTGGCTCAACCCAGACAGGGACAGCAATCCTGCTCCAGGAGCAAGCCCTGGTTCTTCCAGGGAAGCTCTGGAGACACTCAGACACAGCTTCAACCTGGCAGAGCCCTGCTCCTGAAGCGACAGCAACGGGGGAGGTCTCAAAGGCACGGCAGGCAGCACCACCTACACCCCTCGGCATTCCAGAGGGGCTGATTGCTTTCCTTGTTTATCTCTGAAAAAATCCACCGTGAAGCGCTGGTGGGGTGCAGCCTCCAGCCACTCGAGGATGTTGCTCGCCGCGGGTGACGCGGCTTTTAGGAGCTCCAAATGAGGCCCTAATCATAATCGCTGCTGTTTCCCCGTCTTGCTCTTCAAGCTCGAAGGGGGTCCACGGCTAAGCAGCAACAAACAGCACCTCTAACGAGACCTCGCATGGCAAGGAACCAAGCCCAGCACCAGGGGAGCCTGTTCAGCAGCCCCGCTGGAGGAATGCTGACAGGTTGTTTACAGCAGCTTACAGAAAGGCAGTGCAAAATAAAAAGGAGGCTACCTGCCTTCCACCCTTCTCCCACCTGGATTTCCAAGGGAAAACTTGATTTCCCTTCTAAATGTTTCAAGTTTCCAGAAGAGGAAAACAAAACGCTGCCTGTGATGAATGGAGGTTGGCAGCTGGTGGGGACAGGTATGGCACTTGAAGCCATGGGAAACCAGCCCAAAACGTTCAGGCACCGCAAGGAAACACAAAAGCCGATGGGAAAGACGCCCGCAGTCAGGCAGGGGGGTCTCAAGTCCCCGTTTTTCTTCACAGAGATTTGTCAGCAGCGTTCTGCTGGCAAACAGGCCCCCGTCCATCCTGCCAGGCAGCTCTCTTCCAAAACAATTGCTCCGAGGATTGTCCTCTCCGTTTGTTATCCTGCCCGAGCGTGAAGACACACAAGTGAGCAGCAGGTGCCTGTCTGGAGCCAACGGGGCACAGTGTTTTAATCCAAGTCCATCTGCACGTGGAGAACGGGCTGGAGGAGCTGGAGCCTACAGAGCTCCAGCACCAGGAAAACAAATGGATCCACTTCAAAATCGTGCCTGCCACAGACACCCCGAGCTGCTCCTGAAAGGTCACATCCCTCCTCAGTGTGGGTTTAATCCAAGTCTTGTCTGTCAGGGAGAGAGAAAAACACAGCCCTGGGGCTCTCCAAGATGGAATTAGTCCTCTGAATCCTCCCCTGCGGGCACAGGCACGTGGGCACGGAGGGAGCGCGTTGTCACCTTGGCGGAGCGCCGTGTGCTCCCTCCTTGAGTGCAGCTGGTGCTGACAAGGTCAGAAGCAAGAAGAAAACTCACCCTGGGCTAACGGGAGGCAGAGAGTAGGAAGATTAGTCACCATCCAGAGATCCGCGTTTCCTGGGAAATAAAGCAGCTGACAAGGGGTGGAGGACATGAGAGGCGCAGGACGGTGTGGGACACCAGGCTGGAATTCAGTCCCTGGCTCTGCCCCAATTCCACGGAGCTTCTGCTTCCCTCTCTGCACGTCCTGATTCTCCTCCTGCTGCCCAGCTCCTCTCAGGGCACTGGAAGCTCTCTGGCGTTTGCCAAGGGCAACTCCTTCCAAGCACAACCAAAATCCCCAAGTCCCCCCAGGGTCAAAGGGACAACTGGCCCTAACCCCTCCCAGGACAAGCTGACAGAGAGGGGCTCCTCCCCAGCTGCTTCTGCTGCCTCCCAGGACACAGGAGCGTTCCCAAGAGGATCTGTCACTCTATTTGGAGCATCAGTGTTTGCCTAAGCAAATAGCTCGGAAAGCTCCACAAATAGCAGGAGGGTTGGTTAATTGGGAAGAAGGCAGAGAACCACAGAGCAAAACACATGCAGGCAGCACCAAAGGCGGGGAAGAGCACGGCTGAGGGGATCTGGCCACCCCAAGGGCACGTTTGCCCTCCGTACATTGTTTTCTCTGGCCCAGCACCACTGTCAACAACACTTTCTGCATATGCCAATAGGACCATACTCCCGCAATTACACGGCAATCAGAGGCAAATTACATTCTTGCTGTTTACTTTCAGTGTCCTTAATTAATCCGGTTATTAGACGATTAATGAAGCTTGTTTGGTGAAAAACTCATAGCATTTACAGCGCGAGCTCACGCGTGCAGCCGGCTGGCATCTGGCTCCGCATCGGCACGCGGGGCTGGAGGGGCCAGCGCCTGTCCCCAAGAGGGGTGACACTGACACCAACCCCGCAGGGCTCGTGGGGGGCTCGGGGCTTGGCTTTTCCAGCTGTTCCTCCACTCCCGGAGCTCAGTCCTGCGGCTCGAGCCGAGCACAGGCTCCCAGCTCTGTCTGGAGACACAGCCCTCGCCTCCCTGCTCCTCTCCGAAGGCAGCAGGACCCACACCGGCAGCTCCCACCGCTCTGGAAGCTGCTGGAGAAGGTTGCCAGCCCCGTGCAGCCGCTGGCCGCCGGCATCCCTCTCCTCAGCCGGCTCCCAAGGCACCCTGCCCTCCCCAAAGGTCACCCGGGCTCGTGTTTGGTTAAGCTGCCGATAATGAAGTGGCATGTTCATCTAATGATCAAATTGCTTCACCGCGAGCACGCAAGGCTGAGGAGAACTAATTAAGAAGCTCATTTGCATACTCCAGCGTTTCCGGTGCACGTATGGGGTTCCCATAGCAACCGGTACAAAAGCTGGTGACGGTGTGTGGGTTTTAGTGGGTTTTAAGTGCTGGCTCCTTCCCTTTGTCATCCCCTGCAGATCACAAAGGCTCTGCGAGGAAGGTGCGGTGACACCGGGCTGGGGAGGGGCATTTCTGCAAGGCAAGGGGGGGACAAACGAGCTGCGAGCGTAGCAGGGGCTGAGCCCGCTCCCAGTGCCACCAACTCAAATATATCGGAGAGGGGAGCAGGGATTTGGGGGCTGAGGACACACTTGAACTGAAATCCTTGGCCTGATTCTGCTCCATCCAAAACTCTCCTGAGTCACTTTGGCCTCAGCTCCAGAGGGAAGTTTTGCAGGAGACTGCAGCAAATCCCGCAGCATCCCCGAGGGCTGAGGAGGGACTGGCTGCAGGGAGCTCAGGGCAACGCCGTGGGGACGCTGTGGGATGGGACCCCAAATGCTGCACCCCAGTGTGGGAAGAAGGAAAACAGGACTGGCCAGGTGAGAGTGTCAGCTCCAGACCCAGCAGGTTCCCCGCAGTGCGGCGCAGTCCAGCCCCGGCTCCTTCCATCATGTCACTTTTCCTAAGCACCAAGATTTCTTTTCTGCTTTGTGTTTCTGGCAAGAAATCTTTGCATTTAGATAAGGAATAAAGCCTGGAATCAGATCTGAACTCTGCGGCAGAGATCAACATTTTAATGAATTAAATATATTCCAAACTAAATGTAACCTCTTAGCGCTCACATTTTTGAGTGAGACTAACTCAAAAGAAAAAGCCAACAATCCAACTCATTTCAGCTCTCCCTGGCTGTGAACTGGCCACAGGCCAATCAATTATCTTGAATTTATTCGTTATTCAACTTCCCTCCGACAGCCAATTTCCAGGCTGTGAATTGCAGGTGAGTGGCTCCTCCGGCCGCGGCTGCGCTCTCATTCCAGCCCAGTTTGCAGGCGCTGGTTTCACTGGGCTGCCCAGGAGCCTGGCCCGGGGCCACCAGCGAGGCAGGACACTCCGGCTGGCACGTTCGGCGTCAGACAGCGCCGGCGGGGCTGGAGGGACCGGGGCTGTTTGACATCCAGCAGCAGCGTTTACAGATGCAAACAGAGCCCGAGCATCCCCCCAGGGCTGCGCGGCGCTGTCAGGCCTGGGAAGAGACATTTAATTCCTCCCTGTTAATTCGAGGCTGCGCAGGGAGGGCAGAGCTGCCCCGGCCAAGCGCGTTTGGTCGCAGGGAGCAGACGCTGCCGCTGGATGAAGCCTTGGATACCCGGGGAGCTGGGAAGGGGAGTTTTTTGGGAGTGGGGAGGGCAGGGATGAGACCTCGGCTGTGCTGCTCCAGGCTCAGCCCACCCCAATTCCAGAGACTGCCGCTTGTGGGGGGGCAGATGAGGGAGCAGAACGATGCCAAGGAGCAGCAGAGAGGCAGCAGAGGAAGCCCAGCTGGTCCTTCCTGCAGCCCCCAGCACGGGGAGGGCTTGAGGAGCCCCAAAACTCTCAACCCTCCACTTCAAACACCTCAGCTCACTATTTCCCTCTCAAACCAGTTTTCCTCTGTCCCCAGCCTACCCAGCACCCTGGAACGAGCTCCAAACCCATCGAGCTGGAAGAAGTCCCCTTGCCCATCCAAAGCTTTCTCCTCCCCTAACATTGTTTTCGTTTCCCCCTCCCCCCCCCGTTTTTTATTCTCAATAAAAACATAATTACAGGCTTTTAAAAAAAGCAAATTATAGTGACATACTTTAATTATCTCCAAGCAATGGAGGACTAAATTACACAGTCAGGGAATCGGAGGTTACCTAAAAATAAAAGCAAGAATCTTCATTAAATGCTAATTGCAGCTTTCACCACTGAAGTGAGATTTCAACACAGACCACCATTGACTCACTGGGCCCTGCAAGAGAACATTGGGGCTGGGGAGAGACCCTCGGATGCACAACTCATGCCTCCATCCGTGGCTCCAGCCCCAGGGATTGCTCCAAAGGGAGCTCCAAAGGCTCCACGCTGCTGCTGGACCTTCCCCAGCCACAGGGCCGAGGGCTTCCACCTCCCTCCAGGGCATCCACTGTCCCCTCAACCCCGCTCAGAGGCACTGCCCACCTTCCCAGCAGCTCTGAGGGGCTCAGCACAGCTCCTCCAATGCTTTGGAGCGGAGAAAGGTGTTCCAGTTTTTCCCAGAGCTGGTCCTGCACCGGGAATGGAGCCACAGGATCTGCCTCAGCTTTGCTGCCCTCTGCTCTGAACCCGAGTCCTGCCTTGCTCTGAGCACCACTCGGCTCTCCCAGGGTGAAAATGGGTCCTTGGGGCTCTCCTTGTGGGAGAGGAGCTGAATGGAGCTCTGTCCTTCTGTCCTGTCCAAACCAAACTCTGCTCCAGCCCTGTTCTTCCCATCCCCTTCCTCCAGATTCCCTCCCTGAGGAGCTGCCACAGGAGATCTCCAGGCCATGAGGAGCAGGGGGCTGATCTCCTCCAAGACACGGGAGGGGAGGCACGAGGTGGCAGGCAGGCTGGAAAATTCGCAGGGAAATTATCTTGTTTTTCCATTTCCCATCGAGTTGGCCTAATTATGCCACCGAAGTCTGTAATTTGCCTCTCACAGAAGAGAGTTAATGACTGGTTCCAGGCTGCTGCTGCTCCAGGCGGGGGCACAGCTCCCGCTCCAGCCCCCAGCTGTGCCCTGGGACCCCAAAAGTTCCCACTTGTCTCTGGAGAAGGGAGCTCAGGAGAAGAGGTGGCGATTGGGAACAGCAGTCAAGGACAACAGAAAGTTCCAGGAGGCAGTAAAGATACGAGCAGGGGATGGAGGCAGCTGGCACCAGCCCAGGTTTTTTCCTCGCCACTTCTCAAAGTCCCAGAAAAAGTGAAAAACCTGCAGGTCAAGCACTCGGGGAACTCAGGCAATTATCGTTGTTTAAATTCAACAGCACTTCACAGAAATAAGAGGAAAATCAGACAAGTGCTTTTAAAGCTCAAAGGGAGGCGAGGAGGAGAAACGATGGCACCAATTTCTGGACAGGCACCTCATTTAAAAAAAAAAATACACAAAATACCCCCAAACTGGAAATCTGATACCCAGGAATCAGAATCCACTCTGCTCTTCTCCCAAACCACAGGCAGAGCTACCCTCAAAAATATTAAGCAAAGCAGAAGAGCAGAATTTGGATCCTCACAGGTCCTATGAACTCCCTGCTGCAACACCCACAGCAGAGCCTGGCTGATCCCCATCCATCTCCATGGCTTGCAGACAGCTCCCTTTTAATTAGCTCCCATAATCAAAGAGGTGTTGAGAATTAAACAGCACTGGATCATGAGCAATAAATCATCTGGATAAAATTAACCAGCTGTGCTGGGAGGTCACTGCCTCCACCACTGGAATGGGCTGGGAGGGACAGCGATCCTTCAGCAGCTCAGGTTTGGGGTGACAAAAACAGGGAATCTCTGGAGGGCTGAGAATGCTCCCCTCACAGGCACAGCAAGGGGAGGCAGGTGGAGGCTGTAATTAACTCAGAATCAGCCTTTCCAGTCATTATCATGCAGAATTCAGGGTGAAAGCTGCTCGTGACACCATCAGAGCAGAATCTCCGAGCCAGAAGCAGCACCAGAGACATCAACTCAGGTTTTCTCGGCGCCCTCTGAACCAGGCAGTGCCTCACATCCGATCCGACAGTGATGGATGCGCTGGGAACGGAGCAGTTTTTTCTCCTGAGAAGCTCTTTTGACAAGTATGATCTTATCAAAGTTCCAAGCTTTTCATTACTCTGCTTTTTTTTTCCCCTTTTTTAACTCCTGCCTTCAAGCTCTGTCTGTCCTCTGCGCTCAGGCAGCAGCTCTGCGCTTCCCCCCGGCACCAATCCCCAGCTGCAGCTCCCGCGGGGCTCAGGGCACCCAGGTGCCCCCCGTGTGCCCCAGGGGGAGAGCAGAGCTGTGGTTAACACACAAACAGGTCTAGAAGTGTGCAAAATACGGGGGTGGCACCACACAAGCTCAGCGAGGGGGAAACACCAGCACTCCTGGCTTGGGGGGATCAGGCACAAAGGGATGG
Source organism: Vireo altiloquus (assembly GCA_013396875.1). Classification (NCBI taxonomy): domain Eukaryota; kingdom Metazoa; phylum Chordata; class Aves; order Passeriformes; family Vireonidae; genus Vireo; species Vireo altiloquus. The sequence goes on along the minus strand of VZRF01014545.1, from coordinate 100,691 downwards.
GGAGCCAGCCCAGTCCCAGGCCAGGTCGCCACTTTCATGGGGCAGCTGAAAGCTTGTCCAGGAGCTGGAGGCACCCAGGACCTCTCTCTGTCTCCTTTTCTCCCCCCCCCATAACAAGAGAGGAATTTGGACCCTCCTCTCTTGATCCAGCAGCCAACAAAGCACAGCCAGCTCCATTCCAAGAGGGAAACTCTTGGAATGCCCAGTCCAGAGACAGAAACGGCAGCAGCCAATGCTCCAAACTGTCCCAAAAAGGCGCAGCCCAGGCTCTGGGAACAACCACGTCCCTCACAGACACGGCTGGGCCATCCCAAGCTCAGGCTGGAGCCAGGAAGAGGAACCCATCCCGCGGGGTGGGCAGAGCTGCTTTCCTTAGTCCTTGTCAGCCCAGGATCCTTTAGGTTGGAAAAGCCCTCTGAGGTCGCCCAGCCCACCCCTTCACCCAGCAATGCCACCGTGTCCCCAGGTGCCACACCTGCACGCTTTGTGAACTAATCCCTCCAGGGATGGAGACTCCAGTGCTTCCCCAGGCAGCCCTAAGGTGTGGGAAGCCTTGGGAAATCTCCTCCCCTCTGCTCCATCCCCGCAGCCTCTTCCCAGAGCTTGAGGAGGAGAAAACGAGGACAAATCAGCCCTTTCCACCCCAAACCTGCCCCAGTGCCCCGTGCCAGGGACATGTTGAGCTCCCCTCTCCCATCCCATCCCATCCCATCCCATCCCATCCCATCCCATCCCATCCCATCCCATCCCATCCCATCTCACACAGGTTGCAGCTGCCTGGGATCTCCAGGAATGCCTGGAGAGGAAGGACACCAAGCCCTGAGCTCTCCCGGAGGGTTTGGCCACCCAAACCCTTCCCTGCCACCTCCTGAATCCAAGTCACCAAGAGACAGCAAACGCCGAGTGCAAAACCAGGGTTTTTTATTAGAAATCTCCTCGTATAAAAATGATCATGCTCTACACAGTCATCGAATAATTCATAAACATCCAGGCACTGAACTTTGTTTTTTTGTGTGTTTTTGTTTTTTGACTGGTCAGTACATAAAGCAGACAAATTTCAATCCATATGGTCATCACATACATTAAGGAACCACCTATAGAAATCAGCACTTTGAACACAGTCTAGGTTTTATTTTATTTTATTTTGCTGTCTGTCTTTTTTTTTAATGTAAATTTTAAGTATTTTTATTTATTTTTCCTTTTTGCGACATATAGAATTTGGTAGGATATGGGGTAGAGAGTGACGAGGGACGGAGAAAGACAGGAACGGAAGAAAATGGAGGATTAAAAAAAAAAATAAAAAGAGAAAACAGAAGGTTCTGCACAACCACAAACAATCTCACAAATTCCAGAAAAGGGAAAATGTTGGGGCTCTTATTTTTTTTCTTTTCTCTTTGCCAAAATACAGGAAAAAAAACCCAAAGGCTTGCTGAAGTCCGTCCCCTCTTGCCCGTACTCCGTCCCCGCGCTCCGCCGTCCCTCTGTGGGAGCCATGCATCGCCACCGTGGGCGCTGGAAGAGTTTTAGTGTTTCTTTATGGATTTTTTTGCTGCTGTTGATGGCGTTTTTCCCCCGGGAGCTCTGCCCAGTAGCCCCCGCAGTCCCCCGGCTGCCACCTCCCTGTCGTGTGCCGCTGTCCCTGCGAGGAGCTCGGCTCCCTCCCGGTCCCTCTGCTCTAAATGGCGTGGTTGCTGTAGCTGACGTAGGTCTGCTTGGTGGCCAGTGCTGGAAGGAGACACAGAGCTCACGTGGATCATGAGGAGATGATCACACCTTCCCCTCCTGGCTCCTGTCCCACCCCCCTGACCTGCCCACCGTGCCAGAGGTGCCCGCAGGGATGTGATGGGGTTTGCTCACGGATCCAGACACTGCTGGCACACAGGATCCCTCCCCGAGCTGTGGCAGAGGGGCTGAGCCCCACGGCAGCTGTGGGTGCTCCCCAAGGAGGGTTCATCCCCAAGAGAGCCCCCAGGACGTGCCATGAGACCCCAGGATGGGAATGGAGTCTCAGGCTCCCACCTGCTTCCCCCAGCAACCTCCTACACACAGACCCACAGGTGCTGCACCTTCCTAAAGCTCAGCTTGTCCCAGCCAGCCCTGCTTGGGATGAATTGTGGGGTCCCAGGGGGTTTTGGGGTCTCAGCTGGGTGTTCCACGCCCCTGGCCACCACTCCACAGCAGCTGGGAGTGGAGCAGCAGGGCACAAAACCAACCAGCCTGGCTGGCCCCTCATCCAGGGACACAACCCTGCTGCCACCCCCCAGCTTCTCCTGCCCTCAGACACACCAGGAGAGGAGGCAACCACGGCTCCAAAGCCACCACACGTCCCAGAGTGGCACCAGGGGGCACAGCAAAAGCCACAGAGCAATGAACCCTCCCAGTCCTGCACTGCTGCCCTCGGTGGGGACAACGCTCTGCCGAGACCCCCACGAGGTCCCCAGGTACCACAGGGCCAGCAGGAACAGGGACACCCTCCAGCCAAGGGCACTGGCAAGTGCTGGCACAGATGGCAGTGCCTGGGACACCCTGAGCAGCACAAATGTGTCCCCATGGAGCCCTTGCTGCAGGTTTCCAACTGGTGTTCCCAGATAACAATTAGATAGAGCAGAAGGAATTGGAGCTGACAGAGCTATTTGTTAGCTGCGATGTTTTCGTAGCTGATCTGCCCGTATCAAAGCCCTGTGAATTATTTATTCTGTTGTTTATTTAAGGATACGTGACCCGGCAGTGACAGAGTGAAAAATGTCCCCTCGGTGTTGTGCTGACGTCCCCCTGTGCCTCCCGCCCCCAGCACTGCTGCCGTGCCCATTCCCTGCCTGGGCACAACAGGAGCTGCCAGCCCTGCTCACTCTCAGCTCCCCCAGCCCCGTGTGACACTCTGGAGTCAGGGATGTGCAGGATGGAGCTCAGCTCTCCCCATTCTCAGCATTTACGATCCTCAGAGGACCCCGCGGGGAGCCACCCTCACCTTGCGTTTCCAGGTTTTCGCAGAGCTCCGACTTGGCCTCCCCGTTGGGGCGGAAACCTCCCTTCTGAGAGAACTTGTTGGACATGGTGGCTGCCGTCACCACCGCCTTGAGGCTCCGCTTGCGCTTGGGGACGTTCTGCTCCGGGTGGAAGAGGATGATGTACACCTTGGGCATGTAGAGCATGCCCAGGGACACCGAGGCACTCAGACTCACCGAGATGGTGAGCGTCGTGGTCTGGATGTACATCTGCAAGACATAAGGATGCCAGCTGAGACCCTGCCATGCCCCTGGGGCATCCGAAAGGGAAAGGGGGAAATGGAGAAATGAGGAAAAGTTGGGGTTAAATGCACGGAGTGCTGGAATATTGGCAGTGCTGGGTGTTCAGCGTGAGGTTTGGTGCTCCGCCAGCCACGGGGCAGGAGCTGCGAGGCTGGTGCTGGGCACAGCAAGGACACCCACGCCCAGGGCACACCCCACTGCCCTTCTCTCTCCAACAGGTAATTCCCATTCCCCCGCTGACTCCTGGGCTCTTGTCATGTAAGTCACATATTACACACCGACGCTGCCTTTTTGCAGTCAAAACTAATTTCACGCTCACTGTCCAGGACTAACAGTGACAGATGTTTTGCAAAATGAAAGCCCATTAATCTGACTGTAGAATAATCCATTTTTCTATGGAGAGCAGTTGGCAGGCTCCTCTCAAGCCAGGGCACCCGAAGGAGGTGGCAACTGGAGGCAGAGACCCTCTCCCTCTGCCCATCCCACCTCTTGGGGAGGCTGGGAGGGCAAGTCCCTGCTCCGTGGGCATCCCTGCTCTGCCAGCATCTGGCTCCTTCCTCTGCGGCATCCCCTTCTCCAGCAGGCTGTTCGTGTGCTGGGGCTCTGGGGCTGGGCAGGGAGGGGGCTCTGCGCCTCCAGGTGCCTTTGCAGGTCACTCACAAGGCTCTGCGAGGAGCCTTAAAGCAGCTCCTGAACTTTACCTGTGACTCCATGTCCAGGGATTCCCCTGCAGGTGTTCCACAGGTGGGATTTAATGCCCTGTGAGGAGCCGGGGGAGCCTGGGGTCCCCAGGGGCTTCACCTGAAGGTTTCTGAAGTGAAAAGGCGACGGAGAGCACACGCTGAGGCAGAAGCTCTGCAGGGCTCCCTGGGAGGCAGCTCCTCCCAACAGTGAGAGCTGGTGGGACACAACTGCTCCAGGACCCCCCCAGGCCCCGCAGGTCCCACCTGTGACCCTGCAAAGCCAACCAGCACCTGGCCCAGAGCGTTCCCACTCAGCCCCAAAAGGAAAATGCCACCCAGCTTGTTCTGAGTCAACCGAAAAACTTTGGTTTGTCCCCAGAATAAAACCTCCTGCTGTCACACGCGCCGGTTTGTTTGTTCCACCTTCTCTCTCTAGGCAGTTTTTGGAAATAAAAATGTCATTTCATCAAGCAAAGTCAAAACACATCTCCGTGCCAGAATATGTGCGCTTTTTTATCTCTTCCTTGTTTTTTTGCCGCTCCAACTCTCCAGTTTCTGACAGGGATGTCCTGGACTGGCCAGGACTGAGGGAAACACTGGGACCCCAACTCCAGGCACCCCAAGCCCTGCCTGGGAACCAGCACAGCTCTGCCCAGCTCAGCGTGACCCCGGTGGGGCACGGCTCAGCTCAGCATTACTCATCTCCCTGGCTCCCTGCCCTCCCAAAGAGCCTCTCTTGCCAACCCAGCAATTTCCATATCCTGTGCCTCTGCAGTGGCTCCCCCTCCTCATGCCTTGGGGCTCAGGGGCGTTTCAGTGAGGAGGGAGAGAGCAGCTGAGCTGAGCTGAGCTGAGCTGAACCAAGCTCAGACATCTCCGTGCGCTCTCCCCCCTCGTTCCTGGGGTGGTTCTCCCAGTGCTGCACTCCCCTGTGCTGAGACCCTGCTGGCACCAGCCCCAGCTCCCCACCCCACTCTCTACCTCCTGCAGCACTTTTGGGGTCTCACAGGGCCACTGTGGCGACCTTCCCCCCGATGCTGCGTTTGCCAGGAGCTGCTCTCCTGCCCGCTCCAGCCTCCGCAGCCGTGTCTCACCACAGCAAACCCCCTCGCCAGCTCAGACAGGAATATTTTTAGCCTGGATCCTCCACACAGCCGTGGAGCTCTGCTCAGTTAACCTCTTGCCACTGCAAAGAATGACCATTTCTCACAGTTTCACTTCCTACTCTCTTAATTGGCTTCCAGCCCAGGACCCCGCTTTGCTCCTCCACTAACGACACTGGAGCTTCCTCCAGAGCCCCGGGAGGTGTGAGCTGTGCTTATTGAGGAACTTCCAGCTCCTGCTGCCTCGTGGGCTGGATCAAAGAGCACAGCCAGCCCTGCCTCAGGGCGATGACGCCGAGGGACAGCAGTAACCCAAAATGACCCCACGCAAGCCCCCAAAGCCGGCGCTGTGCTCAGCCTTGCCTGGGGCTGGGTGAGCCCATCCTGCCTGAGGGAGCAGCCCAGGCTTGAAGCACAGCCCAGGCTTGAGGCACAGCCCAGGCTTGTTCCTGTCCCACAGCGAATCCCTGCATTAATTGGAAGCTGTCCCCACTCTAAATCCATTCCTGGCCCCGCTACAACGGGTTTTGCACCGTGGTGGGTGCTGGGGAAGGGCAAACCTGCTCAGCTCTCCTCCAGCTCACCGAACACCACTGGGCAGTCCCTGTCACTCCTTCTCTCTCCCTCTTTTCCCCGGCTGAAAGCGAATGCGATAAACAGGGAAGCAGACAATGACTCCACTGTTCCGCTGCCGCCTTATCAGCGCAGGAAATTGTCTCTTTCTTTAGATCCTCTGTTATTGCTATTTCTGTAATCCGCCGGGATCGGCAGGGATAAGAGGTTCTTTTCAGAAAAGGCTTGGGGGACTTGTTACAATAATATGCCACCTCCATGCAAAGTTGTGGGCACAAGGTAAAGCAAATTAAAATAAAAACGGGGATTGTCATCCAGCTCCTCCAGACCATGAGGCAGCCTCGGCTGCGGCCCTGCAGCCTCAGCTGGGGTCGGGGCAGAGGTGCCAGGGGTGTGCCCCGTGGCATCCCTGGGACTCCAGCCGTGGGAGAACAGCCCAGACCATGCTCCTGGGTTTCCTTCTCCCAAGAGTGCAGACGCTCCAGGGAGCCCAACAGGCCCTCAGTCCCAACAGCAACGGGGTGAAGGTGCTGGGATGCCTCCCCAGGGTGAGCTTGGGGTGCACTGTGGAGCATCCCCAGGCACCACGGGGGTGATGCCAGTGCCAGTGCCCCCAGCTGTGACCCCAAGGACACGCTCAGAGCCAGACCCTCTGTGCAAGGACTCCTTTTTGACCTTTTCCACCCCAGGACTACAAACCAGGAGCTAAAGCAGCAAGGCAGCTCCGGAGCACCTGTTCCCTTTGGCCTCCTCTGAGTGCATCCATCACCCCTCGGACATGGCCTGGGGACACTCAGAGCCCACTGCCACAGCCTGGCGACGCTCAGAGCCCATTCCCACAGCCTGGGGACACTCAGAGCCCATTCCCA
>VZRF01014545.1:63213-93957 GCA_013396875.1 Vireo altiloquus | reverse complement strand
CATGGCCCAAGGACACTCAGAGCCCACTCCCACAGCCCAGGGACACTCAGAGCCTATTCCCAGAGCCTGGGGACACTCAGAGCCTATTCCCACAGCCTGAGGACACTCAGAGCCCATTCCCAGAGCCTGGGGACACTCAGAGCCCATTCCCATGACCCAAGGGCACTCAGAGCCCATTCCCACAGCTCAGGGACACTCAGAGCCCATTCCCACATCGTCAGAGCAGAACTCCACGCTGCAATCCCAAAACCCCGCCAGGGTTGGCTCGGCAGGCTCAGGGCAGGGCCAGGCTGTGAGACAGAGCTCTGAGTCCGAGGGGAGTTGGGAACATCACTTTTTCCGCCTCTAATCAGCTTGTTAGCAGCCTAATAACAGAGCAGGCCTNCAGCCTGGGGACACTCAGAGCCCGTTCCCACAGCCTGGGGACACTCAGAGCCCATTCCCACATCGTCAGAGCAGAACTCCACGCTGCAATCCCAAAACCCCGCCAGGGTTGGCTCGGCAGGCTCAGGGCAGGGCCAGGCTGTGAGACAGAGCTCTGAGTCCGAGGGGAGTTGGGAACATCACTTTTTCCGCCTCTAATCAGCTTGTTAGCAGCCTAATAACAGAGCAGGCCTGTGCATTACAACCCCCAAGGAGAGGTACAGCCTATTGTGGAGCTGCTGCCTGACAGGCAGCGTTCAGCAGCCCTAAATTATCCCGTGACAAGCTGCAGTGAAGAGGTGAGCAACCTTGCGCATAATCTACAATCATTATCATTTCCATCTTTATTACCCACAGTATGCCAAGCACATTAAGGAGGCTTTCAGGGAGCTTTTGTTTTGCAATAATTTCTTAAAAAACCTGCTTTCTTGTTAGTATCTCCCCTGCCATCTCATCAAAATGGAAATGCTGCAAAAGGCTCCATTTATTTCCTTTAATTCTCCTTCACACTTGCAGCCAGCGAAGGCCTGGCGGGACTTTTTTGGCTGGGCCGAGGTCAGAGGTGGCTGGGCAGACTCGGCCCCTTCAAGGGATGGATGCTCTGAGAAGAGACTCTCCAGGACATGACAAACTCAGGTGTCCACAGTAAAAGCTCCCTCGGCAAACCTTTGCAACAGGTGTGTCCTAAAGCCACGGTGTCAGCAGCGTGGGGACACACTCGGGGGTCCAGAGAGGGATCTGGGTGCTGGGACACCCCAGGGAGTTCCAGGGAATGGCAGCTCCAAGGTTTGCTCATCAGAGCAGCGCTGGGCTGGCAGGCGGGAGCTGTTTGCGTTCGACAGAAACGCGATGATTCCTGTTTTGGCTGGCAGGCTAAAGGATTTGGGTCTCATTCATGAGATTTTTAATTCTTTGTTCTTAATCCCTCGCACTTGAGCACGGAGCCTCATCCAGGCTGGCCTCGGTCCCATGGGAGCTCAGCGCTGGGAGCAGGGGCTGGCCGGGCAGTGCCAGGTCCCTTTCCGTGCGGAAATTGCGCTCGTGACACCAGGGACTGCCCTGGGGGCTCATCCTCCCCCAGCCCACCCAGCAGCAGCCTGTGCTGCCCACTGCCCCCATCCACGAGGTGCAGTGGGGCCAACAGAGCACGGAAAACTCCCCACCCCAATTCCCAAGTCGGCCTGGCCGCAGGGAAGGACTCTTCCTGCTCAAGACACCACAGCCTCCCCCAGCCCTGCACAGCAGACACCAGCCAGGCCTCTCCCCTCCTCCCCCTTACCTTTTCTGCCGACTGCGACGTCCCAAAAAATATCGGGATGAAGGCTAACCACACAATGCAAGTCGTGTACATGGTGAACCCGATGGGTTTGGCTTCGTTAAAGGTCTCCGGGACCCCGCGGGTCTTAATGGCGTACACAGTGCAGGTGACCATGAGGAGCATGCTGTACCCGAGCAAACAGATGAGCGACAGGTCCGAAATGTCACATTTGAGGATGCCCCGGGCAAAGTGGGGGTTTGTAGTCCGCTGGTCCTCGTAGTCAATGACAGAGTGGGACGGGTCCACGATGAACCAGATGCAGACGCCGACGAGCTGCAGCGAGATGAGGCTGAAGGTGATGACCAGCTGCGAGGCGGGGCTGATGAAGCGCGGGGCGCTCACCGACTTCTTGCCCTGCTCGAAGATGCGGTAGATGCGGTTGGTCTTGGTGAGCAGCGCGGCGTAGCTGATGCTCATGCCCAGCCCCAGGAAGATGCGCCGCAGGGAGCAGGTGCTCAGGTCGGGCTCGGCGATCATCAGGAAGGTGGTGGCGTAGCAGAGGAAGATGCCCGTGAGCAGGACGTAGCTGAGCTCCCGCCCCGACGCCTTGACGATGGGCGTGTCGTTGTAGCGCACGAAGGTGATCACCACGAACAGCGTGGCGATGATGCCCACGATGGCGATGAACACGGGCACCACGGCCCAGGGCGAGCTCCACTCCAGCTTGATGATGGGGATGGGCGTGCAGCTGGTGTGGTTCTCGTTGGGCCGCTCGTTGAAGTGGCAGCGCTTGCAGTGGAACTCGTCCAGCTGGTACTGGTAGCCGTCGCAGCGCTCGCAGTGCCAGCAGCAGGGGATGCCCTTCACCAGCTTCTTCCTCTCGCCTGGCTTGCAGGGCAGGCTGCAGATGGAGCTGGGCTGCTGGCTCCCGCCCCCCGGCCACAGCATGTTCTCCACCTGCGGGGGAGATGGCACCATGAGAGCACTCTGGGCACCTGCCGGGCACACCTGGGCACAGGGGATGCCCTGCCCTGCCCTACCCTGCCCTGCCCAGATCCAGACCCTCAACCCCTCAGCATATCCCACAGAGGGTCCCAGCCCAACCTGGCATGAGGGCAGGGATGTGGTGAAGCTCTCCACTGGCTTTTTTTGGGAAGATCCAACACCAGGAACCCAAAATGAAGCTCCTCCTTCCCTGAGGAAATCCCATCTGCTCTGGTCTGGCTCCTCTTTCCTGTCCCATACCAGATCCCCGGAGTGTGGTCACACGTGCTGAAGCACAGGTGGGTGCCTGGGGTCACCTTCCCCTCTGCCCCTGCCACCTTTGGCCACCTGGCTTTGCACCCAGGGGCTCCCAGACTCTTCGTGGTGACAAGAGAAACCTGCAGGACCTTCCCCTTGGAGCACACCCTTACCTTGAGGTGCAGGTGGTCTGTCCACTGCCCGATGACTTTGTACTCAGGGGTGGAGTTCCTGATCTGGTACTGGTAGATGTCGTAACGCCCTGGAGCATCTCCGTTCTCATTGAAGGTCACTGGAGTCCCAGCAATGCCTGCAGGAAAGGAGGGGTTCAGCACCCACAGCCCCCACAGCACCCCCAGAAACCCCCACCCTGCTGATGGGGTCCCAGGGGGCTCTGGTTTGATGCTGCCCCCATCGTTGTTTCTTTTAAGAAAGGGGGGAAAGCAGCTTTAAAAGTTAAATCAAGTGAACACTGGAGATAAACACTAATGAAAGGAAGGAAGAGAAGAAACAAGCAAGAGGGGAAAATAAATAAAAGAGACACTGTGGAGGAGATCAGAGGGTGGAGATAAAATAGAAATAATAAGGGGACCAGACAGAAAATGTTTATTAAGGAGACAGAGCAGAGAAAAAGATGTGCTTCCAGAGGAGATCTGAGACAGACAAGGGCAGAGCAGGGAGGCAGTGGGACCTCTGCCAGCTGGGAGGGAGGAGCTGGCAGGGGGAGCAGGCAGGGAGAGAGGCTGGGCAGGATGGCAGGGTGAGGGCAGGGCAGCAGGTGAGGGCAAGGTGAGGGCAGGGCAGCAGGTGAGAGCAGGGTGAGGGCAGGTGAGGGCAGGGGGAGGGCAAGGTGAGGGCAGGTGAGAGCAGGATCACTGCCGGATTACGCTCCAAAGCCTCCCAGGAGATGTGGAAGCTCAGACCTTCCTCGCCTGCTGATCTGCTGCCCTCTCTCCATGCTGCATTTGCAGTGCAGCAGCTGCCAAATGGTACCACAAACAAACCGTGGGTGCTGCTCCGTGACCCACGCTGAGGACAAGCAGAGACCCCCAGGCCCCAGGGCCGCCCCTCGCACCGCCCCGGGGGGACAGCTCACCTGAGAAGTTGACGTTTCGGATGTACTTGAGCAGCTCCACGCCATCCACCGGGTCCATGCGGGGGCACAGCCCCACCTTGCCGGGGCACAGGTTCTTGTGCATGTTGTGCAGGGCGTGTCCCATGGCATAGACGGCGTCGATGACGAACTGCACCTTCCCCTCCTGCTCGTACGAGGAGTCCTGGCCGATCCGCTCCCGGTCTGGGGGACAGGGGAAGGAGGAGGTGGTTCCATCTTCTGGACCTCAGCCATCCCCTCCCCTCCAGGATGTGTCTGCTGCACCCAAATCCTTGCAAATGAGCCCAGCCTGGACTGGAGCAGCTGGAAATTCCAACCTCGTTCCCAAACCTGCACACCCAGGGGACACGCAGCCAAGGAATGTTCCCTGGGGAACATCCAGCCAACCTTGCTGTCACATAGTTCTGAAATGTGGGTGCTGGCACCCTGCTGTGCTTCCAAGAGCCCTTGGGATGTCACATCCCAGTGCCGTGGGACATCCCTGAACTCCCAGGTCCCCCAGCAGTGATGCCAGAATGTTCTTTTGCTTTTTCTTTTATGCCCCTCTCACACACTCTTTTATAGTTTGATGTATTCTCAGTGCTTTTAGCCCACACACTGTGACTTCCCAAGGCTGATAACTCAGCTCAGCCCCACGGCACCGTTAAACCAGGAGAGCAAACATCCTGGGAGCCCCAGACACCAAGGGCCTCTCCAGAACACATTTTGGTACTCTAAAATAAGCCCATCAAGGGGAGAAAGTTCCTCAGAACGAGGAGTTCACTCGAGCCTCTCACTGAAGAATCTTTGATAAATATGTTAAATTTGCAAGGCCTATAATTGTGTGTATTTCAGTGTGAGGGGTGCATGCATTTTCGGGGCATTCCACCAGGATGAAGTGCTGTACCCCAGGATCCTGAAATAAATACCGAGGTAAAAACCCCTTTTCCCCATAAACCTTGTTTTGGTTTTAATTTTAAGACCAGAGAAAGACAGCAGCGCGCTGGGCTGTGACCGACGTCCCACCCTCACCCCTGTGTTCTTCACCCTCCCTTATCTCCCAGGAGTTGCCACCAGCTCAGCCTCTACCAGTGGCACCAAGGACTGCCCAGGCAGCATCCATCACTGGCTGCCTGTCCCCAATCTCCCTCCCAAAGCCTCCTGTCACCCTGCTCCCCTCCTCACCCCCTGCCACCCTCCCACCTCGCTGACCCCGCAGCCTCCCCGCCTGGCAGATCCTGTAAGGATCTGGCAATTACCAGTGACAGCTGCCTTCCCCCTGTCATAACCGCCCTTAATGGGACCAGAAACATGTTAATCACTTAGCAGAAGACATCGATTAACGCGGCACGCTGTTAATTACGGCTAAGAGAGCGTCTCCCAAGGGGCATCGCCGCTATGGAGAGCCCTGGCCTCTGCCCCTCCATCCCTGCCCCTGAGGCATGGCCAGGCATCCTGCCAGGCCACCAACGGGAAGGAGGGCTTGTCAGGGAGCCCAGGGCACCACCTCCCTCTTCTGGAGAGGCAGCACATCCTAGAAAGCCACTCCAGGGTGCCCAAAATCAACTCCACCACGCAGGGCTCCACCCGATGCGAGATGGGGTTCACAGGGACAGCAGGAGACCAAGCAGCAGGTGCTGATCCCTTCCTTCCCTGCTCCCTGTGGGAGGGTGGTTTGAAGCTCCAGGGAGAGGGGACAGCCCCGTGAGCCGTGCTGGAGGTCCCTGTGCCGGGACCAGTGCCACTGACATGCCACTAAAGCGAATTGATAACGAACTGACCGACAGGAAAAGATGATATCGGGGAGGTGAATTCATAGCCCATCCTTCAAAGTTATAAAAACGCTTTTGGGACGTGGAGATTACTCATGCAAAGCCCGGCAGGTGATCCCTCCTTCCACATTATTGACAGGAGCCATTAATCTTCTCCCTCAACTTCAGGCCCTTCCCCATATTAATCTCCGAAGGCGCAGACAAGCCACTCTGTCTTGTCAAGATAATTACCCATTAAAAGAGGAGCTGTAATAGACTGTCCAGGAGAGCTGAGCCCATGGGGATGTCACAGCCCTGCCACCACCCCCCTGCCCAGGGGACACAGGGCTGATCCCTTACAGCTCCTCAGCTTCACCTCGATCCCGCACACATCCCAAAACCCACCCTGCCGCAACAGCACAGGCTGTGGGGGCTGGATTTTCATCCCTGTGCCAAGGCTGAGCAGTACAGATAAGGAGACAGCCCTGGGGCTCTCCCTCTGTCTGCCAGCACCTTGCCCCAGGCCCCAGCTGCTTTTTTCCAGACGGGAATTAGGCGGGCGCACAGAGGGGCAAGGTGGAGCAGACAGCCGAGGCTTGTTCCCAACCTGGAGACAATAAATCTCTGCCAAGCTCCAATAGATGAGGGCCAGGGAAGGGAGGTGACCTGCTGATTATAATAGCAGGGTCGTGCGTCGTTCTACAGGGCTGGTAATTAATTTTCAAGAGTGTGACGAGGCTCGGCGGCCCCCTCGGAGGAGGGACGCAGCTCTCCCCCAGCGGCGAGTGAGATGGGATTAGTGTCAATTCCCAGCACACCACCAGCCCTGGATTTTGGCAGGAGTTCATCAAAATCGCTCCCAGCACATCTGGGGATGGAGAATTTCCAAACCTCGTGGGTGCTGGTGGCAGCACCCAGCACCTCTGGCCGTGTTTTTGGGCTGGGTGAGCCCATCCGGGAGCAGGGACAGTCCCTCCACGTGGGGTGCTCCTGGCAAACATCTGGTGGGTGCTAGGGCTGCTCCCAGGGGTAACACAAGCAGCTGCCATCAGGAATTCCATCAGCTCAGCCCTCACCTTCCTCCCAGCCCTCCCATCCAGGAATGGGAGCCAGGAGCTGTCCTGTTCAGGGTTCTGTTCAGGTCCTGTTCGCTTTGGTTTTTGGGGTGGAATAAACAAGCCAAGCCAGCATTTCTTGGGCATGTTGGGCTCTACCCAAACCTGAAGAAAACAGCCCCAAACTGGGCATTTGCATCAGCCCTGCAAGGCAGGAGCTCATGGATCTGCAGGGGCAGGTGATTTGCTTCACCAGGCGTTAGTTCCTTGCTCTATCTGCCGAGCAATCACTCGGGAGATGCTTTATTTGCTGACGAATTCCGATGATTTAAAGACAGCTCCTAGGACATTTGCCACGTCGTAGTTTCAGCTGCTTCCACTGACACCTTGGCCCTGAAATATCACCTGTTTAAAAGCTACATCACAGTGAAAATGAGGAGATCAGCGCTCGCAGCGCCTGCTCATGCATCTCCTGGTGCCGAGGGCTCCGCGAGGCTCTCGGGAAGGATGAGAAGCCCTTGGCTACCCAAGGCCATGGCCATGGGCCAGTTTCCTGGCATGCCCTTGCTGCCTGCCCAGCTCACACTCGCCCAGATCACCAGCTGAACACTCTGGGGAATGCCTGCAAGGACAGGGACATGGAAGCACCACCCAGGTCAGCAGCTGAACACTCTGGGGAGTGCCTGCAAGGACAGGGATGTGGAAGCACCATCCACATCACCAGCTGAACCTCTGGGGAATGCCTGCAAGGACAGGGATGTGGAAGCACCATCCAGGTCACCAGCTGAACCTCTGGGGAGTGCCTGCAAGGACAGGGACATGGAAGCACCACCCAGGTCACCAGCTGAACCTCTGGGGAGTGCCTGCAAGGACAGGAATGTGGAAGCACCATCCACATCACCAGCTGAACCTCTGGGGAGTGCCTGCAAGGACAGGGATGTGGAAGCACCATCCCACTCATCCTCAGCGGTGAAAGCAGGGGGAAAAACAAAACCTTCACGATCCAACTTCGCAGGCACAGCCAGGTCCCTCTGCCTGACGGCACACGATGGCTTCAAAAGACGTCCCTCCCAAGGGGACAAAGGGACGCGCCAATGTCCCCGAGTCCTGCCACGCCGCAGCCCTCGAGCCGCGGCGTTATCTGTCTTCAGCCGGTGCCAGGCAGGCAGTAAATCTCTCCCATCTCTCAGTAAACATGTCACCTCCCCGAGCCTCCAACCATCACCTGACAGCAGCACTGTCAGCAAGACAGATCCCCGGCTGCCTTGTTTACTGCACTCGTCCCTAAAGCCTCTTTTGGCTGGAAATGGCTCAAAATGCACAGCGGGGCTCGAGGAAGGAGTCGGGAAGCTGGAATTGAGCTCCAACGGGATCCACACCGGGCAAAAAATCCCCACGCTCACAAGGAGAACCCCACCCCAGCCCCTGCTCACCCACAGCAGCCCCCCAGCTCTTACTGGTGCATTTCTTGATGCTGCTGCCCTTCCTCAGCGCGTGCCGGCTCAGCTTGCAGTGGAAATTCTCCTCCCAGAACTCGGCAAACCAGATGTTCCGGCGGTTGTTGTCCAGGGTCCTGCTGGAGAAGTAGCGGTCGAAACCTGCCCGGGGAGAAAGCGGATGGAGGGGATAAATCCCAGATGCACCTCACATTCCCAAACTCCCCTGGCAGAGGGGAAGGGAGGTCTGGGAGTGATGGGGACACAGCAGAGCGTGGGGGGATTGTGTCCAAAGTGCCACTTGGGCAGAGCTGCAAGGGGAAAATCCACTCAGGGATGGAGGGGATAAATCCCAGATGCACCACGCATTCCCAAACTCCCCTGGCAGAGGGGAAGGGAGGTCTGTGAGACATGGGGACACACCAGAGTCTGGGGGGATTGTGTCCAAAGTGCCACTTGGGCAGAGCTTTGAGGGGAAAATCCACTCAGGGAAGATCCTCTGCAAAGCAGGGAGTTTCTGGGACTTGGACTGCAACAGGAAATGCCTCTCTAGGTACAGTGGTGGTAGACTAAGGAAAACATTGAATGTGGAAAATAAGGAGGTGATTGGTGGGTAAATCAGGAAGTTTTTAGGGTCCTTTCCAACCCAAACCATTCTGTGATTCCAGGATGGTTTCACAGCCAAACCCTGTAGTGAAGGAGGGAGAGCTGAGGGGACCCATGGAGCACAGCCCATACCTCTGACTGAGACCCGCTTGGGCAGGATGGTGACAGAGCCCTCGGCCACCTCCTCCAGGTGCAGGACCGGGGCAATTTTGGAGCCCCAGCTGTCCGAGCCCATCCAGATGAAGTGCCCCGTCTGGTTCGCCCTCTTGGCCGCCTCCAGCACCCTTCTGTGGAGAGAAGCAGCAGGTGCTGGGCCACCAGCTCCGTGTCTGGCCCCAGGGACGTGGGGACGCTGGCACAGTGCTGGTGGCATCTCCTGCTCCAGGCACAACCCGGTGTAGATGGACACACAAAATCCACTCAGCTCCCTCACCCTCTGTCCTCCCAGCCCAGGCACACAGGCTGCTTCTCCCACTTCATTTGCATATTTGCTGACTGGTAATTGAATTTCCCCTTAATTACCCAACATTAAGAAAGAAGAAGGAAAAAAAAAAAGAACCAGGTTATGCCGCAGCAGGCAGGGAAAGCAGCAGCGTGGAGAGCACGTGCTCCCAGCATGGCCAGCCCCGGGAGAGGAGCAGCCAGTGCTGCCAGCGCCCAGCTTGGAGCTAAACTGGGCTCTGCTGGGCTCAGCTGGGCTCAGCTGGGCAGCAGCTGGGAGCAGAGATGCCATCGGTCCTGCTGAGCACCCCTCGTGGTGCCAGACCCCCAGATGAGCCTGCACACTCCCCCAGTGCCAGCCTGGTTGGGAACTCCGATGTGTGGGAGGATGGGAACGGAGCATTCCTGGATGTGATCCTCTAGGCTCTGTCTCCTGGAGCTCACTGTCCCCTCGGGGGCTCCCGTGGGACCCCAGCCATGTGGGAGAGGGACCCAGGGCAGGTCAGTGTCCCCGCGCCGAGCGGAGGCAGGTTGTGACTCACCCCCACGTCGGAGCTGATCATTTCAAGTCCAGATGGTGCTTGAAACGCGTAATAAGGGAGAAAAAAAAAACCCATAGAAATCCAGCAGAGAGTGCAGACGAGATGGGAAGAGGCAGGCATGCAGTGGGAGCTGTGCAGGCTGCTCTGTGCTCATCCTGGGCTGCTCTGTGCTCATCCTGGGCTGCCCTGGGCTCCGGGCACGTCCCTCCCTGGGACAGTCACAGCCCGTGTCCCACTCTGTGAGGAGCAGCACCTCCAGCTGCCCCTGGTCCCTGTGGGGGCAGGATCTCCCCCAGGAAAACCCAGGACATTCCCGTGGGACCAGTGACTGACATCCACTGTGAGCCAGGCAAGAATTCCAGCTACAACCTTCCCAGTGCATCCTTCCCATCTTCCAGGCTCCACAATCCAGGCTGGCACAAGGGTGGGGATGGTGGAGAACTAAAGCCAGGTGCTGCAGAACCCCACTGCCCAGGGCTGCAATCCCATTTGGATGGGTAAATATTTCCAGAGCCCTGATAATGCCATTTATCCTGCCAGGTAAATCCCTTTTCCCTCTCACCCCCGCCTGATGTCAGCTCCGCAGACATTTCTATTAAGGAAGGGAAAAAGAAACCGGAAGAGTTTGCACATCTGATGTAAACTGATTTAAACTTGCAGTTTACCCACATTTACATAATGTTTGCTGATTAATAAATTAGACACTTAGGAAATCAGGGGTAGCTCCGTGTGAATCATTCTGCTCCATAAACAACGGAGCTGCAGCCGCCGCTTCGCCTGCAGAGCAGCTCATCACCCTCAAGTGTGGCCACGTCCTCGGCCCTGCTGGGCACAGAGTGCTGGGGAGGTCCCCAAAACATCCCTGAATTGTCCCCTGGATCTGTTCCTCTGCCACACTGGGGCTGGGGCTGCACAGCAGAGCAGAACCAGCACCTGGGTCCTGCCCTGGCCAGCTCTGGTGTGAAGCAGCAGGTCAGGATACCCAGGGCTTCCAAAACCCATGGAAAGCAGGATTTTCCTCTGTCAAGCTCTGTGTGGCTGGGGTTGGGCAGCAGCCACTTGCCGGGTGGCCACTCTGAGTTGGCCTCCACTGCAGACATTCCTCACCACGTCACACGGTGTGACGTCTCCCCACTGCAGACACATCCCAGAGCATCCCAGTGCATCCCAGCATATCCCAGCACATCCCTGCCCAGAGCCCTCTCCCAGCCAGGCCGGCCCCTCCACACCTGATATCGTCCTCGTTGGCGAAGATGATGACGGCGCGGGCGTGGGAGGTCTCCAGGAGCCGCCGGATGATCTTGTCAAACTCTCCCGGCTTGGGCTCCCTCGGGATCTTCACGGACTGTGCCACGCAGACCCCACCTGCAGCAGAGAGAGCCCTGGCACTGAGACACCCCTGAGCCCCCGTGCCTGGGGATGGACCCTCCCCAACCCAACAGGCAAAAGGGGTCACTCCAGCTCTCCCACTGAGGGGCTGAGTGTTTCACCATCTCCCCTCCCAGACCTCAAGCCCCTGGGACATGGCCCCAAGTCCTCCTTACACCTCCTCTCCCAGGACATTGCCTTCATCCCTCCTCTCAGCCCTTCTGCACCACCTTCCCTCCCACCCTGTCTCTCCATAGCTCCTCTCTGCCTCCCACCCACTCCTCTGGTACCTCTCACCTTCAGCCACCACCACACCACGCTCCAAACATCCCCAGGACAGACACACGGTTCCACCCTGGCAGCTCAGTGAGGATTCTCCATCCAGTTCCAAGCACCAGCCCCTCCCAAAATCCCAGCCCAGGATTTGCAAAGGGTTCTCCACACAGAATGGTCAAACTCTGGCAAAACCACCCCATGGGAAGGGCAGAGAAGCCCTTCAGCCCCGAGCTGCCAGGCCCTGCACGGGGCTTCATTCCCATCCCTATGGCGCTGGCCAGGTTCCAGCCCAGCTTTCCAAGGAGCCAGTGCAAAAGCAGGTAATTAAAATTAAAAGAGACAATTGGAAGAGCGATTGGAAGAGCCCCCGCTCTTCGCTGCTGGGCTCCCAACCTCCAGCTCCGCAAAAGGCAGAGCCCTCCTGCTCCTGCATTTCTGCAGATGCCAATAAAGAGAGAGATGGGAGAGAAAATTAAACATTGCGGGACCTTCTGGATGTAATTGATGGTCTCAATTTGCATAGTAAATGACACGGCTGATGCCTCCTGCCACTAACAGATCGCAGCTTAAGCAAAGGTCGGCGTAATTACCACCCAGGGCCAGGAGAAATTCCCAGAGCATGGCCCTGGAGAGGAGCAGGACAGAACAGGGTGGGGACAGGCTCCAGGAGGCTTTGCTCCCTACATGGGGCTGTGAGAAAACTGGGAAAATTTGGCCCCTTGCAGCCAAAAAGCAAGAGAAGAGCAAAGTGCTGGGTGCTGAGCAGGCAGGGAGGGCTGCAGGCATGGGGGCACAGCATCCCCACCCTGCACCCACAGGTCGGGGCCTTCCAGGGGGTTTTTTTGGGGTTTGTTTTCCTGTGGTAAGGAATTGGGCCAATTTGCTCTTTGTCTCCCATATGGGGAGCCAGATGGATGGAGAGGAGGGAGTTGGATAAACAGACAGATCAGCCAGGCGAGGCGGGCAGCAGCAGGCAGCGCCGGCAGGACAGGAATGTCCCAGCCTGGGGACACTTGCTCCGGTCACCACCGAGCCCCCGGCCAGGCCGGGGTGTCACAGCACACTGCCAGGGGCCACCGAGCAGCTTAATTACAGTTTCCATGGCAATCAATGGAGAAAATCCAACAAAAGCAGCAGTTTGCAAACACTGAGAGCCTTCCAAACGCCCTGGCACGGCCAGGTGGGAGCGGGCACAGGCGAGTGGCAGCTGGGGGCTGGCACGGGCACACAGCGGAGTGCCACCGGGCACTCGTGCTAGGGAACATCTTCCTGCAGAGGAAGATGGGCCCATAAATAAACAAGAAAAGAGGTTAAATCGATGGCAACTCAGAAATGACCATGATGTGATTCGGCTGCTCTGTTAAATCAAACTAACGAGGAACGCGGCTCCTCCAGGTGACAGCCTGCAGGGCCGGGGAGCCCCTGCTTCCCACAGCAGATGCTGACAGCGTTTTTATCTTCTTAATTAATGAAAACTTAATCACGAACAGCAAGAAGTCCAGAGGGTCAGGGGGCAGTGGCAGAGCAGTTTGGGGAGCTCTGTCAGCACCTGCATTATTCACACCCCCGGCACCGCAGGCGAAGGGGATTCACCGAGTGATGCTCCCACTGCCTTCACACAAAAATCATTCAGTCAAAACACTCCTCTAAAGCCAGAAATCAAAGTGAGGAGGTGGCGGTGATGGGGAGGAGGGGACCACTCTCCCTGTTCAGCACAGGGAGACAACACTTCCTCCGGGACAGCTCTGCTCCCTGCCTCGGGACAAGGTGTGGTGCTGGGAGAAGGCAGCAGGTGAGGCACAGGGACTCCTCTCCTCCCCAGCTTTGGGAAAGGACCAAGGAGGAGCAGCAGGGATGGGGAGAACATCCCACAGGTGCTCGGAGGATGCTCAGAGGAGACCCCACGCATTTCATTACTGGTGATACAGGGGACTCACAGCGAGGAGCAGCCAATGCAACCCAACCTGAGCCCAATTCCCAATTCCCAACCTCCCCTTCCAACGCTGCCTGCACTGTCCTCAGGCACGCGGCCGTGTCCCTCCCATCCCGGTGGGATCTCGCCTCCCCCGGCATCGCCAGGGCACTGGGGACCCTCCTGATGCCACTGGGGTAGTGCCTGTTGTCAAACCAGGGTCAGGGTTTAATATCCACCATTATGGCTCAGCAGGAGCGCAGCCACTCCAGCTTCCCCTCTTGATTGCCGGTGCCTAATTAGCTCATGGCTTGCTCAGGGGGTTCTGCCAGGGCTCTGCCGAGTTTGGAGCAAGCAGGGACTCGGGTCAGGGGAAAAGCAGAGACTCAGCTCAGCCATGCTGGGAACAGTGATGTGGATGTTCCCCCCACCCTGGGCAGTCCTGGGCACCCCAAGGAGGGATCAGGCTCTGCACAGCCCAGCAGTGATGGCATTCCGTGAGCAGCTGCCCACTCCCAGCTCCCATCCTAACTCCAGCCTTCCCATGAGATTCCCAAGCCCAGAGCCTTAACTGGGAGCTGTGGGCTGCTCCCCTGCCCCGGGACTCATTATTTGTGCCACTTCAAAGCCTCCAGGAAGCAAGTGGTTGCAGGAGAAGCCATTAGGGACAGAGGTCTGTGCCCTCTCCTGCTCGTGGTGAGACCAAAACACTGCAGGCAAACCTCCTGCCTCAAGATTTGGGAGTGGCTTTTTGGGGGCGACCTCCCAGTGCAGCCACCGCGAGTAATGAACCCGGCTGGAACCAGACAGAGACAGCCAGGGATGTCACATGGGGATGAGCAAACGCATCACAAATATACATCAGGCTCTTAACTAAAAATATGGAAAACTCAGTGAAGGGTGAAGCGATAGAAAGAGGGGAAACGGCAGCAAAATTGATCCAGGTACATGACCAAGGAATTCTGCACTGGGCTGGGAATATTCCCATCTTCGCAGAACCAGCGCTGCACAACGTGTGGCACACGCCAGCTCCATTACACAAACATCCATCCCAGGCCTCATCTCCAAGAGCCTGGAGACAGCAGAGACCTCAACAACACAGAGCCAGAGGGTCCTGGGTGGGTCTGTCCGACCACCACAGTGATGCCATGGGTCAGGGGTGTGGGGAGATGCTGGACAGAGGGGCTGGAGGTGGGGACACCAGGGACACCTCGATGCTGGCCCTGCTGCACCCCTTGGTGCGCAGTGGAAATCCAGCTGACAGCCACTGCCAGGATGCTCTGGGGGAGTGGGATGGATTTTGGGAGCAGAATGTACTAAAAGCGTTTAAAAATGGCTGAAGAAAACACATTCTTTGCAGACTGAACATCTCTGCAATGCTAAAACCCAAAAAGCAGCACTCTAGCGAACAAGGACTCCAGCCACCAGTGCAGCCACCAGCAACCTCCGGGGGCCAACAGCATCATCACCAGAGTGACTGCAAATATGGATAAAGACACAAAGATAAATGAATAAAGATGTAGCGGCCACCCAGGTCAGCCTGTCGTGGTAGCCCAGGGCCAGCCCCATCTCCAGGGCGAGTTTCCTCCCCACATTGCTGTCGGAGGTCGCTTTGTGCCTCAAGCAGAACAGTTTTCCACTGCGCCGCGGAGCTTCAACGTGAGGCTCTGCTAAAAATTGAAACTGAAGGTCAAGTTGATAATGCATCAGAAAGCAAACAGCTTGAGTGCGAGCTGCTAACGACAGCAATGAGCATTATTGCCTGATGGAAATAAAACCCGACTCTGAAGGCTCAGGCTCGGCATGAGAAATGAAGCAGAGCGCTGTGGGGAGGAGAGCGGGAGCTGCTCGCCCTGAGCCGGGTGGGTGAGGAACCCCCCTGGGCAGAGCCAGCGCGGGGGGCTGGGGCTGTGCCTGGCAGTTCCCCCCGGCATAAACACCCCCACGGGGAATCTCCACCACTTGACCAACAGCACAGGCCGCCCAATTACTCGGCTGGCAGCCCTGCTCGTCCCTCTGACAGGCTGGAGGCCCCTGGAAGCAGCCACAAGTCGCAGGATCCTTTAGGCTGCTGGAGAAATGCAACTGAGAGCCAGGAATATCCCGCAGAGGGCACGGATCCTTCACCCCTTCCCAATGGATCTGCGCTGGTGGAAAGGTGTGTGGTGCCAGCAGAGCCCTTTGCACAGGGGAGGACAGAGAGGTGAAGGGCAGAGCCTGGCTCTTCCTCCTGTGCGGCTCTTCCTCCCTTCCACCATAGATGGCAGGGCTGGAGGGGTTCAAATACATAAAATAAAGAAAAAAAAAATAAAAGAAAAAGCATGGGTTTGGTCCAGCCTCACCATTATTCACAGCTGTGGCTCTACTCCCATGGGCAGAGCAGTAGGGCTCACACTCAAGGGAGATGTTCCAGGGAGCAGCTCAGTGCCCACCCAGGGCCCCACGCTGGGGCTGGCACAGGCAGCTCCCACAAATCTCCATGTTCCTGCAGCATGTCGGGACCACAGCATCACCGCTGGCACCTCACGGGCTGCCCTCACCCCGCAGGCGCCGCCGAATTCTGCTTTCTGATAACTAAATTATCACTAATGCACAAAATCGCCAGGTTGTGCGGATACCCAAATTACAGGAGCGCCGCAGCCCCGGATTAACACGCGGGCACTTTGGCTCGGCGTGCGCTCCTTCACTCTGCAATTACGCTGTCGGATCGTTAACATCTGCTTAGAGGAGCTCACGGCAGCCACAGGTACCTCAAAAGGACCACCAGTCACAACCCTACCGCTCCTTACTGGGGCTCACTGGAGGAGCAGCGTGGCTTTGAATCGTGCCTGTGCATCCTCCCCGGCCACCCTGCAGCTCCCCCGGGGGGCTGCACCCATGGGAGGGACAGCAGAGCATCCCCCAGACCCTCCCCAAGCCTTCCAGGCGTTGTCACACACACCCGGCAGCCGCCGCTCCTCGCTGAGCCACCACCCCGTGAAAAATATTCCGCTTTTCAAGTGGAAATCCTGAAGAGCAGCTCCCAAGTTGGATTCCCCAGATGGGTTTCTCTGCATACTAAAAGCACAGCCGGCTCCCAGTGCCAGGGAGAGCGCGAGAGAGAGACGGAATTAACGCTGCTGCTATTTATAGGGCTTTGATTAGGAGCTCGTCACCTCGAAGTTTTTATTCCCTTTATCCATTTATAAGGCCATAACGCAGTTTGACTGGCTCCGGATAGGCCGGTGTCCCACCGACTCTGCCAGAACCTAATGTGCCATTCAGACACACTTAAGCCTGTAATAAGCAGCAGCCTGCGCCCTGCAGGGGTTTAACTGCCTCCAAAAACACCCTTTATCTCCCGTCTCACCCCGAGCTGCGGGACTCAGGTGACACCAAAGCCAGGAGGGACCCCAGTGCTGTTCCAGCCCCTCCGTGGGGTCTCGGGGCAGCTCTGGGTTGGTGGTAGCAGCAATTCCCAGGGCTCCTCGCCTATCCCAGGGTTGATGTTCGGGTCCCCACAAGCTCCTGCGCTGCTCCCGAGGCCGCTAATCCCCCCTAAGCATCCCAGAGCTCCTGTCAGCAAAACACTTTCTGCCTCCAGACAAATCCTCCCAAAGAGTTTTGCTGAGCATGGACTTTCCGCCTGTCCAAAGCCCATAGACAAATAAAGCACCTGCCCTGGGGGATAATTCTACTAAAATTGGGTGAAGCTCGTGGTGGTGCCAACTTGATTTTCTGTTAAAACCTGGGAGCATTTGTAAAATCTTGTCTTCTGGAAGGTGCCCAGCGCTGTGGCTCAGGCTCAGAGGGATGGGGTGAGACCAGCTCAGTGCAGCTGGGGAACAGGGAATGGGATCTTAAGATGCTTCCCAAAAGCAGCCTGCCCTGCAGAGTGGAGGCAGCCCAGGATTGCTGGTCCCAAGCCTTGCTGGAAAACTTGGATCCTTTTGGGCAGCCCCAAAACCTCACACTGCTCTGGAGTTATCCCCAAACCGCACCACCCATCACCTCATCCACATCCCAGCTCAGCCCGAGGAGCCCAATCACACACCTCCCTCCATCCCATCCTTTTCTCCTCCTGTCACAGCTGCTCCCATCCCAGGAGAAATCCACTCACCATCCTCCCTGGACTTCTGGATGAAGGCCTCCACCCCGCTCTCACCGTAGCTGCCCTCGGAGGCCAAGGTGGAGACGTAATTCCACTTGAGGGCTTTGACAATGTCCACCATGGCCTGGGCCTGGTAGGTGTCCGAGGGGACGACGCGGGAGAAGAAGTCGTAGCGGCTGTTGTCACTCAGGTCGGGCGCCGTGGAGGCATAGCTGATCTGGGGGATCTGGGGTGGAGGAGGGAAAGGCGTCAGGGCAGGGAGGTGACTGAGGATCTCCCCCCAAAAGCTCCCAAAGCCCTGCCCTGGGCTGGAGCGAGGTGGGAATTGAGGATGAGCGTGGGGCAGGTGAAGGACAGAGGGGCTTGGGGACCACCTGCAGCTCAGGGACACCCAGCAGGACCCCAAAAGGGTTTCCTGAGCATCCAGTGTGGGAGAGACCACAGGAAAAAACATAATTCTGCCCTGGCCAGCACTGCCAGGGCTTCCCTTTGGCTTCCTCCCCAGGAAGGACAGATCCAACCCATCCTGGCCCCCCCCAGCCCTAAATAAGCCCTTTAAATTAACCAGAGCCACCGCACCTCTGCCGGCACATTGGAATGATTTAGCACCGCGGGATCAGCGATGTTTAACACTTACACAGCACTTTCCATCTCCAAAGCACACCACACATCCTCATTTATCTTAAAGATGGAAAAGCCTTATTAAATTATCAAGCCTGGGTTCTCCCCACCAGCTGTGGGAATCCGAGCTGGTGTAATAAGCCCCAGCCACCTCGCTGGGAGCCGGGCTGGGGAGCTGCATCCCAGGCATCAGATGCACACCAGGGCCACCCCATGGACCCTCCTGACCCTCCCAGCCCCACTCCATCCTCCTCCAGTCCTGCACCTCCCAGTTCCTCCTTTGTTTCTCCGTGATTTCCCCTCTCCCACTCCTGCCTCTCTCTATTAAATGCGATTCCGGTGCTATAAACCCACGACTCCACCTGAATGCTAAAAGGCCTCTGGAAAGGAGCAGCCACCCTTCTACCTGCCTGCGAAACAGAAGATGAAAAAAGGGAGAGGATGGAGCAGGAGGGGGAGAGGGAGAGGAAGGAATCTTTATCAAGGCACAAATAGGATTACTCCCTGTGACAATCTGCTTTGTGCTCCGTTCCGAGGGGCTCTGATCTGCTCGTTGGGGATCTGTGACTGGAGCCGGTGCATGAGACTCCATTAAAATTCCGCTCAGCAGGTGAGGCGCTCGCCTGGCAATCACTCATCCCGGGGGGAGCAGGGGGGCTGCTCCCAGCCCAATCCCTCCTGTTCCCTGCAGGATGGACACGGGCTCGGGATGGAGGCAGTGCCCACAGCATGCCCACGAGGGCACAGGCAGCAGCAGTGCCCACGTCAAAGGTGATTTGGGGGCAGGGATGTACCCCTGCCCTTCCAGAGGGTCTCTTGCCAATGATTTTCCCTCTACTGAGAGTTTTGGTTCAACCTTTCCCGCAGGGCACACATTATGGGGACTTCCCAGTTTTCCCCATGCCACCACCATCCCATCCAAGCTCCAACAACCTGGGATTAACCCCTGGCCTGCCCACCCTGCTCCAGCCTCGGGTGGAAAACAAAGCCCAGAAAATACCTGTTGATCCACAGGCTACGGGCTGGAAGCTGCATTTTAATAAACAAAAGGAAAGGGCTTTTTTCTCTCACTCCTCTGCCTTGGATGAAAGTGAAAATAAAATACCAGTTCCCAAATGACCATTTCATAGATTTTTTTTCTGCCTTTTCCCCTCTCTGCCTTTTTGATAGCCCAACTCCTGGCACCAGCTATTTTCTCAGATAAAAGACAAAAGTCCTTTTAGGTACATAAAAGCAAAATGCAGGCAGGGAATTCAAGGTTCTTAGAAAGAAGGATGCGGCAGGAAGAGGGAGCTGGAAACATATCTCAGCTGCACGTTTGGGCACTGGTGGTCCCTGGTGTGGCTCATCTCCGGCCTGGGACAAACACTGTGCTGAGGAGGAATCAGTAGGACCAGCTCACCTGCACCCCAAGAGTTCCTTGTCCCACCAAGAGTGGGGAGTGATCCCAAGGCAAGGGGTAAAACCCTCTTCCTCCTCGTTTTGAACCAAAATCATCACCCAGAAGCACCCCCAGCCTGGAGAAATGTCCCTTGGGGTAAGAGAGGTGGTAGGAGCCTGGGCTGGGGGTCTCATCCTGCTCCCCCAGGGGCAATGGATTGGTGTGATTGACTCCAAACACGCTGGGAAAGCTGGATTTGGTGCCCTCCATTGTCACCCATCGTTAATGTGGCTCAGGAGCTGCTGTGGTGTTTTCTCCATCAGTGGGAGACAGAATCCCCCCCAGACTGGGAAGGATTAGGCAAAAGCAGCAATTTCAGCACGTCCCAAATCAGACTTAAACCGTCAATGTCAACATCAGCCTGAGCAGGCAGGAAGGAAGGACCAAAAACCAACCAAAAACCAACCAAAAACCCCAAAAACACTGCAGAGCCGGAGCTGGGCACACTGGTGAGGAGCACCCCACAAGCAGGGGCTCCTGCACCAACCCCCTCCATGCCAGAAACAGGGTCGGGAGCAGCTAATTCCCTCCCCATAATTATTAATTTCATGCATATCTTTATGCAAACCCCTGGTTCGCCGACAAGATGGAATTGATTTAATTAGAATTTCCATCATCGAGCCATTTGGATGGCAGCTTTTAATTAGGGAGAGCGCAAAGCACCGCAGGGGCTGGAGGAGCCAGGGGCCGAGCCGGGGCTGCTCGGAACTCGGCGTCGGGATGGAATGAGCTGCAAGCCCCCACCCTGGGCACGGGGTCAGGCCCAGGACCCAGCCCTCAGCATCTCCTTGGAGAGGGAAAAGGCAGAGATAACACTCTGGAAAAGCACAGCAGGCGCAGGAGGGTGCTGTCTGTGATCCCTGCCACCACCCGTCCCGCTCCTCCTCAACAAGCCGTGCCCAGGGACCCCTCCCGGCCTGGGGGCAGCCCAGGGGAGCCAGGCAGCTGCAATTTGCTCCAATAAGCCCAGCGAAGAGCAAGGAAATGAAGTGGCAGCAGCAGGAGATTAATCAGAGCATCCCCCGGCCGGCTGCTGCCTTCCCGCTCGGTGAAGGTTGTTCACCTGCTAAGAGGGGATGTGGGCCCTGAGTCGCTCCATCCCACTGCCCCCACGGCCTCGGGGCACCCTGACACGAGCCAGAGGTCTCAGCACTGCCCGAGAGAGCTCAGCCTGACCCAGCTCTGCACCCTCCAGCCCCGGGCAGAGCAGCCTCGTGGGCCTGCAGGTGCCGAGTGCCCGGCTGCAGCACGGGCAGCGCCGTCCTCGGGTGAATTATTCATGTGGTACAACAGCCCTGCGCTGCAGAGAGCGGCTGCACTCGCTGCCACGGAGGAAACAACCGCCTCAAAGTGCCTGGCACGTGTCAAGCCCGTCCTCTGGCTGCTCGCCCCACACTGAGCTCTCAGGCTCCGTCTCCTCACAGCTCTTACTGGATGGGGACGAAAAATGCGCCTCAGATCCCAGTGTGGCTTTTAGGGGATCACGTTTGCAGGAGAAGGGCCTGGTTTCCTTGACACCATCGCCACTGTGGTGGCTCGGGAGCCCGTGGGAAGAGCTGGGGCTGGAGAGGCAGCAGCAAGGGGTGGGAAGGAGCTGGAACGTGCCAGAGCGCTCTGGCAGTGACGCCAGAGAGATGCTATCGCACGGAGCCGAGAGCACGGATTTGGGGAGAGGATTTTCTGCAGGCAGAGCGACGAGGAGTGATGAAACCGGCTTGGACAGAGGATGCCACATCTGCAAGTTGTTGCACTGATGTACAGCTTTAATTAGGAGGCAGCAGCTAACGAAGGACCCGTTATTTATTTATGTAGTGCAGGAGCGACAAGAGCCCTGGCAGGGAGGAGCAAGGCCAGCCTGGCGGGGAGGGCTGAGGGCTGAGGGCGGTGCAGGGGATGGAACAGGGATGGAGCAGGGAGACAGGCACAGGGATGGGACAAGGGACCACAGCAGGGAGAGCATCATTTGGGGACAGGAACAGCCACCCTCACCGTGCACATGGTCATCAGAGAGAAGAGGGAAAACTGGGGGGAGGCTGCTGTGCCCCCGTCCCAGCCTGAGCTCTGCAGGACCTGGGTGGACTCCTCGCCCTGGTGGACTCTAATTCATTCCATGCTACTCTCTGGGTGTGCTGGAGCCCTCCCAGAGGTGCTGCAGCCCTCCCCGAGAACCACTTGAGCACCTCAGGAAGCAGAGCACTCAGCGGGCACTGGGAACACCCCGCAGATGTCACACCCCTGTGACAGCTCCCAGCACTTTCCACCACTGTCCCCATGCTGGGGGAGCACCGAGGGGGACAGGAGGGACACAGAGACACAGGGCCAAGCGGGAGCAGAGCTCCAGCAAGTGCCATGCCCCAGGGAATGGGCAGAGGAGCTGCCTGTGCCCGAGGCAGCCAACGCTTTGCTGAACCTCGGAGCAGAGTCACCCACGCTTAAAGGTCAGCGGCGGCGTGAAATGGAAGTCGCCTTATTCTCATTTTAAGCATGTCCCTGCCATAAAAGCGGTGTTTGAATAACAAAGAGCAGCAGCAGCACTCGGGTCATGGCAGGGGGAAGAGCCTCCAGAACCCCCAAACCCCCAGGCCCTGCCTGCTGCAGGAATGGCTGTGCCCAGATGGGTGGGACGAGACCCCAATCCCATGGGAATGGTGTCACAGTGCTGGGGACCACTGAGGAGGGCACCAACCCCCACTCTGGGATTCCCTGCTGTCTAGGAAAGGCTGAGATTTTCCTTATTCTCCTCTCCCAAGCAGTTTTGAGGTCTCCATCCTCTTCCTGCTCATCCTCCCATCTGTATTTCCTCCCTGCCCCGTTGGGGTGGGACCAGCTCTGGATTAAAGCTCTTGGGGCTCAGGATGCACCAGCAGCAGCACCAACTTGGCTGCACCTGAGCTCAGTGGTGTCCTCCTGCACAAGTCACAGCTCTCTGCCCAAGGACCAAAGCTGGAGAAGGGTGAGGGAAAAAAAACAAACCTAGAAAGACTCTACTTGCGCCCAACTCCTCCAACTGCCACTCTCCTGCCTCCTTCCCCACTGGCAGCCTCCCTCCTCCTCTCCAGAGCAAGTATTCAATCTTTTTTGTCTCAGCAAATAGCTTTTAAGTTCCTCCCACTCCCTCTAATTTATATTATTTTAATTATTGAATAGCCCTCTCACTCACCGCCTGGAACATTAACACGTTTTTTTTTAAAAAAAAAGGGACCCAGAAAAATCAAACTCCATCAGCGATCTGGTTTTTCCGTCTTCACTAACAGCTTCCAGCCCTCCCAGGAGGGCATCCAGCTCTCAGCACACTGGGCTGGCAGAGGAAGAGGAGGGGGGAAGAGAGAGAGGGAAACAGCACCAATCCTGCAGAACACGGGAGTTTCAGGGTGCTGGGAGAGGGCTAAGATGGGATTGGGGTCCCCACTGATACTGGAAGTGCAGAAAATTCACATTTCTCCCTCATTTCTGCAGAGGGGCAGAAATGGTCCACAACTGGTCCACACACTCTGCAGCCCAGGGATGTGGTTGTGGATAAATAAACGTACAGCAAGGGGGAAAGGAGAGATCAACTCCTCAGCATTCCTGCGGCTGGCACGGAGCAAGAGGGAGATCCCCACACATCCCACCACAGCCTGAGCACCCCTGGGGTTGGTGGCACAGGACAAGTGTCCCCAGCCTGGCTGATGTCCCCCCAGCCGGAGCAGAGCAGTCCCAGCCGTCCCCTGCCATGGGTCATCGCTGCCTCCAGCCACCTGGCCCAGGTGGGACCTGACATTTTGGGGTATAACCCAGAGCCCATAACCGGTACCCTCAGAGCCCACCTCCCCATCCAGCCCCCACCACAGGGCAGGAGCACCGGTGCCACAAAGCTGAGAGAGATGAGACAAAAATCCTCCTGCTCCGAGTGTCGTCACTGGAGGGGGATGGAGGAAGGGATCCCCGGGGACCCGGGGGAGGCAGGAGAAGCATTTTAACAACGCCAGCTCTGCCTCCCCCCCAGCTGTGGAGGAAGAGGCACTTGTGGAGAAACGCTGCCAAAGCACCTAAGGAGGTTTTGCCGAGGGGTTCTCCTCACCCGGCCAAGCCCTACCTTGAAGAGTCGCAGGATGTTGGCCACCATGATGGACACGGAGCTGCCCGAGGCGCCGATGACGCCGACCACCCGCTCCGGCTTGGTGATGATGGGGGGTCCCCCGCTGACGCAGCGCACCTCGGTGCTGTCCTTCTCGATGAGGGCCTGCACGAAGGTCAGCGACTGCTCCAGGGCGTGCGTGTCCCGCGAGCACGTGTCCAGGATGCGGGCGCCCAGCGTGATGTTGGGCAGCAGGTCGGGGTCGTTGTTGATGCGGTCCAGGGCGAAGAGCATGGCCTCCAGGCGATGGATGCCCTTCTCCTTCTTCAGCTCCCCGCAGGCTTTGCCCTCGGTGCCCCGGCCGTGCACGGGGAAGAGCCCCCCGAGCGTGATGTCGCCGTCGATGCGGATGGAGTTCATGTGCGGGTAGCCCTGGCCTTTGGGCTTGGCGGCACCCCCAGGCGCCCACCCCCAGCTCCAGGCACTCAGGAGGAGGCAGAAGGACAAACGCTCCATGCAAAAGTGACCCCCGCTCATCGCCAACGCCGTGCTGGGGCAGAGCTCGGGCTGGGAACGGTCAGGGGGCCGGGCTGGGCCGGGAGGGCGGCATGGCTCCGGAGGGATCCCGCTCCGGCACCGTCAGCGGCTCCCGACGGCGCTGCCGGCCCCGGGGGAGCGGAGGGAGGTCGGGATGCAGGAGGGCGTCGGGGTCTGCATGGCTACACCAGGGAGGAGAGACGGCGGCAGAGGTGCGAGCCCACGCAAAGCTTCTTCCTCCGGAGACCTTGGAGGGACAGGGGAAAACGGCAGAGAGAAAATTAGGCACGAGCAGGAAAAGGATATCAGCTATTCCGGGCTTTCATCAGGGAGCTGGCAGAAATTAGCACCGGGGGTTATTGCAGAAAATAGATTTGGGATTCACTGGTCTTTGATGCAAACTGGGGGGTTTGGCTTAGAACAAATTGCATCCGGGCAGAGGAGCTGGTCAGAGCCTTGTGGACACTGTGCCCCACAGAGCAGGACAGGTCAATGACCAGCTCAGAGGGAAGCCCTGGGACCCTGTCCCAACCAGTAAGGGAACTGGGAGGGTGGGACAAGTCCCAAGGCAGTGCTCAGAGTGGGGCAAACCCCACACACACCCCCAGCCCTGGTCTCTGACTATCCTAGAGCCTCTCTCCTCTTTCCCAACAGGTTTATCAGTCACCTGCCACAAGCCCACTCGCCTTGAGCCCCACAAACTGAGCTCTGCATCCTCAGCAAGAGCCAGGCACTGCCAAAACTCAGCGTTCCGGATCCGAGTCACAACCCAAAGCACCGCGCTCCTGCCGCTCTCCCTTCAGGCCACTCATTCCTGAACCAGCAGCTGCTTCCGTTATCGACGGCTTCCAGCAGCAGATATCGACAGCACCTGAGCTGCCCCCAGCCCAGCAGCACAGCCCCTGCCTCAGTTTCCCCCCGAGGCAGGTTCCCCCTCGTGCCCATCCCTGCCTCTCCCGGCAGCCGCCGATGGATGCTGAGGGCAGCACATGATTAATGCAGGCACCAACAGCAGCGCGGAGCCGAGCAGGCAAATGCATTCCCCAGGCAGGACAGGCTGCAACAGTGAGACCAAGGAAACAGCTTAAATTAATCTCAGCTCAAGCCCAGAGCCGGCACCCAAGCCCAGGGCTGCCGGACAGAACCTCGCCGGCCCCGAGGGTGCTCCCGCTCCGGAGCCATCCCGGCGAGCAGGACCCTGGCTTCAACTCACCTCCATAAATTATGCACCTCCCTGCCCGCCGCAGCTGCTTGAAGGCCCATCTCCAAAGCGATTCTGACAGCCAGGGCTTTTAAGGAACCAGAATTACCCAGTGCCGAGCTCTGTGCTTCCAAAGGCTGGGAATGCCGCAGCACATCGCCCGCCCCAGCCTGCCTGGAGAGCCCCTGGGAGCGCAGCCCCGCTCGGGTGGGGATCAGGGACAGGGATCAGCCCTCTGCGTGGTCCTGTCCCCTCTGCAAGGACCACCCCACGCATCACCAGTGGGCACAGAGCAGGGGGATGTGGCTCCTGGGAGCGGGTCAGGCTGTGCCCGTGGTGGGGAGGAGGACGTGAAGGGATGCTCAGACACCAGAGCTGCCTTCACGGCCCTGCACCAGCCAAAAGCAGGTCACTTCTCTCACCCTCATCCCTGGAACGGCAACATTTCTGCCCATCAAAGGTGGGATGCTCACACCACAGAGCCGCTCCCAGGAAAACCCTCAGAGCCCACGGCAGCTCCCGCAGAGCTGGCAGTGCCCCCAGAGCCCACTGCCTTTCCCTTTCTTCTTTTAAGCTTTTTCCCTCTCTGTTCTCTCCCCTTTGTGGCTCCTTTGATCATATAATCTGAACGAACTGAAGGTAAAAATATCACGGCAGGCAAGAAGAAAGCGCAAATAATGGGGAGAGGAGGAGGGAGCTGGTTCGGATCCCTCACGGAATCATCGGGGGAGCTGGAGCGGGAGTTACCCCATGAACCCCTGCTGCAAAGGGCCCAGAAAGGGGTGACAGATGAGCACCCCTGTCCCCTTCACCTGCCCCCAGCCACACACAAGTCACTGCTTCCACACAGCCCAGACCTTGGTTCCAATGTGCCCAGGGCTCCCCAAAGCAGCTGCTCCACCAAGGGCACATCTGGAGGGAAGAGACACATCTGGAAGAAGACACCTGCCTGCAGCAGGTGCTCATGGAGCAGGGGACAGCCTTACCCACATGCTCCGGGCAGCGAGGGGCCAGAGCCACCCTCCTGCCCCATCTGCACGGCTCCTGCTCCACCTGCACAGCTCCTGCTCCATCTGCACAGCTCCACAGGGGCACCCCGAGGGTGGGAATAGCAGGGTGGCATCATCACTCAGCGTGGTGCTTACCCCAGCCCCAAAGGAAGGAGCAATTCTGCTTCCCCCTACTCCCACCAGCACAGCACCGGTGAGGACAGAGCCTTCCCATCGCCCTCATCCCGGCTGTGCTGCAGCCTGATCCGGATCTGGGAAGTGGCACAAGTATCAACCAAACCGAGATCTGCAGAGCTCGGCCGTGGGTCAATCCCTGCCCGAGCCAGGGTGGCCTGAGCAGCGCCAGGGCAGAGGGAGCCGGTGCCAGGTCCTGTGGGTGCTGCTGCCCCGGGACAGGCAGAGCCCTGCGGGTCCCGGCACCCCGGACACGGGGCCGGGCAGCACGGTGGCATCCTGCCCCCCTCTAGTGGTGGCCACTGGGCCACCGGCATCGCCAGCCACCGAGGGCCCTGGAAGGAACAGCTCGGCTGGGCTGGGGAGCCCCTCTTGGGGCGAGCTGGTATGGTGGAAGGTGCCCTTGCCCACAGCAGGGGCTGGAACTGGATGAGCTTTAAGGTCCCTTCCAACCCGAACCATCCTGTGATTACATGAAATCAGACTCGGATTAAAAATTCCCCCACATCCCAGAGATCTCCTGCTGCAAAAGCCTCTCCAGTGCCCGGAGGAGCAATCGGCCAGCCCAGGAATCACCTCTGCGGCTCCTTCCCGCAGCTCCCCCTGCACGGCCCCGCAAGCACTGCCCAGGCTGGACTGTGGTGGGACACACTCCGGACAGATCCCTCTCCAAGCAGACCCTGCTCCCCAGAGCTCTGCCTGCAGCAGGATCCATCCACTCCCAGTTCAGAGCCAGGGCATTTTCTGGAGCTCGTTAAACCCAGCAGAGGCTGAGCTGGTTACACAGCGCAGGAGATGTGGGAATAACTAGCTGAGAGCGCCCAGCACTCACCTGCACATCCCCATCCCCAGTGCCAAAAAAGCCCAGCACCACCAGCACCAGAGACTCCAGCCCAGCCCTGGCACTGGGAGAGCTGTGCCAGCTTAAGCCACACTGGCTCCTACCAGCTCCACAGCATCTTTTTGAAAATCAAGGCTATTTCTTTCCCCACCTGCTCTTCCTCCAGCCAGCAGGCAGCACAATATCCCAATTAGTGTACACTCACTTCCCGCTTGCAAGCAGCTACAGGGAACTTCGCTTGGCTCTTGGTCGTTTTAATTGCAAAAGCTCCGTGAAGTAGAGCAGAATTGAAACGTGGACAGGGAGAGGAGACGCCGGGTTAAGTTCTCTCCCGACAGGCAAAACCTTAAGTATTCAGGTCCAGTACCCCAGCGTTCGCTCCAGAGAAGCAAGGCCACGGCTCAGCAGGCAGAGGAGAGCAGAGACACCGGATGGTGCCATCCAAACCCCTCCAGTGAGCTCCGAGACATGGCCTCTGCTCCAGCAACCCCTCGATCGATGCACGAACCAATATCACGACGCTCGCACAAGTCCGAGCCCATCACTAAGGTGCCAACTTGTCCTCTCTGCAACTAGGTCCTGCCAGCACCTGGCTCAGAGCCCCGGGGTGGGGAAAAGCTGGGTACAACCACCCACCTCACTGCCCCGGAGCATCTCCTGAAGGATGCTGAAGTCCAAACAGAAGTGCTGCCGTAGGGCGCAGATCGGATCCGGGGAATATTTATCACACCATATTTATATATGTCCTCAACTGCAGCAAGCCCTCTCCTACCACCTCCCTCCCGCTGCCAAGCAGGTCAGGGCTAATCCCTCCCTTTGAAGGATGGGATGGTGCGGCAGGGGGGAAGGCGAGCAGGATCCAGCCCCGGAGCAAGCGGAGAGAGAACAGCAGCTCACCTTGCGGGCAGGCGGTGCGAGGTCTCCGCCGGCAGCCAGCGCGGAGCTCCGGCGGGAGCGGCTGGAAGGGAGGGAAGGAGCCGCCGCTCATCCCCGCTCCTGCCACGTGCAGCACAATCCCGCAATTAATTTTTTATCGCCATCTGCAATTTGGGATGGTGCTGGCTCCGAGCGAGAGCGCGGCCTGACTGCCGGTGCCCGGCGGTGCCCGGCGGTGCCCGCGGTGTCCCCTGTCCCCATCACACCCACACCCCGACACTGCGGTCCGGCAGTGCCGGCCCCTGCCCACACCCCCCCGGCGGCGACTCCAGAGACCCCCATCCCGAGCCGGGCTCCGTGCGGGGCCATCCAGGGAGCTGCAGGGAGGAAAACCCTCCATGAGACGCAGCGCCCGGGAGGAAGAGCCGGTGCCCGCAGCGGGCGCGAAGCTGGGGAGGGCGGCGGGCGCGGGTTCACGTATGTTATAATTAGGACCTGCCACTTCTTCAAGCCGCTGCCTTTCTGGGAAGAGCTGGAAGGGGGTGGCTGAGCTGACAGATCCATCCTCCTCCTGCCTGATGCCAAAGTTGAAGCACGTGATGCTCTTTTTCGGGGAGCAGTTAGGCTCCTCCGCAGGGCGATGCTGGCCCCTGAGATGTAGGGCCCGGCCACGGCTCCGACTCAAGCTTTGATTCCCACGGGAAAATCCCCTTGACGCTGCTCCAACACCCTGGGGTGTAGCTCAGCATCCCTAACCCAGTGCCTGACACCATCCTCAAAAGGGCTTTGCCTGTAGCCCCCCAGCCTAGGGCAGCTGGAGCCACCACTGCCCATGGGGACCCACTGCCATCACAGAGAGGGACCACCCATCCCACAGCCCCCAGCACTGCCCCCCAGCTCGGCCAGGCCAGCCAAAATCAGGCGAGCTCTCTGCACATCCCGGCGCAAAGGTGACAGGCCACCGGGAAAAGGGTCTCGTCCCGGCTCTCCCCCCGCCACAGCCTTGCCCAGCGCATCCCCCAGCACATCCCCGCGCTGCCTGGTGCGGGTAAACGCTGCTTACAGGGAGCCGAGGCAGGCAAGGAAATGAGCGTTCTCTTTTGGCAGTTCTCGTGGCGTTCTCCCGAGCTCCTCGCTGCATTCAACAGATCAGCTCTGCTCCTTGCCTTCATCCTTCCATCCCTCCGTCCCTCCCCGAGCCCTGCCCGGGGCGCACGGCCACTGCCGGTGGGTGACCGCCAGCCCTGCCTCGTGCCACCCCCGCCGAGCCCCGAGCCACAGGTCACCTGCAGCGCGATGGCGATGGCAAAGGCAGTGACTCACCCGCAGCCTCTCCGTCGCAGCCGCCGCCGAAGGCAGCGGGCATCCCCCAGCGCCGGAGCAGCCCACGGAAAATCACCCGGCTGGCAGAGCACGGCAAACTCATCACACCCGGGGGGAGGAGGAGGAGGAGGAGGAGAAGGAGGAGGAGGGCTGGCGGGGCTGCACCCGGGCAGGCAGTGGGAGAGTTCTCCGGTTTTTTCTCACGGCTGCCAACTTCCCCAGCGGCTCCCGACGCCTCGGATCCGCTCAGCCCGGAGAGCGCCAAGGAGCGGGAGAACGCTCCGGAGAGGAAACCGACCCCGCGCTGGAGCGGGGCTCTGCCCGGCCCTGGGGTGCCTCCGAGCGGTCGTTCCGACGCCGGGGAAGGGTCGTACCCCCCACAGCTCCTCCGACCTCCAGAGGCAGCGCCTTCAGCTCTTCTCCGCTCTCCTGTCCCCCCTGCCCTGCCCTGCGGCGGCTCTGCGGGCGCTGCCCGCTGCGGCGAGGCGAGGGCAGCCCCCGCCAGCGGCTCGGCCACGGTCACGGCCACCCGCCCCTGCCCGCTGCCTCCTGCCCGGCCCCTGCCAGCCCTCTCGGTCCGGACGAGCCCCCAGCTCCCCTCCCGGAGCCCTCGCCGGGCAGTGGGCACCTCTGGGGACAAAGGTGGCAGGTTGGGGACCGGGGCAAGAGGTGCCCTCCGTGCCCCTCGCGGAGGGCAGCAGCGGAGCGAGGAGGGGGCAGCGCTCCGCAGTCCCCAACAATGAATAATGCGATGAGTGGGAGAGGGGGGAGCTCAGCCGGGGGTTCCGGGCTGCAGCCCCCGCTGTCGCAGCCCCCCCAGCCCAAAAATAAGAAGGAAAGGCGCAAAATTCGCGGGAGCGTTGCGGAGGGGGAGGGAGCGGCGAGGCTGCAGGGAGGGGGAGCGGAGGGCAGTCCAGCCGCGGGGGAAGGTGCGGGGGCACCGGGCGTCCCGGGGATGCTCCCCCCGCGCCGCCCGCACTTACCCGCGGGCAGTGCCAAGTTGGCGGCGCCGCCGGCCCCGTCTCCGCCCGGTGCCCGGTGCCGCGATCCGCCCCCGGCGCGGGNGGAAGAGGAGAAGGAGGAGGAGAGCCGGGGCCGGGGAAGTTTTGCATGAAGAGGAGCTGGGAAGCCCGCCGCCGGCTTTGCCAGCCCCTTAAAGCACTAGCACAG
>VZRF01014545.1:49830-63077 GCA_013396875.1 Vireo altiloquus | reverse complement strand
CCCCCCCGCCGGGCCCCGCGGCTCCGAGGAGCCCGCCGTGCTGTGTCGATTCATTAATCCAGAGAAAACACAACCCCCTGGTAATGGCCATTGACACATTAACTGCTGCGATCCATCACGGTAATGACACGGTGGTGATTGCTCGGTCACCGGAGCAATTAGGGCACACCCTGGCGCTCACCTGCGGGCACGCGGGGCTGCCAGAGCTCCCAGCCCCTCCTGGGGGACCCCTCTGCGCACACGAAGCGGGGTCTGGCTGCGGGGAGGGCTCTCTGCCCCCTCCCAGCACCAAAGAACCAAGCACGGACCACAAACACGCAATTCCAGCCTCATCTCCCCTAAGGGGTGACTTGTGTTGCTCGTGTGTAACAGCGGAATCCCAGCCCTGGTGAGGGTCAGCCAGGGCCCAGGCGGGCTGGTTGCCCTTGGAAAAGGCTCCTTTTCACCCAAATCCTGGTCGGGAAGCCGGAGAGGAGCGGTTTTCCAGGAGCACTCGGGATTGCCCAGCTTCAGCACAACACCCCGGCTGGGCCTTGGAAAGATCTCTGGGCTTTCCAGTGAGATGCATCTCCTGAAAAGCTGCCCAGCCATCCTCCTGCCATGGAAATAGGAGCAACATTCCCATGGATCCAGGTGCTCCCGGGATGCTGCCCAGAGCGCTGTCTCCTGCAGAGCAGCCAGGCTGTTGCAGCGATTCCGTTTACAGCGAGAACCCAAGTGGTGCTTGTTGTTACTCTGCTCTGGTGGGGCAGGGGAGGGCAGCCGGGGGGGCACAGCCCCACACAGCCCCCCCATCCCCCCCTGTGAGCATCCTCAGCCCTTCCAGTGCCAATGCCAGGAATTGGAGCAAAAGGAAGTCTGCACTGGGCTTGCTGAAGAGGGGACATAAAGACCGAGGCCCTAGGAGGGCAGGACCCCCTACCTGCCCCAAGCCAGGGCTGACAGGATTCCAGGCACCACAGGATAAGGCAGGCACAAATCCCTCTCCAAAAGTAGCTTTTAGAGGCACCCCAAGGTCGAGGTCCCTCCTCCGAGTCAAGTGAAGCCCTCAGCTCCTGGGGATTTCTAAGACACATGTTCACCTTCAAGGAGAAACAAGGGTGCTCTGCTCACAGCCTGGGGTCTCGCAGCACCCGGCTGTGAGGACATCCTGTCACCCTGCTCTGATCTGCCCAGGTCCCAAAGAACCGCTGAGGGAAGGTGTTTGGGGTAAATTCTGGAGAATTTGGGCTGCAGCACCACCTGAGCTGCTCCAGCAGCCATCTCATTCAGGAGTGCCTCACTGCTGCCCTGGCTCTGATTGAAAATCATAATCCAACCCCCCAAAGTCTGGGGAACCCAAATGCCAGGGATTGCAGGGTGCTCTTCCCACCACGGCTGAGCTGGCAGTGCCTCCCTTCTCCTCCCCGAGCCTCACGGACTGCACGTCTCCCCTCCTCACACCCCTCTGCCAGCCGCCAGCCAGAACCCGAAATACCAGCACAGCGCTCGTGTCAACATCGGGAACGTCAAAACCCAATTAACATTTGGAAATCCAGCTGAGGCCGATGCTTCCCCCGGCACAACGGGAAAGGCCGCGACGAGGGGGCTGAGAGGAGGATGGGTGGGACAGGAGACACCCCAGTGATTGCAGGGGTGCAGCCTGGGTGTGGGGTCACCCCGAGAGCAGCTCTGCAAACCCCACAAAGGTCACTGCGAGGGCTCCTGCTCAGTGCCTGGGTCAGAGCTGATCAAATCCTCCAGGAGAGTTCGGTGCCATCAGCAAATGGACATGGAGAAGCCTGCCAGGATCGATATTCCCTGGGCGGGCACAGAGCCAGAGGAACTGAGCAAGTCTGCCGTCCCTCTCCCGTCCCGGGGGCAGGGCTGGGGGTACAGCCCAGGCCCATTCCCAGCTCCGTGTTCCTGTTCATCCAGGGTGCTCCAGCACCTCCAGCAGCTTTTCCCTGAACTCCAGGGCTCACAGGATCCGTGCAGGAGGCTCTGGGTGCCTTGACCCCAGGCAGGCACAGCTCCAGGCTCACAGCTCCTGCCGCCCTGGCCTCCGGCCAGCCGGGAAGGTCATTGCGTCCACTGCTGAGGCCACCGAGCACCATCCAGGAGACACAACTGCTTGCAATTTGATTTTTTTTTTTTTTTTTAATATAGCAAAACTTAAAACCGCATTTATGGACTGGACATTCCAGCTCAGCTCTGCAAAAGGGCTTTGAATAATTTATGGCCGAGCCACCACCTCCTCCTTCCTCCTCATGGGTCACTCCTGTCAAAGAGATGGAGGCTCAGGAATCACACCAGGCCCTTTTCATCCAGGGGCTGCATTGCTGGTGCCTGCAATTGGGTGTGGATTCAATTCCCTCCTGGATAGGAGGGTGCGGAAAATAAATCTTTAATTCAAAGTGAAATATTAATAGAACTGTAATTAGCTGTAATATCTACACAATTAAAAAGCGGGAGGCCCGGCAAGAGCTATTTTCGTGTGTATTTAAAGAAAAATAAGTTTTCAGGGTAAGGGGTGGGGGTGGCTGGGGATGCTTTTCCAGTGTCCCAATTGTCTGAGGGAGAAACGTGGCCAGGAGCAGCAGCAAGGGCACACAGGTCCTGCCAGTGCTGGTGGCGCAGGAAGAAATAAAAAGGACAGGTTGGAAGAAAAGAAAAGAGCAGAAGAAGGATTTGGAGAGAAACAGAAAGAAAGAAGAGCCATGATGACACTTTTGTCCTGCTCTTCGGGGATTTTGCAGCAAAGGGAAGATTTTCACTGACGTCAGGCAGAGACGAGCCATAGCAAGGGGATGGGGTTGGGAAAAGTCTCTGTGGAAGTTGGCAGGGAATGAGCAGGGGGTGACCCTGGCTCTGCCCCCACAGATATTTTCCAGCAGGAATTGCATGAGCTGCTTGCAAAAAGCCATCAGCTCTCCTTGTCCTGGGCAGCTACCAAAGGGATAAACAAAACCGCTAAACAAAACCAACAGAATAATTCAGCTTGGCCCCTCCAAAAACACCTAAATAATAGGCCAAGGAGGAAAAAAAAAAAAAGAACCAAAAAAACCAGCCTTGGGTTTCTCTCCAGAAGAAAGAGACTCCCACACACCCCCGGCACATGAACGTGGGTAATGGATGTGGATCTTTCGAGAGCAGAACGGCACTGCCTGTGCTCGCATGGGCTTGACATTCACACGTCGGGTCCGTGCCTCTCTTGAGGAGTGGGGATAATGGGATGCCGAATGTCAGACCACTTAAATATATATAAAACTCATTATACGCCTCATGACTAACAGATCTTGATGGGAAAAGTTGCATTTTAAAGAAATGCGGGGAAAAAAAAAAAAAAAAGCCCATTCGGGCTTGCGGGGAGGAATTAGCAATGAACGAGGGATGATTCGGCTGCAGGCTGGGAGTGATGACAACTCCTCCTCCTCCTCCCCATGAGGAAGGCTCCTGTAGCTCTGCCAGCTCCCTTGGCTGCCCTTCACCTGCTTTGGGGGCTGCCAAGCTCCCACCAGAGGCTTTCCTGCAGCCCAGGGCCCTGCCAGGCACCCACATGGCCCAGCTGATGTGGGACCCCCAGAGAAAGCCCAGGTGGTGCCAAGGAAGCAGCTCTGCCTTTCAGAGGCCACCGAGGAGGACATTTCCTGGACTTTTCCCCCCATGGCAGCAACGAGAGGATGGAGCACACTGGGGAGCTGCTGCCTTGAGGCAATGCCTCTCTCTCACCAAACCTCCTCTTGCTGCAGCCTCAGAGCATTTCTTGGGGTTTTTTTTCCTCTTTCTTGGGTGTATCCAGGCTAAAAATTCCCCTCTGTACCTCACTGCTGCCGTGATGGGAGGACAAAGGACCCGCGCCTGGCCATCGGCACTCGTGGAGCGCAGAGTAGGGCAGCACCATCGCTCTTCTCCTCTGCAACACTTCCACCTAATGGCGAGAGAGAGGGCGAGGAGACACCAGCCCAGGGCAGGGGGACACAGGGACACCCCCAGGAGCAGAGCAGAGGCCAGCACAGGTCAGCGCAGTGATGGACCCTGCCAGGATCAGACCCCAGTAAAGAAGAAGCTGCTGCTTTGCCCCTGGACAGACCCCGTGAGGTGGTTCCAGAATCGCCAAAACCGCGGAGTTTTGTCAGCTCCAGCCCCTGGGCTGTGTCCTGCCTCCCTCCCTCCTGCAGCTGCTGCTCCAGCACGGCAGCGCTGGGAAGGAACAGAGGATTTGGGAGCCTTGGAGCCCAGCCCTGCACCTGCACCCCACTCTGCTGCTCACAGGGAAACACCAGGGCTGCTGCTGGGTGTGCGCTCCAGTCCGATCCACCCAGTGCAACTGGTGAACTGGTCCCGTCCCAGTCAGGAGCTGTTGCTTTACAGAGGAGGAGGAAAGAGCTCAGCCCCAGGGACATCCTGAGCGGCCAAGAGGTTATTTCGGGCAGCGATTACTCCGGATTTGGGGTTTAAACAATGCAGAAACACAAAAAGCTGAGGCACAATGTTCTCCTGGAAAATCCCTTGCCGTGCACCATCAGCAGCTTTTTGTGCTGATGCTTCAGAGAGAGCAGCACCTGCCCCCAAATCAGCACCCTCAGAGGCACCAGGGTCCCAGCGGTGCCACCCTGCTCCCACAGACCAACCCTCCTGTTCTGACTCTAATTTCATCTTTAAAGCCAGAGATGTCCCTCTGTCCCCAGTGCAACATCCCAGAGGCACAGCCCTGTCCCCCAAACCCGGCACTGGGAAAGGAAAGAGGGACAGACAGCTCTGTCTGCCTTTCCATTTGGGTGCAGGAGGGGTTTTTTCCACCCACAGGGATCATGAGCAGCTGGAAATGTTTTCTTTAAAACTAAAAAAAAAAAATAGAAAAGAATAGGGAAGGAGAGAGAACATTTGCTGGTAAAATTAACTGTGACGGCCAGGCAGCACACACTCCCTCTGCACCCACAGGACAATTAGAGGAAAATCTTTACACATTAACTAACACGGAAGCCAGGGATGGCATGGAAGACAACCCCCTCGTTTTTCCCAGCCAGCCGTGCTGGAGCAGGGTGGCAGCAGCCCCTGGGATGCAGGACGTGGGCAGGGGACAGGGCAGAAGGGACAGGAGAGCAGCAGCACTGCCTCTGGTGAGGGACTGGCACTGAAAAGCTGCAGGATGCTGGGTGGGCCCAGCGGCAAGCACCAGCACCTCAAGTGCCCATCCAGGCATAAGGAGATGGGGGAAAGCAGGGAAAGGCCTCATTCCTTGGTTCTCCCCTCCAAGTGCCCAGAGAAGCTACTGTACACCCCTCACACACCTCCAGACCGGCAGCTGAGAGCCCATCTGACATCCACCCCCGTGCCAAAACTGCCCCGTTCGCTCTGCATGCACCAACCTGCTCTGCCAGAGAACACAAACTGGGATGGATTTGCACCAGAGGCTCCTCCAGCACGCCCTGATTGCTGCCGTGGCGGGGAGTGAGGGGCAGACCTTGCCCAGCACCCAGGCAAAGGGACCTGAGGTAAAACCCCACGGTGCCAGCGCAGCCTCCAGCTCGGAGCCGACCCCGGCGAGCAGCACCCGTCTCCTCCTCCCAACTTCTCCATAATTCATGCAACAACCTCCTGAAAGAAATATCCTCCTCGGACATAAAATATTCATGGCCTCATCCTTGCAAGGAAACACTGTCTTCCTTGGAGTGCAACCAAGCAGCCGAGGCCAGCACGGATTTGCCTTTGCGGGAGTAATTATGTTGGTCATTGATCGGGTGCCGCAGTGAGGGGCTGTGCCGGGAGGGGCCCCAGCCAGTGCCGGTGTGACCCCCCCATGCAAGAAAGTGGCTTTGGGAAGAGTCACAAAAGGATTTGGGGACAGGGAGGAAGGATCCTGCACTGTGCAGCAGCATCCCAAGAGATTCCCCATCCTCGTGGTTGCATCTTTGCGCCAGCAAAGCTGTCCCAGGAGGGAGCAGCTCCCCCAGCATCGCCCAGGATCCCATCCAGATCCACCCCAGCAGCATCCAGATCCACCCCTCACACACACACAGGCTCGTGTGCCCGCCAGCAGCCACCCCCCAAACCCCTCCAGTCCCCCCAGCTCCTTTCTGCTCCCAGTTTGGATGCCATCAATCCCTTCAGAGCTCCTTCTTATTTCCCTGCTTTTGCAGAGCTCAGCAGAGGCTCCAGCCCCGTTTCACTGCACAATATTCAAAACCATTATTATTATAATTATTGTTTCTTGGTTTTTTTCCCTCTCCCACAGCTCCCTGAGCCCCAGGCGAAGGGTTCCAGAGGTTCTCCTGTGCACTGGTTATAGCACAGCCCAACAAATCCCCATCCCCTGGGGCAAGGGGGAGATGGAAGTGAATGCATGACTCAGCTCCAAGGGGGCTCAGCGGTGGGGAAGGAGAGGAGGGGGCTGGGGGTCCGAGGGGCTGAGAGCACCCCACCAGTGGGGGATGATGTTTGGAAGGAGGGGGACTGAGGGGTGGTGGTGAAACACAATCTGGAGCAGCCTGTGCAGCCAGGGTCCAGAGCCAGCCTCGGCCAGGACCAGGTCCCGCGGGAGCTGCCAGCCCCGGGGGACCCCCGGCTGCCGCAGACCCCAGCCCACGCTCCTGCGCCAGCGCTCGGGTCCCAGAGCCGGGCTCAGCATCTCCAGCAAAGGCCGGCAGTGCCTTCCCGTGGCAGCTGCCCTCACTGCAGCCGTGCAGCCGAACGGACCCGGCGCGGGGGGTGGAGGAAAGGTGTCGGGAGCAATCAGTGTCCCAAATACACACACCCGCCCGTGGCTGCCGTGGGGACTGTCCCCTCCTGCCCCACGTGCGAAGGTGTGGCACAGCCTGAACAAGCAGCTGCTGT
Source organism: Vireo altiloquus (assembly GCA_013396875.1). NCBI lineage: Eukaryota > Metazoa > Chordata > Aves > Passeriformes > Vireonidae > Vireo > Vireo altiloquus. The sequence continues at coordinate 56,261 of VZRF01014545.1, read as the reverse complement.
GCACCCAGCCTCCCATCACCTCACGCAGCAGGTGAAACACAGGTTAAACCCTCCACAACCCCCTCAGGACCCTTCCCTAAATCTCCTAACGCAGATCCCTGCTCCAGCCGATGCACTCCAAGCCTCTTCCCACCGGCGCTGGGGAGCAGGGACCCTCCAAGGAGCCACCTCCTTCTATTTAAGGGCGACATGTGGGTGCCGGGGTGGGCTCGTTCGGGGGTGTTCTCTCCCACCCCGCAGGGACTCTGGGACCGCTCGTCAGGAACGGGAACAGCGCTGTCCTCCCCCACCTCCGAGTCACGGGGAGCCGCCCCCCGTGTCGTGACGCTCCCCTCGAGGGGAGCCACGCGTGCGGCTCCGCTCCTACCTACGGAGGAGCAGTTGCCAAGGGAGCCGTTCCCGGGGCCCGGAGCCGGCTGGGAAGGTGGGTGACAGCCTGGCAAACTCCCACCCGGCTGCTCTCATGATGGATGGGGGGTACCAGGGCATAGGAGCACGTGAGGAACATCCTGCCCCCGCAGTGAAGCCTTGAGGGTGAGGATGGTGTTTTTCCCTGGGCGGGACCCGCGGGGATAACCACAGCCTGCTCCCCCACCGTGGGTTTGGGAGCACGGAGGGCTGGAGTCCTCGGCCCCATGGTGGCTTCCAGCCTCGTGTACCACCCTCCCTCCCAGCCCCTGAGCCCCTTGGTGCCCCCGCAGCCCCCCTGCCAGCCCGGCCCTGCCGTTTGAAAGATGAGCCCCTGGCAGAGCCGGGCCAGGCACCGAGTAACCGGAGCCGGGAACGACCGGTGACCCCCGGCCCTTTATAGCCAGCCCTAATCCTCCGGCCGGGCTGGATGTCACATTCCCCGGGAACGGCAGAGCCGCACCGCAGGGTCAGGGACGCGCCTTGTGCCTGCGCGTCCCCTGCTGGGGACAAACCCGCTGTCCCTGAGGGGACAAAGCCAGCAGCCCGTGGAGGGCTCAGCCCTGCAGCCGGGTCACCAGCGTCCCCAGTCAGTCCCAGCCCAGGGCACCAAGCACCTCCCCGCGGGCACTGCCAGGGGGAGAGACGAGAACTCAGCCCTGCCCGGCCCCACTTTGCCCCCAGCCCGCGCCAGCACCGTCCTGCTCCCGGTGAGGGATGCTGGGACTCATCCCGGGACGGATGGGGGAAGAATGCGGGGCCCCCCCTCCATCCCGCTCCACAGCCGGAGCCTCTCCCCATTAGGTGGCAGCAGGAAACCGCAGCGTTGGTTTTTCCGACATAAATTTTTCTACAATTCTGTGATTCTGGCTACGTTGGAGTGCGTTCCCCGCAGGAAAACCTGCCTGCTCCATCCCAGGGCGCTCCATCCCACCCTGCCCTGCTGCCTCGGGTCATTCACCGGCCGTAAGGTGACCCTCTGTCCCCCCTGACCCTTCTCCTCCCAAAGGCCTTTGGTCAAACCCCCAGGCCATGGAGGGGACACGAGCAGGGCTGCTCCGGCTCCCGCTCCCTCTCTCACACCAGCAGCCAGCTTGGCCCCATTCCCCATCCCGTCACCTCCGGCATCACCTCCCGTTCCCGTTCCCGTTCCTCTGTGTTACCCCGGGCCCCCCCCCGGGCCGGGACTCTGCCAGAGGCTGAATCACCTCGGTGAGCACCACCTGAGTCACCGGGACCGAAGGAAGTCCCCTGGTCCTCGATGCTTTTCCAACCGGAGCTGAGTAAAGGGGGAAAGTGTCAAGGAATTTGGCCGGAAAAAAAGTGTTTTCTTGGAGCCTCGATGAGGAGCAGCGTCCCCTTTGCCACAGTGAACTCGCAGCTGGGCAGGGAGTGGGGGGCTCCTTCCCTATCATACGGAAAATTCCAGGGGATGGAGGAGCTAGGAAAGGTTGGGGAAAGCAGGAAAAACCTCCCCTATCCCTTGCGCCGCGTGGTCTCCAGCCCCCTGCGAGCGCCTTGCAGTGCATCCCCCCAGTCCTCCCTGGATGCTGCCAGCAGCCACCAGCTCCTCTGCTGCCCCGGTCAGATTTGATGTGCAATAAAATACCTTGATTAAAAAAATACCAGGCAGCCAGACCCCACTGAGAGCCCGCCAGCGAGCCCTCGATTAATGACCCTTCGCATTCCCCTCCACCGCGTCCCCGTTAATGATTTACAGCGGCTCCTCCCCGGCCTGTCCCTTCCCTCCCTCCTCCCCCGCCATCGGCACCCCCAGGCCAGGGCAGAGGAAAAGGGGCTCCAGGGAGCACCCGCAGGGATTTTTCTCACCCCCTGGCACATTCCCTGCTTGGGGACACCAGAGGTGAGGAAGTTGCCACCACCCCCAGCACGGGTCAGCAGCATCCTTGCACAGAGGTTCTGCGGGCAAGGGGGACTGCTCGCGGCTCCATTCCTGGTGCTTCCCTGATTCCTGCCACTTCCTTCTTGCCATGCGGGACCCCTGCTCGGCTGGCAGCCCCTCACCACCCACCTGAGCCCAGCACGCTCGGTGCACATGTGCCGGAGTGCGGGGGGAGCCGGGAACGGGGCCAGGGCTGCCCCCAGCAGCAGCCCCAGGCTTTGTGCTCCGGCAGGCAGCCCCGAGGAGGTTTCATGTTACTGGGAAACTGGGATGGCGGGATGTTCCCGGGGCAGCCCCGCAGACAAAAGGCCATTGTGCAGCCGCCCAGCGATGGCTGCAGCCCCAGAGCATCCCGCTCCTGCCAGAGCCAGCAGCCACCCCAGGCCCGGGAGGTGGCACAGCCGCTGTCCGAGGAGCACAGGGCACCCGCCGGGGGCCCGAGCAGCTCCCCAAAACTCATGGGATGCTCCAGCACAGAGTGCCCAAGCCAGACCACTCCAGACACGGCACACTGCCCGTCCCCATCCCACCGGCAGCAGCACCAAAATACATCCTCGCCCTCCCGGGGGACAGGAGCGGCACTAAACCAGACCCTGCTGGCACCGAGTAGGGGTGACGGGCACGGACACGTCCCCACAGATCAGGACGTGCAGGGGAGGGGTGGGTGAGCCTGAGCCAGAGCCACTTTCCAGCCCCACCGGCTGATCCTGCTCACCCTGCGGCCGCCATGGATTAGCCCGTGCACTCTCAGGATGATCAGGGTACAGGGAGTTAATTACGCGTATTTCCCTATGCGGGGGCTGTACATATGGGAGCCCCAAGCACCGCGGAGCCAGGGCAGGGAGCACCTCCGAACCCCGCTCCTGCCTCCCACCGCCGCCAAATTCTCCTCTGAAACCCCAGCTCCCGGAGTCAGGGGGTGCAGCCCCCGCCACGGCCCATTAACTGCTGTTCCGGAGGGCTCTGGAGGTGACAAACACACCCGCTCGTAATTAGCCAGGTGGCCCTTCCATTCACCCAACAAACTGAGCTGACTCAGAGGATCGGGTTTCCCCTTTCGCAGGGAAATTAGCAGGAATTAAGCACCCAAATCCCAAACGCAGCTCTGCAGGGCTCGGCAGCAGTGCCAGGACAAAATGTGTGTCACTCAGGGCCACCCTCTTGTCCCCCATGTCCCCCCCCGGATACCTTTGGGGACAGCCGATCAGCACCTGCGGTTCTGAGGAGCCCAAGGAGCTGGGGGTGATTTCAAACACCTTTTTTTTTCAGGGCACCTTCCAGACGTGCAGCTTTTCCCCAAGCACTAGGCACCCATTTCTCCATCAAGTCTCCTCCCGGGCCTGAAATACTGGCTAAATAAATCGAGATACGAAATGATTGATGTGTTCACCCCTCATCTGCAGCTCGTACACCCCACGGCGCTGGCCTGGGGCTGCGCCCTGCAAACTCCAGGCTGAAAGCAGCCGCATTAAGCCTGTGAGTTATCAGGTGATTTAGGAATTTGTCCCCAGAATGGGGCTGCAGGAAAAAGCTGCCCTGGTGAGAGCTCATTCTGCTCCAGGGGTGAGAAGGAGGAAGGAGCCGTTTAATCAAATTAACAGGCCTGTTTTGGGGTGGGTTCAGGGCTGTTTGGCCACATGGGGCTTGCTCAATGGGGCCATCGGGGAAACAAAGCCGGGAGGGGAAACAAAGGCCACGTCCCCGTCCCTGTCCTCCCGCGCCATGGCCGGCCAGCCCCGTGAGCCGCCGGACCGGGACATCCCCGTCCGCATCCCAGAGGAGTTCCCAGTTCGTTCGGCCCACCGGGATGGATACCGGGGCTGCACGGCTCGGTGCGATGCCAACCCTGCACGGCACAGGCTGCTCCGCCGTGCCCCGCGTTGGGCTCAGCTGCGATGGAGGGGGGATAATAAATCATTTGTTTCCCTGTTTCCAGCCATTTTCAGCTCCTGCTCTGGCTGCAGAGCCCAACCGCGGGCTGGGGGAGCTTGCCCAGTCCTGCTCCCAAACCCACTCGGCCACGAGCTGTAAATCAGGAACCCAGCTGCAGAAACAAAAGTGAAAATGTTCTTCCCGAACTGCAGTCCTGGGCCCAGCCCTGGGCTCTGCTCCAGCCGAGTTTTTTCCTTGTGTTCCCCTCTTTGCACGTGGTTGTGTCCCTGTACCTGGCTACTGGGCCATCTCCCCTCCTCTCTTTAGCTCTGGGGCACCACTGCAGCACTTTTTTTCTTTAAAGACCAAGTGGTCACCCCCACAGGAGAAATCCGTGTGGGGAGGCTCCGGTGTGGGCTCGGAGAGAGGAGAGCTGCCAAAATTTTCAGGGATCAAAGCAGAGCAGAGCAGCCCCGGTTGTTCGCATTGCTCGGGCAGCTGCCATTCACCGGCACCGCAGAGTAAATAACGAGAGATATTAATAACAACGAGCCTCAGCCAGGACACAAACCAAGTTCCTCATCGGGCAGCCCGAGCAGCAGCGTTGGGGTAAAAAGCACCCTGGCACATCCAAACCCAGGCAGGGCTGCCTGCAGGTGGGGAAACACTAATTTTAGCCCAAAAAAAAAGGATATTTGGGGTCTGTAAACAAGCCCTTGACACAAGGTTCTGGCATGGGGGATACCCAGCACAGCTTGGATCAGGAGCTGCGCAGGGGTGCAGGGAGGGGGGTGCCTGCTCTTCCTGCAAGTGTTTGGGAACAGGAACCCTCTTACCAGGAGGGTTCTCTCCCCTCTTTGCTTTCATTTTTTAATTGTCAGAAAGGGACGCTGCTCCGGTTGTGTTTTAGGCAGGGGAATTTGCAGGGGGTTTGAAAAATCCAAATAACAATTAGCAGAAACAAGTGCCCCAAGCCTGACTGGGTTTGGTTTGTTTTGCATCACAAACCTTCCCTGCCATAGCAGTTTTGCACAGGCAGATATTGATACTTTTATGTTTCTTTTTATTTTTTCAACTAAAAACTTACCTGAAACTTAAATCCGGCTGTCTGAAGTTTAGATCCTCGCTTCAGAGTTCAACCCTTAGAGTTAGGATGGTCAAAAGTACCTAAATCAGAGTTTCCATTAGACTTGGGATTGTTGTTTTCACAGGAATTTGCAGAAATTTCGCACAACCCCGTCACGGAGGGGATACTGAGCTCTGGATTTCCTGATATCCCATCAAGGAAAATCACAAGACCCCAAATGTCTTAGAAACATTGTCCTGACACAGTGGGGACCTGGGTTTTGGGGTACCTCACTGGGAGCTGATCTCAGCTGATTCCAGGCTGCCCCAAAACACTTCCAAACCGACCAGAGGAATTCTGAACAAAGCTCTTTACTGCAGACTGAGCCCAGCACCTGCTCAAAGCCCAGGAGAGCCTCGGGGCCGCTCACCAGCCCCCCCAAACCCTACTGCACCGAGCAGGACCCGCTCCCGCACCGGCCTCCCCTTTCAGCAGTGGTGCTGCGGTAACACATTAAATAAACATCGAGACACGACCCAGGCGGCCCTGGGAGCCCCGGGGAGGGAGCCCCCACCGCAGGTGCCTCCAGATGGGGACCTGAAGCTTTTGTGGAGGTTGACTTGGTGAGGAGGCAGCAAACAGAAGGAGCATGGTGCGCATGGCCCGGCCCCGGCCGGTGATTGCCCCCACGGGGACACCAAACCCCCCACGGGGACACCAAACCCTCCCCCCAAGCCAGCTCAAAATACGGAGAGGGGAGAGCCGCGGGTGCTCCCGTGGGGGTGTGGGGGGTCACCCATCGTGGGGTCACCCATGGTGGGGTCACCCAGCCGGGAACATTCTCGGAGCATCCCGGCGCGGGAGGACGAGGCGGTCTCAATCCACCCCGGCGCTGCCTCCAGCCTCCCGTGGGGGACCCTCCATCCACCTCCGAGGACCCTCTGGCAGGCAGGGCCGGGGGCGCAGCCGCCGCCGCAGCCCTTTGAACGGCCCTATCGCTCCCGGCCGCGCCGCCCCGCGCCGCCCCCGCCGTGATGCGGCCCCGGCTCCGCCTCCCCCGCTCCGCCGGCGCTGGGAGCTCCCTTCGCCTGTTTGCCCTTATTTAATTTCGAGTGTGATTTTGCTATTTTTAGCAGCTGGATCCCCTCCAGTAAGGCTAGGAGCTCGCTCCGGTTTTTTTTT
>VZRF01014545.1:9108-39037 GCA_013396875.1 Vireo altiloquus | reverse complement strand
AGTGGCAGATCTGGCCAGGTGAGTGCACAGCCAGGGCTGTGGGCAGGAGAAGAGAGAGGGGATGGATGGATGGATGGATGGATGGATGGATGGATGGATGGATGGATGGATGGATGGATGGATGGATGGATGGATGAGTAGGTGCATCCCTGCACCATTAATTGGGTGGATGGATGGATGGATGAATGGCAGGAGGCAGGAAGGGACGGACAGGGACAGATGAACAGAGTGGGGGAAGGATGGATGGATGGCTGGATGGCTGGATGGATGGATGGATGGATGGACGGAGGGGTGGAGATGTTGGTGTGGTGTGAGACAACCGGGGCTGGGGCTGGCTGGGTTCCAAGGGGTGCCAGGAACACGGGCAGGGTCATCCACACTGGGGGCTGCTGCTGTGGGTCCCTGGCCAGGGGCTCCTGCTGTGGCTGCTCTCCCCCAGGCTGCACCCATGGGGACTCCAGGCAGGGGCTGCGATGGTGCTGGCAGCGTCACCCATGGTGGTGGCAGTGCCCCAGCCCTGATCCCAGCCGCAGGGCTAATCCGCTTTGCCCGCAGGGACCAGATGGTCCTGCTAAGTGGGTCAGGCAGGAGCAGGGGACACCACGGAGCACCAGGCCTCACTGCGCTGCCCAACAGCTACAAAAAGCAGCCATCAAGTGGAATGAGGTGAACGAGGAGACTGGACATGGCAGAGCTGGGGGGACACAGCCCCTGGACTGGCAGCAGGACAGGGCTCGGCCACTGCGGAGCATCCGGAGCCTCCTGAGCTGGTGGGGAAGAGCAGCTCCTGGTTTGCAGCCTCTGGGATGAGCTTGCCCATGGCACAGATGGTTGTACCCTGCCTGCATCTCTGCCCACACCCTGCCTGCACCCTACATGCACTCTGCCTGCATCTTGCCTGTTCCTCTGCCTGCACCCTTCCCATACCACTGCCTGAACCACTGCCTGTACCAGTCCCTGCCCAGCCCACGCATTATTTTCTCCCGTTATTTTCTCCTCTCCAGCCCAGAAAAGAGCACCAGCTGTCCCGAGAGTGGCCGAGAGCTGCTGTTCTCAGTGTCCCATTGTCCCCAGGGGTCTGTCTGGCCCCACCAGCCCACGCTGACCCCCCTCTCCCCAGCAGTGGCACTGGTCTCATTGCCTGTGTTGACTCGCCCTGCCTCAGACTCCCTTCCCAAACCAGCCCCAGCCTGTTCACCACTGCAGTGGGGGAACCACAGAGTGGGACAGGACCCTCAGTCCCCCCCAGCCCAGCACTGACACCTCGGGGGCCTTCCATGCTACCACCATCCACCGCTGCCCATCCCCTCCCAGCTGAACCCTGCCGTGCCACGGCTAAAAATAAATCCATCAACTTCTAGGAAAGCTCCTTGGAGAGCATGAGCAAACGGGAGCACATGGCCAGGAGGAGCATGCGTGGTCCAGGGGAAGCAGCATCCTTGGGAGCAGAGCAGGGGGTCACCAAGCCCCTCCACACGGCCAGAGCCAGCCCAGGACACCTGCAGCATCCCCAGATCCCACGTGAACATTTTTTTCCCAATCCACTGCTTCCCAGAGCATCCAGATGAGGGAAAATGGGGAGTCAAGGCTGGAGCAGCACAGGACCTGTTCATCCCTGGAGAAATCATCCCCTTGGTTACCCTGGGGTGGGGGGGGATGAAGGCAGGGGGGGATGAAGGCAGCATCACCACCCATCCTGGGGACAAGAAACCTTTGTGATCGGGGTGGAAGGGGCATCAGCCACGATGGGCAAAGCTGGAATAGCAACACAGGGTATTTATTTGTGCCCCAAACCCCGCTGTGAGATACCAGCCCCCTCCCCTGTGCTGCTCGGCCCCCAGCACATAACTGGGGACAGCTTTGCTGAGCTGCTAAGCTCCCGTTTAAGCAGCTGAGAGCAAGCGGCTGGATTTCCAGCCAGCGCATCCCTCCGGCTGCTCATCCGGCCAGAAATGCCAGGGTGGGGAGCCGGGTGCCGCCATCCCCGTGGGGGCACAGCCGCCCTGGCTCTGCCTCGCCGCTCGCCCGCTCAGGCATTAACGCCGCCGTCAGCACAGATTAATTCTGCCCTGGGCTCCGCAGCTGCAACACGAGGCCACTGTGCACCAGCCCCCGTGTTTTGTGCAGGAGGAGCCTGGTCACATCCAGATCCCAAAGGGAATGTGCGAACGCTCGCTTAGGGATGGGTGTCCACTCCAGGACATGTTTGCTCCGCAGGGAAATGCGGGAGCCCACCTTTCTGTGGCTGGGCTGGCAGTGCCATTGGCACCACACGTGGCCAGGGGTGCTGGTGCTCTCCATGCAGGCTCCTCCCGGCCTCTCCCACAGCGAGGGGCTATTCCCACAGGAAGAACTCTCAGGGAGGATTTTCTGAAAGAGATGGGAGGACATTGAGAGGTTCCACGAGGATCTTTCCGTAAAATACCCGTTTATTGCAGGGTGCCTGCCCCGTCAGCAAACCCATCTCAACACCAGGCTGTTGGTGACATCCATCCAGTTCCTCTGCCAGGCTGTGACTGTGCCAAGCCACTGCAGGGAGGGCTTTCTCCTTGGGTGACACCGTTGCCCAATCTCCGAGTTCATGTACGCAGGGACCAGCGCTGCAACAAAGAGACCAGGCAGGAGGCAGAGCCATGTGAAATACTGGCATGTTTATTGGTTGGCACTAGATTACAGCCCACACTCTCGGCAAACTGGCATCCACCAATTTAATTTTTTCAAATTTTCACTCTTTTAAAGACAGTGATGGCCTCCCCCTCGCACACAACTCAACAGAGGAAACCCCTCGTGACAGGACCCTGCCACACCACCCAGCTCCACACAAGGAGAGCCCTCCAGCCTTTTTAGAGACACTGTGGATGAAAGGTCAGAATCATGTAGTATGTCCTGCCAGGACCGAGCAGGAGCAGGAGAACACCTGCATTATCCAGAGGCTCCAACTGAGGTGGACCCCCAAAGGAAACAGAATGTGTTTTCTACTTCACACGTGTGACTTTGAACAAAGCTGTTCTAAGAACACATCAGTGAGAAAGAGAAAAGAGCATCCGTTGCAATGCTCCATTTCCGAAGGGCCTCTGCAGTTGAAAAGTGTTTCTGCAAACTATTCAATTTGTCGTAACCCTCCCATGTGAAGTTCATCAGGAGATTAGAAACACCAAGCGCGGGAGGAAGGAACGGAGATCTGCAGTCAGGAAAATAAACCCAAACAGATTATGGGAATTACAAGTACAAAACCATCTTGAATTCACAGAGAATTGAGTATTTCACTTGCAACTTATTGAAAATCACTGAAAATATCAGGCCTCTTTTAATCCTAATGAAATAGCAAGTTTGTTCTCTCCATCAGTTTTCCTTCTGCAAACTTGCTGACACTTCCCTGTGAAAGCCAGGTGGCAGGAGTGGCACAAGAACCTCCGTGAGACATCGCAGCTGACCCCATCACATCTCAGCTGGCCCCATGACAACCCAGCTGACCACACCATCGCATGGAGCACAACACCCACGGATCCCTCACTGGGCTCTGCGGCTGCCATTGGCTCCCACCCCAGGCCTGGGCATTTGGATGACTTGGATCAGTACCTGGAAGAGCTCAGAACCTGTTTTCCTTCGCACCAAGGTCAGTGCCTGGGAACTCAGTCGTGGGGGTGAGGTCAAAGGTACCAGCTCAGGCACAAACCAGAAACAGTCAAAGCCCCACAGCTCTGACCGACCACGGAGATTCCTTGTTTTGGGGAGGAATGGAGAAGCCTCGGACAAACACAGCCTTGGACAGGAGGCTGGACAACAGACCCTGGTCATTCATCCCTCAGCTGGGGTCTGGGGCGCCATTCTCCTGATTTGGGGGGCTGCCAGGAGCCCCCCAAGTACACAGAGCTCATGGAAGGACTGAGCAGCAAATGCAAAGTGATCATTCCAGATTTTCTGATTTAATAAATATAAAACAGGACACACAGGAAATTCAACAAACACTCTCAGACCTCCCCAAGTTTGTTTCTGAGGCAATTCTAGAGCCGATTCATCAAGTATAACATCAAAATTCCCATCTTCCCACCAAAAAAAAAAAAAAAAGGAAAAAGAAAAAAACCCCTATGGACTAGCACCAGAGAGAGATTTATAATCTCCTAAATACAACTTCAGTCCAGTTCAGTTTCTTTTTCACCAGCTACACCTTTGTTATGTACAGACCCCTGACACTACCCCCAGCACAGCACTCCAGGATCTCCGCAGCCCAGAGCAGCTGGGTTAGCTCATTCCAAGGTTAGGGAAATGAGGATCACGCCCTGTGTGCGTCAGGGGCTCAGGTACCAGCTGAGGGGCACCCCAGCCGTGAGGTCACCACGTCCCTGCAGGGCTGCAGCCACCAGATGATGCCATTATTGAGCAGGAGAATGGAGCCAGGATGGGAAATCCAGCCTGGGAGCAAGACCAGAGCAGGCACTGGGTCACCCAGAGGGAAAAGCTCCTCACACTGCACCATCGCCACTGCTCGGGGCAGGTTTGGTTGAAGATACAGCCCTGATCCTACCCCAGCACCAGCCACAGGCTCCACCTGGGGGGGATCAAACCCCAAACCAACCCCAAACCAACCCCAAATCAACCCCCAGTGCCTCCCCGTATGCTCTGCACAGGGATGGATGCTGCACCTGGCTGTGTGAAAGCACAAACATTTGGGATAAAACAGAGAGAGCAGGCAGGAAAACCTACAGCTCTTGTAGAAGGGTTACTGGCTGGAGCCGCGCAGCCTCCGGGATCTCATTCTCCGGGAGTGACCCATGTGCTGCGGAATGCTGAACACAGCTTCTGCATGGAAAAGCTGAGGCAAAGGCCCAAAGCCCCTGCTAGATCCGGGAAGGGAACTGAGGATTCCTGACATTCCCTACCCACATTTTTAGCCAGAATACTTTGTGGCCACACAAGGGAAAAAGCAACACTTGCAGATTCCAATCCCTTTTCATTTTTCCCTTTACAGAGTTTGCTTTAAGGCACATTCCAGCTCAGGCTGAACGAGCTGTCTCAGTGCTCCACAGGAGAGTAGGGAAGAGCTCACAGCACCCCTCTACACAGGAACAGAGCTGGTGGGAAAGCTGATCCTGCCGTTCATTCCAGCCCCCAAACCCAGCTCCCACTTTGCCCCAGCGCCAGGGCAGACAGCAGGAGGTTTGGGTGCTGCCTCCCCAGCACCCACGGGTGGGGGGCCCTGACACGCAGCTCTCAGGGCAGGCATCAGCTCCATTCCTCTGTTCATTCCCAGAACACACCCACCTGGCTAAGATGGAAGCAAACCATCCTGAGACTGTCACCATGTCCCCTCCCTGCTGTCACTGCCTCGGTCCTTGGGAGGTTTTACAGCCCAAAGTCTAATGCGTTTTCAGTTTGAAAAAAATCTTTTTAGTTTGCACAGTTGCTGTTAACTCCACATCCAGGGAACGTTCTGCCTAATGCTGTACCTGGAGAGGTGAATGCCAATGGCTCAGAAACTCCCAGTGCCACGGCAGTTCTGAGCCAGAGTCTGCTGGCCCTGCTGACCACATGGAGCGTGGACAGCTCGGCCAGCGCTGCTGGGAAGTGGCAACACTGTCCTGAGATAGGGGAGGCACAGCTGTGACACTGAGGTTCCAACAAACCACTCAAACAATCCATCTTGGAGAAGCCACCGGAGGTACTTTAACATCACTGAATTCCAGATTTCAGGGAGAATGGGAAAAACCCCTCCTTTCCTTCATTCTTCTCCCTCAGGAAAAGGCAGCACCTCCCAGGCCCAGCGGTGCCCAGGCAGCACCCACCACACAGCAGGGAAATCCCCCAAGCCCCACCTGGGGTTACCCTGAACTGCCAAAGGCTTCCTCCCTCTGAAATGTGCCTTTAAACAACCTCAGTGTGAGCAAAGTCACATCTGAAACCCAAATCCGCCCAAGAGCAACCACCTCAGCCAGGTGCTGCATGGCTCCTGCCACACACGATTTCCAAGCTGCCGATAACCAAAGAACCAAAATCCCTGTTCCACAACAACAAATCCTTGTCTGGGAGACACTCCCCAAAGCCAGAACCATGGAATTCCAGCTCTGCTGAGTTTCATTACACTCAGCTCTCTTTGCAGAGGGATGTCCACCTGCCTCTTAAGTTTTACACGTCAGGTAAGACCATCAGAGAGGTTTGAGATCTGACAAATCCTGCTGGAAGGATCCAGCAGCACTTGGACACACAGGTACTCCACGGGTGTCTTCCTTTTCTCCTGCTCCCATGCTGGAGTCACCAAAGTGGTGCAGAGTTCCCCTGCCCCTCACTGGTGTACCAGAGTGAGGTGTCCTTGGACCATGACCACAGGAACGAGAAGCAGCAAGGGAAAAAGGAACCCCATTAAGTGACTGTGCCCCTAAGGAGCTGCAGAGGAACCCCCAGGGCCCAGAGGTGATGGGCCTCTGGGCAGCAGCCCCTCACCTGTGCCCCACTCATGCCCCAAACCAGCTTTCGAGACCTGCCATGACGGGGGGACCAGACAACTGCTGCACCTCGCTGGCTGTCTGGGGACATTCTGTGTCGTACCCACGTCCCAGCAGTGCCCAGAGAGCTCAGGCAGGCTGAGAGCCAGCTAAGAACTGCTCCCATGGATGCTGAGACTCTGAGTGACACTCCACATAAGGTTCAGACCAGCTGAGGTAAGAATCCTGCTATCCAATGCTACCAGCTCGGAACAGCACCAGTTCTAGCACGGTTGGGAGCCCCAGGCTCATTCCCTGGGATTCAGCACACTCAGGACAGTGGCCCCAGCAGTGAGACCGAGCAGCACTGTCTGGGCTGCAGAACCAGAGCCTCCCTCACAGCAGCTCCCCTGTCCCTCACACAGACAGGGCGATGGTCAGTCCCAAACCAATGAACACCAGCTTAGATTAAACCACTCCAACTGCTGGGGGTGCAGCTGTACCAGCTCTAGAGAGAACCTCAGATGCTGAGGAAGATGGGAATTGTGTGGTGCAGGGAGAGGTTCAGGGAGCACAGGGCTAAGGCCTGGTCTGAAATTCGCATCTCTTCAATCAAGGCTATTCCTGCCCCAGGAGCCATTTCCAGTTACAAGGCATAACATCAGCCACTCCGTGGTAACAGCATCAATCCATGCCACATTAAAACACTTTCTTGGCACAATTTATTTTTTCTGACCCAAACAAATAAGCCATTAGCAAGTCATTAACAATATTCTACCCTAAAATGTCAGTTTAACAGCCCTGTAAAAACATTTTTAGTTTAAAAACAAAAGTGTGCATGCTGCTGATATTAAAACTGCAGTTACTCTTTCAGGAGTACCAGCTGTTTTGTTGCAAAGCATTTCCAACATACTAATCTGTACAGTAGAGACCAAGACTCGTTGAAGGCAGTAGACGGCTGTGTCAGGTGCCTCGCAGGGCGCGGGGACAGCGACTCTGGGAATTTCTTGGACACTTCCAGATAGAATATTCAAGCCCTTTTGAGAGTTTGGTTCAGGCTGACCAGCACATAGTGAGAAAGGATTGTACATTCGTCTCTAAGTTGAAGTGAGCTGAACTGGTGTAATTTAGGCTCAATTCCAGACGCTTGGGTTTGAGCTACTCCTTGAATAATGGGCTGTTCCTTACGCATGGTTTTCCATGTCAGCGATCACTGGCACTGCTTTTGGCCTTGCTACTCCACACCGATGAAAGCAGGGAGAACAAGGAAAGGAACAGAAGAGGATCTTAAAATGAACAGCTTCTTGCCAAACCGGCAAGGATACCATTCCCCCTTGTCCCAGGCTCCATGGATATTTCTATCAGATTTTCATATTGTAAGCGCTTCTCAGGAAGAGAGAAAACTCCAGAACAGTGAGTGTTTATTAGAATATTTTTTGTTAAATAAAGAGCAGGAAAAAAAAAGGAGAAAAAAAAAAAAAAAGTACTGCAGATTTAATTTCACATCTTGGCTCTGCTCTGACAAAGGAGAAGTTACTGAACTCAGCAACCACTTCTTGTCCCAAGCCAGGGATTAATTAATGCCCCTCCCAAAACTTGTACCTGTCCCAACCCACCCCCCCAACCCCAACCCTTCCCATTTTATTTCCCAACTAGACAACACTGTTGGCAAATCAAGACAGCATGAAACTTACAGCAATAAAACAACAAACCCCCGTGTGAAGCGTGCCAATGCATCGGGGAGCTCTCCTGTGCTGCTCCCCGGGGAATGCTGCTGGAAGCAGCTGTACCTTTCATGGAGGGCACACTCCGAGCAGGCTCCGCGGCGCCACCGTAAGTGCTGCACAACCACAGGACAAGAGACCCAACACCTGAATTTTCCCCCCGGGACTTCTCTTCAGGGATCCGCGCGTGGTTCTCCGAGCGCGGCGGCAACACTCGGCGAGCGCGAGCCGATGCTTCAGCACAAATCCCAAGTCTCCGGTTCAGCACGGCGTAAGGCATGTGGACAAGAGAGACACGAGCAGGACGCAGCGGGAGCAGGGGACAGCATTGGCGAGCCACGCTCCAGTTTGTCCGTCCGACCCCCTCTGCACCCCGATTCCCACCGCAGCCGACGCGATCCGGGCGCTGTCGCAGCGCTGCTGAGGCTGTTTGGTTTTGGCCAGCGGTTCCAGACCAGCTCCTTGTGGTTTCACTCGGATGGAAACGCAGAAACAGCGGCGGAAGCTGTCGGAGAAGCCGCAGGGATGTCTGCAGGGATGTCTGCAGGTGATCCGAACTCTGCCCTCAACTTCAAGTGTCACTGCACTAAATCGGGAGATACTGGATGGGGAGTAAACTGGCCCAGCCACTAGCACTGTCACAGAATGTGTGTTTTTAAAAAACAGAACAAAAGGCAAACAGATTAATTATGAACCCTTCTTTTCAGAAGCAGACCAGGATTAAAAAAAAAATTCCCACAAAATTAAAATGTTAGATCCTCCATCTAAAAAAAAGTTTATACAGATGTGCTGCAAGTGATCCCCACACGGGTCTGAGCAGCACCTCACAGTACAGACTAAGACTTGAAGAGCTGATCTCACATTGGAAGTCTTTTAATTAAAAAAAAAAAAAAAAAAAGTGGCTCTGGCTGGGGTGACACGAAGGGGACACTTGGGACACTTCAGAGCACAAGGCAGAGGCGGGGCTGGCAGCCTCCAGGCCGTGGAGCGGAGTACCGGGAAAGGGGCACTTCATGCACAAAATGTATTTTACAAAATACAGATCAAAAAAAAAAAAAAAAAGCAAAAAAAGCCAACAAAGAAAAAAAAAAAATCCCACCTTGCACTAAATCGCAGCACTCTGAACACTTGCTCTGCCCCAGGCAGCTGCCCATGCCTGGTGTGAGGGAGGAGGCATGGAAACGGGGAGGGGAGGGAAATCCAGGTCTCAGTCTGCTTTTGGGAATTGCTCTCGCAGGGACGTCGTCAGTCATCTGATGTCAGACACGGAGCTCTCGGAGTACGGCGTGGTCATGACCGGGGTGCCGTTGTTGGCCAGACAGCCTTGCCTCAAGGTCTCAAAATACGAAGCCTGCACTGGCTTATGATACTGCAGAACTTTTATGGCGTCTTCTATCTTAAACCATTCCCTTTTCCTTCCTGGGGGCAAAGAGAGAAATCAGTAGATGCAACAGAACAATGTTCTCTGATCTCAAGGGCCTCCCCATCCCCAGGGACAGGTGTTTGTTTAGGGCAGCATATCCCCTGTCTTGCATTTCTTAATTAAAAAACACATTATTTTACTATGTCTGCAATTTCTGTTCAAGCCAGATGCTCATTTTAAGGCAATTCACAACACACACACCAAGCACCATTCAATTTCCATCAGTTTACAACTGGACTTCAGTTTCCTATGGACAGCCCTCAGTTCTTACTCTTTCCATAAAGAGCCTGAGGAGAGTCATGTTCCATTTGAAGCAGTGCAATCACAAACCCTATGGCAACAACAGGTTCATTTCCATTTGGGAATCCAATTCAAATGCAAAGATTTCAAAGGTAACAGGGAATGATTAACCCATGTGCTTCCTCTAGTCTCAGACAGGATAGCTCTTCATGCTCTTTGCTTGGTACCTTCCAGTGCAAGAACTAAACACAAAATTGCTGCAGAGGCAGCTGGACACTTACTTGGCTTCTCCTGGGCCACAGAGGTGACAAAAGCCATCAATTTCACCACAAATTTTTTCCCAAAAAGGACACACCTCTGCAACTTTTCCCAATGACACTCACACAGATTCCAGGTCCCAGAGGGCTGCTGAGCTGACTTGTGGTTTGTAAAAGTCAGTTAATGCAGCAAGCACCAAGCTTACCAATATTGACAGAGTCCTCCCAGTCCTCCAACACTTCCGTGACGATGAGTACGTAAACATATGTCCTGTGCTTCCTGTCCTGGTTCTGGAAGGCAAAGGGGACACAGTGACAACCAACCTCCCACAGCAACAACAAACCTTTTCAGGCAGGAGGGCACTGGGCCACTGCAAGATGAAAACTGCCCACCTTGGGTGCAGCTCCTCCCACATCACGGCTTGTTCTTAACTACCAAAAGCTGTTGTGTTTTAAACCAGAGAGGTCTGAAAGTGTTAATAAGGACACCCAAAAGTGTAGTTCCTGATCTGTGGAGCAGTGGTTTGTGGACTGATGTGCTTACAAATCAGTTCTTCAGATGGGAAGATTTTTACCTATTTCACATGAGTTTGAAAGCGTCAGTGACAGAACAACAGCAGGAAGAGCCGTGTCTGGTACCTGCTGACTGTGTCAGGTGTGGCTGTGGGTGCTAAAAATGAAGGGGGTACCCCACACCCCAGCTTCTGGCAGCCCCGAGAATATTCGGTCACACCACTTATCACCAGTGATTTCACTCAAGTGCCCATTGCAAAGATTGGAATTGCTGAGCAGGTGTGTTTTTATTTACCAGGGACTTTGAAGTTTGCACCAAATCAGAGCCCCTTCGCTCCACAACCCTGCAGAGCCATTGTTACTCCAAGACGATTTTTTGCAACAAAATTTCCCAGCGTCCACATCTGAAACTTACCTCAAAAATTCCCACTAATCTTCCTAACGTCCCTTTCACTCCAGCCTAGGGAAGTTCAAAGAGAAAAGAAACATGCTTTAACAACAACTCAGTATGTGTTTCCTACTTGTTGTGCAGGACCAGTTCATTTAGGACAGGAAGCAAACGCTCTAAAATTCTGTTAATCTTAAACCAACACAGTCACAAGGCAAACAACAGAAATTTATCCCAAGCGCTCAACATCCAAGCATTCCCAGGATTTTTTTTTTCTTGTTTTCCTACATTCAAACAATTTTGAATTCAATCTGGAGGAAGAAGAAATATTTGAGTTACTCCTTGCATACCAATACACTCCTAGTAATTTTCTCTGCAGGTTATTACAGCCTGAGCACAGGGAACATCGGCTTTGGGGTTTAGCAGTTTTACTCCTTCAAAATCAGAGTTGAAGGAAATAAAGTATGTGTAACACATCCATTTACACTCCAAGAGCAAAGTGACAGCCCCCAGGTATTTCAGGGGTGTCCTGCACACACTTGAAACAAGCCAATAAAACCACAAAATGCTGCTATGTGGCCTGGCAGCAGGCACAAGAAGGAGTTGGACATAACACAAGGGGCAGATCCATGCTGAAATAAAGCTCTTGAATCAAGCAGGGACATAAATCAAGGCATCTAAGCAACAGTTTTGTCTATTGGAGTACTACTGAGGATGTAGCACTCCATCACATTTGGTGTCCCTTTTGGTACCACTCTGCTGGCTCACTCCCCGCCCTCCTCAGCTCTCCCTGCAAAATCCCAGCCCACTCTTCTGCCCTTGCTTTATATTCCCTCCTTTTTATGACTGTAAATGGTTGGAACTCAAGTGCTACAGACAAGATGAGAGCTTGCTCTATGATTTAACAGGTCTGAACCAACCCACACAGCCTGGCACACGACCCAACCACAACTGGGAGGTAGAGTCGGCTCCGTCTCCGGCAGCTGGAACACATCCCATGAACAGCCCAGGGAAATTGTGCCTCTTGCAGATGAGATACAGAGATCTGATTATGCCAGACTTCTCTTTTTTTAAAAAAAGATGTTTGGGTGACATTAATGATAAGACAAATTCTCTGTCCTACTGACCAGCTGCTGCACAATCTCAGGCTGTCAGAAAGGAAGAACTTTCTTTAATGAGACAATTTTCCTGGTTAAGTTCCAGCCTACTGCATGAACAGGCACCAAACAATCCAGCCAGAGCACACCTCACTCCTGCTTCCAACGGGAGCTGATGTGGAACTGCCCCAGGAGCAAAGGTCTGGAGCTCCCTCACTACAAGCAGTCACAGAAATCCATAAATCCTTTTGCTAACACACTCGCTGAGTTCCACTTCTAGGAACTGAATCAACTGCATCTTTTATTTCATTTCTGGACACAGGCTTTATTGTCTCACCAGTACTTCTGACATCCTGCTCAGCCCAGAGGTGCCCCACTGACTGTGACCCCGGCGGCTATTTCTGGAGGGAGCAGCAATTCCATGAGGGAGCAGCAATTCCATGAAGGTCGGTGCCCACGTGCGCAGGACGGGCCGGGCAGAGCCAGCCTGACCTTTGCAGGCAAGCGATTCCACCTCCTCTGCCAACCCTGCTGACCTGGGCCCAGCCTTCTCTGAAGGCATCTGGAATGTAAATGCTTCAAATGCATTTCCCTCAAGGAACTCCTTCGGCACTGGGATGTATTTTTAGCTAAGCCGTGTTCAACAGGCAGCAGTAACACAGGGAGGAACTGGAGGCTTCCACCTTCACAACATACGGACACGAATGCATTAAAAGGTGAAGCATAATCAAATATTTCTGGAAAATAACTGTCTTAAGCCAATTCTTCGCTGGTTCCTGGAAAAGGCTGTTGAATTTCTGCTCTCCTTACCTGTAGGCACTGAATCAAAAGCCAGGGATGCTGTTGTGATGGTTTAGTGAACTCTCAAGTCTGACTAGAAGTAAATTTATCTCCAGGCAACTGGCCAACCTGGAGATGAAGGATGAATTCTGCTCAACCAACCTCCCAGGCAGTTTATCCCAGCTCTAGAACTGTGCTGGAAGTAGCAGAGGGAGGTGAGGAGTCCTTCCTTCTGTGCTGGTAAAGAGAGACGATGGAAATAACGCTGTCTGCAAACCAGGATCCTCCTGCTCTGTCCTGCCTGGTCTTATTTGCCCAAAAAGACACAAAAAACAATGCCAAGATAAACATGTCCTGTAGAAAAATCATGTTGAATTATCATCAGACAACTTGAGAAAGCTCTAAGCTCTGCTTCATGCACAAACTTGTCCTGTGCAGTCGTAAATGGTGACATAAAAGAATGATTTGGTTCAAAAAAACCATTGGGCTCATTTTATAAAACAAGTTCCTACCAAAGCCTGCAAAACACATCAGCCACTGCTCCTGGGGGCCAATGCCTCTCTCAGTCCATTTGCCAGGTACAGTGGATTTTAAAGACAACATACAGGACACCCAGCACCAACAGGATTGTCATACTCCTGTTTTTGATAAATTCCCACACCAACAGTCTATGTACAATGGAACAAACAGGCATGCAAGTGGAATTCACAGTCTCACACAAATTTCTAATGTAGAAGTTGCCCAAGAGACCTGAGAAAATAACCCATAGCTGTTATCACTAACAAGTCAAGCTTGGTAACCAGCAAGAGAACTGCCAGGCTCCTCTTTGGGCAAGCTCCCCATCTCCTCCTTACATATGGGCCAAGAAAATTTTCTTAGAGAGTTAAAGCACAGTCCCAGGCTCACCCAGGACTGCAGCAGGGTCTAAATCTTAATTTGCAGCAGATGACTCAGGAATTTTCTCCTGGATAGTAAATGGATTGAGAATGCTGTGCCCTCCTGAGCCAGAACAGTGAGTGAGGCAGAGGCTGCACAATTGATTTTGTGCCCCTCTAAGCACTGGAAGTGCTGCCCAAGGAGCCTGTGCTGCAATCCTCAAAGTACATGGAGAATCCTAGGAGGATCCTAGGAGGATGCTAGGAGGATGTTACCGAACCCATCAACAGGGGTTGGACAGCACCAGCACCAACTGTTCCCACTGCAGGTGTGGAAACAAAGCAAGGCAATCACACGACAGGATTCCCTGGGAGAGGCACGCTCAGGTACAACACAGGACACACAGAGCTGGCAAAATGAGCTTTTTCCTTGCTCTGATCTAAATCAGTGTCCAGGGTCTAGGGGAGGAGGAAAAGGCAGCTCTGGCAAGAGCACATCAGCCACAGACACTGCCAGAGCCAGCTGCCTGACCAGCACACACTTCAAACCCCCACTGCACCCAGAGGGGTGGGCTGGGAGCTCAGGACAAGGAACAAAAATCCGGAGGAAATGAAGCTTTACTAGTTCTGCTACTCTTGGAACAACTTGTTTTAATAAAGAAAAATTACTGAAGACATCCAAGAACAGCAGGTTCAGGTTTCAAAGCTGAAAATAAGTTGGGGTCAGATGCAAAAAGCAGCCTGCAGCAACACCATCTGTTCCTCGGGACAGCTTTTATTTCCTTCCATCTGAGCTAAGGAAAATGTGGGTTGGAATTTCAGCTATTTTACTTTGCTCTATTAGGCTCAAAGCCTGAATCTACTACAGATTACTGCTGGGCAAGAGGGCTGTGGTGGAACACCCAAATCTTTGCTCTAAGACCTGCATTACTGAAGGTGCAAATCCCTCCCAGGAGGGCTGTGGACATGTTTGAAGGATTCTGATTCCAGGCCAGCTGGGCAAACTCTGCTGTCTCAGAGAGGGTCAGACTCATTCATCTAATTCTGTATTGCATGACATCTTTATCTGCTCCTACACTTGTGAAATAGGAATGAAATTCCATGTCAGAATGAAGAATTTTCAGACACTGCACTCGTTTTTGTGAAGTGAGTACACAGGGTTAAGGGACAGCGACTTTGAGCCACCACTTGCGCTGGGACCAACATGACCAACTAGGAGGAGTTCAAGGCCATCATCTCATCATTCATCTGTGGGTCCTGTAGTACTTAAAAGAGAATCTTCCTATTTTAGCACTGAAAGATATTGATATCTGTGTTCTAAATCACTAAAAAAATACATGAAACAGGAAAGATTATCTATAAAGCATGTTTAGAAGAGGGGAAAAAAAAGTTCCAGCAACCAGATCAAAGTACTGCCATGATGGACTATTCTTGATATTGGCACCAATTGCCTGTTTGATCACAGATCAAGCATGGCTTATCTGGCTTTTGACTCCCATGAAGAAAGCACAACTAACACTCCTGCAATGCTATAAAATTTGACATTTACTAAGTATTTAAAGGTCAGGATGTGAAGAATTCCCTAAGTGAAAAATGAACTGGTGCTGAGTTTCACAGATGAGTGTGGAGGCTTTTTTCAAAGTCACTCTATAATAAGTTTAAGGCATCTATTTCTAAACCATGATGTTCACCAGTTGCTCACACCCATAAAACCCTTACTCCTAAGCGAAAAACACACTCCATGAGCACCAACACCTGTTTGAAAAGGGCACACACCCTCCAGAAGGTGAACTTTAGAACACACGTGGAGCTCCCAGCTCTGTAAGCCTGACTACAGCACTTCTCAACAACCTGTCAGAAATAAGAGGGTTTGTTCTGAAGAGGCTGCTCTGACCCAGAGCTGCTGCGTGTCTAATGTCACTCTGCCACAAACAATGCCCAACAACTCCAGTCACTTCCAATTTCACACAGACAACAGTGAGCATGACAAGTGTTGGTACCTGTCCACTTTAATACTTGTGCTGGTACAGACTAATATAGATAACGACTACCTCAAACTAGGACAAGGACTTGAACTCAAACTGAGTTCAAGAGGGACAGAGGGATCACAGCCTTCACTCAGAATCAACATTTCATTTTTGGAACAGAAATTATCTAACAAAAAGTTAGATAATTTTAGATGACTATTCCAGCAATAACATGGATAAACCCAAACACATACACAGTAGAATTAAACCAGTGAATGCAGAAGTTAAAATTTTCATTTACAGAAGCATATTTTGAAAAAAAAATGCACACCATGAAAAAGAGAATGAATTGAGAAGAGACAGCCTATTGTCATCCTCAAAAGCCACAAGCAATGGGAAGGGTCACAAGTCCTTAGAGCTCTCCCAACCAGCTCTTATTAAAAATTGGAAAAGGCATACCAAAGTCAAGGAAAGAAACCCCACACATTTCTCCCACAGCTTTGAGCAGCATTGCTCACTGACATGGGGGAAACTGGATTTTCCCTCTCCCAACTCCAGCAGCAGACTGGAACTGCTCAGCTAACCTGTGTCCCCACGAGTGACAGACATGGCTGTCCCAGGAGAGAAGCAAAGACATCAAACCTACTCAGAAATCAGCCTCAGCTCCAACCAACCCCAAAACACCTGGATTCACATGAAGGGAGAGCAAGGGCTCCCAGCAGCCTCCTGAAACCCCTCCTGCCAAACCAACAGCATGAACTGGGGAGCTGGGTGCTCCTGTCCTTCCCAACACTCCTGCTGTGCTCCAACATCTCCCCTGCATGCAGCAAACAGCTCCTGGAGCCCGAGCCCAGGGATGTGGGGATAACTCTGTGCCCAGATCCTCAGCAGCACATGAGCACAGCCCATCTGGGGAAGGTCTTGCACGCCTAAAGCTCTGCTGGCACCACTGGCAACTGCAGGGCCCTCACGTCAGACAGCTCTGTGTCAGCTCCTCCACCTGCACCACCCAGGGCTGGGGGTGCCCAGGTGAGCCAGGGATGCCTAGTGCAGGAGTGCTCAGGTGAGCAGGGGGTGCCCAGGTGAGCCAGGGGGTTCCCAGGTAAGCTGGGGATTCCCCGGTGAGCTGGGGGTGCCCGGGTGAGCTGGGGGGGGCCCAGGTGAGCTGGGGGTGCCCGGGTGAGCTGGGGGGGGCCCAGGTGTGCCAGGGGGTGCCCAGGTGAGCTGGGGGTGCCCAGGTGTGCCAGGGGGTTCCCAGGTGAGCAAGGGGTGCCCAGGTGAGGTGGGGGTGCCCAGGTGAGCCAGGGATGCCTAGTGCAGGAGTGCTCAGGTGAGCAGGGGGTGCCCAGGTGAGCCGGGGGTGCCCAGGTGATTCACAGGTGCTCCCTGCACTCTGAGCTGCCGCCGTCCCCTGTTGGGAGCAGCCGGGCAGAGGTGCCTCACTGGGCAGAACTCACCCCTGCCAGGCTGCCAGGGCTTGAGTTACACTGGCAGTGGGCACCGCTCCACGTGAGCAGGGAACACCAGCCGAGGAGCAGGATTATCTCAGCCAGCCCAAACCAGTTCCTGCGCTGCCGGAGCCGTGCCAGGGCTCCCTTCCAGCCAGCGCTGTCATGGAAAGAGTGCAGCTCTCCCAGGGCGCTGCTGCCCGCGCAGGGAGCATCCCTGCACGTTTATTTTAGGGGCTGAGAGGCGAAGCTCTGCACCTCCTGAATGAACCCTGGACTTCTGTATCAAATCACATCATTGTTAGTAACGCTCGGGCTGAAAAGCAGGAGTCTGCAGCTAAAAATATTTCTATTGTTCTGGTAACACTCAGTTTGGCTTGTAAAGTGGTTGAAAGGTTGCCGAGTTACTGGAAAAGCAGAAGCTGGGTTACAAGCTGGAAATAAAATTTACAAGCAGCAATTCCCAGTATTAGAGGGACCTAAAGACACTTAAAATAATAAACTTTGACTGTATAATCTCTTTCTGATACACTGCTAGATTATAAAAATATCCAAAGAGAAACACACAACTCGAGATCTGCCATATTAGGCAGTCCAACAGTCCAAGTATTCCAAGTTTTGTTAGACAGCAGCAGGTACTTCCAAATAATTCAGGAAGAAACCTGCGTATACCAGACAATTCAATAAAGCAACTACAGGAGAAGCTTCCTCCCAAGTCCCATCAATTAGCTCTTGATTCCTGTTCTGCACAGAGCACAAAGATTTATAACCCTCTCAAAAGCATTTTTAATCCTGCCTTATGTAACTGTGAACCTACTTGGTCATTCCATCCATAATCATGCAATCGTTTCTGAACCTAAGCATCTCCCCAACTGGTTAATATTCAGAAGCAAATTTTAACGACATGTTTTACATACACTGCAGCCAACTGCCATTTGCTGCCTTTACACGTCTTATGAAGAAAAAAATTGTTCTTCCAGCTCTAAGAGAAAAATATGCCTTCTCCCTATAGCCCATTGAATTGTATTTGATCTGCTGTTTGATCTCCTTCCTGAAACAGCTTCAAGCAAAAAAGAAAAAACAAACCAACCAACCCATGTACACTTTAGGAATTGCTGCTGGTAACTTATGGCCAATTTCACTTATTCACATAAACCTCACCATGTGTTCTAAAGCAAAACATACTGAGGTCCCTATATTTGGAGTGCTTTTAGTGGCTCATAAGGGTTTATTTCTACCTTCTATCCAAGTACTAGACAGGTCCACAAAGGCACAGCTGAATTCTGAAGTTCTCTTACCGAGAAAACGAAGCAGAGACAATCATCACATACATATTGAAATGAACAGAGCTGAACTTTATTTTCAGTTAAAGCTATCAGCCAAGGACAAGTTCATTCCAAACGAGAGGTTTAATTACATTCCCATGTTCTCTTTATTTAGGACTCCGTTTTTCTCCCACGTGGGATGGGGATATCACCAGTGACCCTACCTCCCTCACCACCTCAAGGAGAAGGTGAAGAGCGATGACAACAAACCCACAGACCCCAGGCCAGCAGCGCAGGGTGAAGGCACTCACCTCCTCACAGACCTCGCGCACGGCAGCCACGCCAGGTTCCTCCTCGGGCTCCATGCCACCCCCGGGGACAATCCATCGGTCCGGATGGCGACTGCTGCTCACCAGCAGCACCTGTGGAGAGCAGAGCACAGCTGATGGGGCACCCCCAGCGCTCCCCTTCAGAGGCCAGCTGAAGGGCAGAGATTGTCTTTGTGCCTCACACGCCCCCAGACATGACCCACCCAAGGCGAGCCCTTGCCAATACTCGCTTTTCCCTCAGTCCCATCCAGACAGGGGTGGAAATTCCATGAGCACTGACACCAAGGCACTCCCACACTCTGTGTTACTTCAGCCATTGCCTCTCCCTGCTCTGATGCATTGTAGGAAAAATGCCCTTGCATACCAAAACGCTCGTTTGCACTGGACACAGCATCACTCACAGTGTGAGTTCACTGCAGAGTCCTCACAGCTTGGCATACACCTCAGGCAACAACAGAAATGCCCAGATGCTGCTCAGCACCTTCACCCTTCACAGAAGTACCTCAATTTAATTATCCTGGTGTCTTTGGCCTTGCCTGTCCCTGCAGTTCTGTCACTAACAACACATACACGGCCGGGAACTGCCACTGCACTATTTATGTCCAATTGTCTGAGCACAGATTCTCAGCCCCGCTGTTTGTCACTTCTTTTGCAGTAGGCACTGAGGAGTTTGGCTCTGCAGCCAGCACTGGGCTACTTTTGGTTTAGAGGAGATTGTTCAATGAGGTATAAGCAAAATAAAAGCCTATATTAAACCTATTAAACTTAAAACCCCCTAGGAAAGGGCTGCACAGAAGGACAGACTTTTGTGAACAGGAAAAATGGTTCAGCCCTCTTCCCAGGAGGGATTTGCCATACATGTGCTCTGTGGCAGTTTTTCTTGAAACACATTTTATTCCAGTGTAATTCTGCTCTGTACAAGTTCAGGTTCTGATCTGCCACCTCCCAGCAAGACAAACTCTAACTAACACTCTCAACTGGCTACGGACTGTCCCGAAGAATAGCGAGACACTGTGCTTATTAAATCTACTTGCAACACATCCATGAGCAGAGATGGAAACTAAGAACAAAACTAATACTGTTGTCCAGCTCTCTAAACAAAGCTCGTTCATTAGAGTCATCCTGTTGTACTTCATCATTTCACTGGCACAAAGCTTGGAGCCAAAGCGACTTGCTCCAGAAACTTTCCAACATACCAGTCCAATTAGGTTCCAGGCCAGCTGTAACAGTGTCAGACATTTGGGAGTTACACTGAGGAGACACTGAAATCCCAGGCTTTACTGAGGAAACACTGAGCTCCCAGTAGGATATGAAAAGATTTGCACTAATTACCAAAAAGGAATCTACCTACAGAACTCAAAATTAAACTTCCAAAACAAAAACAACTACAAGGTTTCCAGGATTTTCCAGCTGGTTTATCTTGAAAATTCTTATCTGCCAACTGACCAAAGTCATATTGGAAACAAATGAAGCTGCAAGGGCCACCTCAGTTCCACAGTTCCAAGTGGGATGGTCCCTGCCTGTCCTGTCCTCTGCCCAGGCTGTAACAGAACAGCGTTTACTTTACAGTGACATCTCAAGTGTTTGGCCCTCTCCAAGAGGAAGGCAGAATTCCTTCCCCCCAGGCATCCAGTCCATGTAAAACGCCACCAGAAAGCCATGCCTAAATAGGGAATGTAAATTTCATTCATCCTCAGAGCCCTCAGGCCAGCAGCCAGTCCCTGCCAGGCCATCCCCAGCCACCTCAGTTTGCCACTGTGCCTCTTCCTAGCACAGTACTTGACTGCTAGGAAGTCCATCCCAGTCTACTCCATCCTCACTCATCATCCAGAAGAGCTTGGACTCAAATTCCTGACTCCAGGTCAGCTGGTGATTCTGAAAACAAAGCTAAAAGAGCAAGAACAGCCATTTCAAGTGCACCTTTGCTGCCAGGTAAGGATGCACCAGCTCTGTCGCTTCCCACTGCAATTCAGAGCTCCAGCTCAAGGGGGGAAAAAAGTGTGGAAAAATATTTTAAAAAGCTGCAGAAGCAGATCTTTGAAACTCAGCACAGCACACTTCACATCCCTGAACTCCTGCCACCTTGCAGGCGTGAGAACAAGGATCTGCTATGGAACCCTGGACACAGACTGCTCCAGGAAACCTGCTCGGGCTGAGACAATGCCTCAGCAACACACCAGGAGGAACTTTTGGGTGTAAACAATGGTTTGAGGCAAAGTAAATTAACTTCAGCTGCTCTGGCAGTTGAGCATTTTCTGAATAGAATTAACATGAACAACCCTTGCTGGGAAGGAAAAACCTGTCATTCTCACACTTTTATGTAATCAGACTATTTCCTGTTTAATAAAAAGGAAATCCCATCAAGAGAGAGAAGGAAACAAGCCCTACAAGGTCATTCTTTTAAAACAACTTCAAACAGGATATTGCTACCAATGAGCTCTCCCAAGACAAAGGGGCTGAGTTCCAAACGAGGGGGAGACATTGCTGTGTTGGAAAAAAACCCCACACACTTCCAACACCAGTCCTGTATCCCGATACATGCAACGCATTCAGAGGGATCAAGAAAAAAGCTGCCATCATCCAAATCCCAGAAAGGTTTGGGTTGGAAGGGACCTTCAAGCCCATCTCATTCCACCCCCCTGCCACCTTCCAGTACACCAGCCCAGGGTACAGTTGGCTTTTTGGCTCATTAACTTCTTTATTACATAAGTAACTTTTATTTTAATACATTTTAAAGTAGTTAATTTAATCTAAATAGCCATCAAAAAATACAACTTTTTTTTTACTTTTTTTTTTTTTTTAAATCAGTCTAGAAGCCATAGGAAGGTTGGAAATTTCCATTTTATCCTTGCCAGGCAACTGTGTTTAAGATGGCTACTGAGACTCTTGGCCTGCCAGGGATTTTGGAGTTGGATTTTGGAGCAATGTCTTGCAGACTTTTTAGAAAAGCATTTGCAGGTAACACATGACATGGCCAAGTTGTGTTTTCCAGGATTTCAAAGACAATTATGTCATTTCAAAGCAGGGAAATGAGCAACACAAGCCTGTCTGGCAAGGCAGGAGGTGGCCCTGCTGAAACTCTCACACACAATCCCCCACAAAAGAGAAAGTTTAGAAAAACAAGCCAAGTTTGAAGTGTGCAGCAGGGGCTCGAAGCAGAGCCTCGTGGCAAGGACCTTCAAAGCTGCACACAACAAACAAATTCAAACAAACCTGAGCAGTACTAACCCTGCCTGGAGGAGACAGGAAACACACCAAGACATCTAAGGCTGCCCAGACAGCCACATGGAATAAGGAGTTCCATGGGAAAAGGGGAAAAGAGTTTGTCCCTGGGATAAACCTGGGCATCCCCGATACAACACGCTGACTTCAAAACAACCCAGTTATACACAAACCTGCTGTATCCACGTGGAGGGGTTTTTCTGTTTGGTTGGGTTGGTTTTTTTCCACAGGAATAATGGGGCTCTGCAAAGCAAAAACTGGGCAACCAGTATCAGGCAGAGAATTCACTCCCTATTTGCGGAACAGAGACAGAGGGATTCCCAGGTTCTTCCAAGCTATGGTGGATTTAAACAACAACCACCACCTATAAACAAAACAAGAGCAGCTACACCGTAAGGAACACAATTCCTCAAAAGAGGCTCCACAGCAGCATTTGAGCAGACAAAAAGGGCCATGGCCCTGCGAGAAGCTGGGCTGTGGGGTGAGTAGAAAATGAGGTGAGAACTTTCCAGACTTCCAGGAAAAGCCAGTGCTACCCACCTGTGCCAGGCGGGGCCCGGCAAGCTGGCAGCCAGCACGGGGAACAGCAGGCAAGATGTTAAATCCAGGGTCTGGCCCAGCAGCCTCCTGCTGCCAGGAGCCGATCCATAGCTGCTGGCTCCTGACACAGCCTCTGCACTGCCTTACAGGCTTCCTCTCAATATTTTCAGGCTTTCCCTCAATATTGACATGCTTTCTATCAATACTGTCGCGCTTTCTATCAACATTAAGCCATAAATCACATCGTTTGCACAGCGACTGAAGCACAAACCTCCCGGCGTTGCAACTCATTTCCCACTCCAGCATCATTTATCAGAGCACAGCCTGCAAGGAAACGCTGCCGCAGAGGCTGCAGGAGCTGGGAGGAGAAGATGGCTGACTGCAAGGCTTTTGCTGTACAATCTGCCTTTGTCTCAAAGTTTCAGTTTAAAACGAGTGTGTTCTCAGGAGCTGAGCTGTGCTCCCCTGTGCCCCATGGCCAGGCAGATCCCAGAGCTGGCCCTGTGTCCAGCATAACAAACACCTTGGATGCTTCACTCAAAATTAACAAACACTCTCCCAATCCCCAAATATCATTACTGTCATGCTTTTCTACCTGACAAAAGTGGGATGTTCATCTGACCACACTAAACCACCTTTAAGCCCTGCGACCAGCACGGGGTGAGAACTGGAGGAGCAGGGAGGAGAAGAGGGACACTGCTGTCACCAAAGCTGTGCAAAATTAATCTCATTTCCCCAGCAGCAACACGGCCTCCCCAACAAATCACGTGTTTTGCCAAACTGCAAAGGCAGGACGGCCCCAGGGTGCACGCCAGGGCTTACGGGAGGGCTTCTCCCACCCTCTTGCTATTCCAGGCACGTTCCGGAGCTCGCACATGGCAGGAGTGA
Source organism: Vireo altiloquus (assembly GCA_013396875.1). Lineage (NCBI taxonomy): Eukaryota > Metazoa > Chordata > Aves > Passeriformes > Vireonidae > Vireo > Vireo altiloquus. The sequence continues at coordinate 15,662 of VZRF01014545.1, read as the reverse complement.
GTCCAGCCGGTGGTCAGCAGGGCTACAGCCAGCCCTGCACCTGGCAGGGTCAGCAGCTGGGACCACAACACACACTCTGAACAGCCACAGAAATCCCTCCCCTGACCATAACAGCCTGTCTTGTCAGGAGCATTCCTGTTCCTCAACAGGATATGTTTCCTTAGACATGTGTTATTTTCGCACACACACCTGCACCAGGCTGCGGGGGATAATGGGATTTACCCTACAACGTGGTACCAGGAGCTGGAGGTGGGAAATTCACAGCAGGATGTGCAAAGGGGAAGGTATTTGCACTACAGAACTTGACAAAAGAAAAGCACAAGTTTTGGAATGGGAGCAAGAGGTGAACTGGAAGAAGTTCAAGTCATTTCAAGTGCTTGGATCGCACCTACAGTCCTATAACCAGAGAGGAAAAAATACAGCAGATTCTGTTGGTTTTTAGGCTGCTGGTTAGAATAACAATAATAAATCACCACGTAACGCGCTGCTGCTCTGGCTCCAGAACTCCACGGGTCCTGTTACTGCTACTGCAGCACTCCTGCGACTTCAGAGCTACTGCCTGCTCCTACCAGGGAGGAACACTATCCCGAGTCCTCCCCCTCCAGCGAAATTATGGTTTAGATAACCACAGAAATTATCTGCAACATGCCTTCCCATGCTTTGGGAGCAGCTGAACCGCCTGCAGCAGCGGCCGCTGCTTTCAGAAGCCGAGGGCTGATAAGGGGCACTCCCGGAGAGAGACCCCAAACCCCAGAACGTTTTCTGCTTGTCAAAACCAGTTTGGTGACCACTCAGTGCTTACACAACTTGTCCAGGCGCACCTTTTCTAGAAGGAATTTTTTACTTTAAAGTGCCTTTTTTAATTAAGGGAGGACAAAAAGGCAATGAAGGGGTATTTGGGCTTTTTACAGAGCCCAAACGACTCTGGCTGTCAGCAGCTGCACATTGTTCTGATTAACCACCCTTCTCAGGAAATACAGCACACACAAACTCTTGGGAAGCTGCTCAAATATAAGTAATTAATTCTACACACAGCATCAATATATGTCACTTGCACAAGGAGAAGTAACCCCTGAAACATCTGACAAAAAATCTACCCAGCAGGTAATCGTATCCCTCCGAATTTCACAGGTTAATGTGAAATTTCTGAGAACAAAGAGTCAGTGTGCAACATCCAGTAGCAGAGACAGGAATTCTGAAACAAATACACACAAAATTTGAGAGATCCTTGACTGGTCTGTGCAGTGAGTCCCTCAGCTGTGCTGAAAAAGAACAAGATTTTAAAGAAACAGAGGCCCTGCTTCCCACTGGATGTCATCTACAGCATTCCCACACGGATGTTTGCTATTTGTAAGGTAGAACTGAGTTTGTTAATTTTGCTCTATCCAAGCAAACCAGGAGAACTCTCCTTATTTTAAAAGAAGATAAAAGTCCAAGCACGTGGTTGGGATCTTTTGACTAAGAAGGGAAAGAGGTGCTTTTCCAGACTGTGAGAGACCATCCATGGAAAGCCTAGGTCCCCTGGCAGCAGTCCCTGCCGGGTGCACACCCAAATGCTGTCTCCACACTGCAGGAGTTTGTCTGAAGGGTGCTGAGATGAACCAAGTCAGGCAACTGGGTGTGAGGTATTTTTTAAAGAAGGGAGGGACACAGAACACAGAGTGAGGAGAAAAAGGTAGAAAAAACAGCTCCTAGTCAAGCAGTAAATGAGGTGGAAGAGATTCCAAAGCAGTGTTCTGCAGAGAACAGACACAGCCACCACTGTTGGGTCCTTCTCCACAGACCAAGGGTGGAGCACAATCTCTTTCCATATTCATCACTTTTCCCTGAGTTGCAGCACAACAAAACTGACTCAATTCTTCAGTTTCACAACAGCTTGCTGAGCTTCCAGTAAATGAAGTGACAATTTAACAATTTTCATTCTTTTGTTGTTTGGGAAAGTACAAGAGACCAAGGAATTGCTTGTAAAACTGGTTAGTGACAGCTGCTTTTGTGGGAAGGCAAAATACTTTTCAAGATGAAAGCCAGGTCTTGACGAGGTTTATCCATGCTCCTGCTCTTGGAGAGCACAATCTACAGATTCTACACAATCTACAGGGCTGAGAGAGACAGGAGAAGCACCAGCAAGAGATCCACTTCCAAGCAGCTCCTTATCCTCCTGGAGATGTGGTAATAGGTTAGCAACAGACCAGGAGAACTTTACTTGGGTTCAACCACAACCCTTTTACGAAGCAGATGGGAGCACACAGCCAAGCCCAGCCATCAGAACAGGGATTCTGAGAGTGTATTCCACGGAAAGCAGGATGATCATATGATGCTGGGCTCGCTTACATCCCAACAGTGAAGCACTCAGAGTGGTTTTAGCTGTTATTGGTTTACACTGGAGCCAAGGCACAGGGGACAGCCCAGGAGCACCGCGTGATCCCCACCACACTCGGCGGGTTCCAATCCCAGCTCTGCTGTGTTACATCACAGCTGGAGTAAAACCGGCCCAGGAGAGGCCAGAAGGAAAAGAAAAAAGGTTCGTTTGCATTCCAATGGCTTTCCCAGGGGCCACCCGGCCCAGCTCTCCCCGTGACCGAAGGGCTCCGCTCGTGCCAGGGCACCAGCCCCTGGGTGAAACCTCTCTTCTCCCAGCTCCATTCAGGCCTCATTCACCGCTCAGAAAAGATTCTTCCCGAGGCATTTTCTCCAAAAAAAAAGTCTTTAAAAACGCCCGTGGTTAACGAGCAGCTTGTCCTTTCACAGACACAATGTGGGCATGTTCAAACCAGCCGCTGCCCCAGCGCGGACCCACGGCCCAACGGTGCCTCTTTATTCCTGTCAAAGCCACCCGGAGCAGAGCTCCAGCTACTGCAGCACACTGAGGCATGAGGGGCATTTTCTGGGGTGTTTCCTCATGGAAACAGCTGGTCCACACAAAAAATACATGTGTTATGTAAAAATAACACCCTGATGGCAATGCTGAGGGGCAGGGACATCCCGAGCAATGAACGCACTGCACTGAGTGATTCCAGAGGTAGCACAGGAGCTTGGGAGCTCTCCCTCCGCATTCTCCTTCCACAGTTCTGCAAATATCCCGGGAGTTCACTCCATGTGAAAAGATGGGAATAGCAAAGTCCTGGTGTCTGGCTGCTGGAAGGTCCTTTGAAGTCTGTTCCCACTCTTTGAATGAATCCTGTTGCTGCCCCAGCTCTCCCTCTTGCCCAAAGAGGTGGATTATGGTTTGGGAAACCACACACAATTTGTGGGGTTTCCACAATGCCCAAAAAGTACCTTTTTTTCCCCTCCATTTGAGATTAATGTTGAAATGAATTCTCCCTGTGCTGCTTTTTAAAGGAATATGTAACAAAGGCATCTTTTCAGCCAATGCTTGGTCTTACAAAAACGTTCCAGAGCTTTTTTCATGCCCAAAAGTAGTGGCTTCCAAATGCAATGCAGAGACAATGTGCGACCTCCAGCAGCATAGGGAAAAAATAAATCACTTAAAAACTAAAAAAGAATGAAGTATTTTTCTGTTAAGACTCTTTATTTGCAAATGTAACACCAAACCAAGGACATAGTGTTTTATCAATCTCCAGGGATTGCTAAGATTTCAAAGAAAAATACATCAGTGAACTGAAGAGTCAGGAGAAAACACCTAAACAGAAGAAAGTAGCCTCCTCTGTAAGTGTAAACAAATTTCTCTTATTTCTTCTTGTTCACTGACAAACTTTTTTAATTCAAAAACTAATGAGGGGTTAAAAATGGAAAAAAATTGTTTTTTTGAATTCAGAGCAGGAAATGAAGAAGAAAGGCAAGAGCAAAGTTCTACTATTTCTTAAGCACTTAAAAGAAACAGTAATGAGAAACAGCCAGTCCTAGGAAAAAATCCTACTTTAATATAGAAAGTTTATTTATCAAAACATCCTTCTTTTCTTAGTGTTTCAAACACTAAGCTTTTAATAGATCTTTAATGTACATACTTTGGCTCTGGCTCTTTCTCCCCTCCCTGGAGAGACCTTTTAAATAGATCTCAATTTCCATTTAAATAGAAGCAATCGATAATAAAATACGTCAGTAACATTAAAAAGTATTATTGTCCAAGAGCAAACCAAGAAAACTTTCACAAGCATTTTCAACTCTGTACTTAAATGTGTACAGGCAACACCTTGCTTGCTACCAAAAAAGTACAAGTAGCAGTGAGTGGACACCAGTCAACTTCTCTCAAAGTTTATTTAAAAGCCAACAAATCAGAATTAACCCAAGAAATATTTAGAAAGGGAAATTTATAAGGCGTCCTGCTTGCTGATTTCACTCGTTGACACAAGTTTAACTTGAGTGGTTTCTCAGCCTTTTGGCCAACGCCAAGTGCAGGACCTGGGCACAGGGTCCATCCCAGTGGAGTTAATTCCGTGGGATTGGGTAAGAACTTTCCCAGATGTATTTGTGACAAGTCCCCTTCCTGGACAGCTCCCGCAGCAGGAGTGTAACAGGTGGGAACAGAAGATGCAGTTTCAGCTCGAAGTTCAACTCACAGGTACCACACACAGCCCTTCAAAGGCTCTGAGATCAGAACCGTCCCTTCCCTGCCTCACTCCTGCAGTGGCTCCCCACCAGCAGCACACACACGGCACATCCCGAGGAAACCCACCCCAGCCTGGCCTGCAGCACCTCCACAGCAACCAGTGCTCCCTCCCCGAGGCATCCCAGGGCACCACAGCCACTGCCAGCTGTCACTGGGAGCTCAGGGACAAGGCCACCAACAGCGACCACAGGGACAATGCCATGCTCACCCAGAACCTCCACTGCCCTGCACACAAAAACCTCCCCAGAGCTTACAGACCCCTGGGAATAACCTGGCACAACCAGCACAGGGAGCCAGCTCCCTCAAATCCTGCCTGAAACCAGAAACATATCGCTCTACTCTAGCTCTTACCTAGAAACTAGAGCCTGAATGAGTTTAAATTCAATCCACTGTAGGTGGAGACCACAGCAGAGACACGACCGACACAAAGGTGGTTTTAAATCTCAGCCTTACACCAACCTGACAGCTGAGCCTGTTGGAAGCATCCATCCCACGCCAGCGTGCCTCTGGAACGAGTTCACTTTCCTCCTTCAAGCTCTTGGGTCAGCACTGTGACACTGCCACACAGCCTGGTGTCCCAGCACAGCGAGGGCTCTGACACCTGTCATTAACACAGCTCAGTGTCCCCAGCACCACGAGGGCTCTGTCACCAGCTCCCACGGGCCGGAGGGATCAGCTAGAGCCTGTGCAACACTGCAGGCTGAGGGGTGTTAAAATAAAACTCACAACCAGTCACATGCTGATTGCCTCAGGCACCTGTTAGAAGTACTTTTCTATCCTCAACCACACTGCACTCACACATGGCCAAGCCTCCACCTCTTGAGAAGAGCCACTAACTGCCCCACTACTTGTGTCAAATGGCATCAGGGCACTCCAACGACCTCACCCACCCGTGCTGAGCACCCCCGGCATCATCACACAATGATGCTCTTCTTCACGGTCAGTCCATAAATTTCCTGGAAGTCCATGGGAAGGACCAGCTACACCGAATGCTGCACCAACACTGCTGTCATTTCAGACTATTTCTGCTGAAACGCTGACACTCCTCATCACTCATCAGCACAGCTACAAAGGGCTTGTGCAGCCTCCTTCACGTTAAATAATAACTGGATGTATGCTAATTGCCTTTCCTCCAGTGAACTGTCTGCATTCCCTTCCGATTTCCTGTAGCTACAAATATGATAATCAGGAGAACAAAGACTTTAGCACAGCCACTCGGGCACAGCAAATGCAGTGGAGTGTGTACGCCCGGCTCCAGCAGTAGCAGCAGAAGGGAGACCTGCAGCCTTGCTGCTCCGAGCGCCCCGAGCCCACCTCCAGGAGGTGTCAATAAAGACTCGTGTAAAATCGCACATCGGAGCGAAGTTTCTCTTTGTAACTTCCCGGACAATGCAGCCCCTTAGCAACGCGGCCGCTCTGAAACCAAGCAATCCACCTTTAATTCCCACTTCCTCCCAAGCTCTCTGGACAGCAACTTCTGGCACTCCATCAGTCCCCTTTTATCCCAGTTTCTTTTTATAAATCCAAGGTCAGGTTTCCTCTCCCATCTCATGTGATGTGCTGGACTGAAGTTCTGCCAGCGTGGTCGGTCCCCTCGGCTGCCAAACCCCCTGCCGCGCTCCCCTCAGCCTGTCCCGCTGCCCACCGGGCATCTCCGCGGCTCCAGCCGAGAGGAATAACCAAGTGGGAAGCAACAACTCTCCCAGCAACGCTGAATTGCGCCTATTAAAAATAAAACCCCGCAGGGCCCGAGTTACCCCACCCCGGCCGGCTCGGGGGTCCCGGACCCGGCCTCGCCCCCGGCCCGGCCCTCACCTCCTCCTCGCTCTCGCTGCGAAAGCACAGGCAGGCCGCCCGCTTCTTGTAGCCGTCCCCGTCGTAGGTGCGCGTCTGGTTGGACTTGAGCTTCATCATCCTCCGCTCCGGGGGCGGCGGGGCCGGAGGACGCGCGGCCCGGAGGGCGGGGGCGGGCGGGACCCGCCGGGCG
>VZRF01014542.1:91390-102863 GCA_013396875.1 Vireo altiloquus | reverse complement strand
CTGCACTCTGGTGCCACCAGGAATGAGAACAACAGCTCCGAGGCCAGCTCCAGCTCCAGCTTTGGCTCCAGCTCCAGCTCCATCTCTGGCTCCAGCAGCACCCAGACCAGCAGTTCCTGGATGGGGACTCCTGCCCATTGCCCCAAAGGATGTGACATGGAGGAGGGAGCTGGCACATCGGAGGCTGCTTTCTCCGGGAGTCCCAGCCACCCTGCACCTGCATTCGTCCCCATGGAGTGGGACAGGCCCCAGGAGGAGCCATGGCAGGAGGTGGTGACAGCGGCAGATCCCTCTGCCCAGGGCAGCAGCTTCAGCCCCTCCACCCCTGTCCTCAGCTGGGACCAATTGCCATGGGGACCCTTGCACCCCGTTAAGAGAAGGGTCCCCAGCCCCCAGGACTCTCCCCAGCCGTGCAAAAGGCCAATCCATCGGCAGCTCTAGCAGGGCTCTCACAAGTCTTTATTGAAGGGAAAGGAAATAAATTGTTATTTCCCTCACACAGTCTCTGGATGGTGCTTTCTCCTTGCAGGGCAGCAGATGCCAAAGGCAGAGCAAGCAGCAGAGGCAGCTGGTCTCCACAGGGGACCACGCCCTCAGTCTGCCTCTGGTGCTCCTCTCTGCCCAGCCTCTGGTGCTCCAGCTCTGCTCTGGTTTCTCTGTTCTGTGTGATGTCGAACAGGGCAACCTGCAGAGAGTAAATTTTCTGGCAGACAAGCAAGGTCTGTGCTAACTTGATCCTGAATCATAGTTTTATTTCTATGTCCCAATCAAATAAAATTGTTTCAGCAACAATTCATTGCTATAGATAATAGTATTGAAGGAGAAAGTAATGGCTTTTGCTCCAGCTGCTATTACATCTTGGAAAAAGATTTTATAAAGCATTATTCTTCATTTCCTAATAATACAGATCCTGGAATTGCCCACTTTGAGGGAATTTACTGAAATTATATGTCAAGTAGATAGACTACCCCAGGAGAGTAGAATAAAAATGATTTGTTGCAAAAAGAAATTAATACAATAGTGCTGAATGAGAAATACAAATCTAATGGGCACCCAGAGGTTTAACAACAGAAGGATCTATTTTGTTGTTCAAAAGTCTGCAAATTTTAGAAGCAGTATTGCCTTGTAATAAGAGATAAGAACATCATCTTCCCAGGATGGAGGAAAAGTAGTTTTAAAAATATTACTCTTGTATAATATTTTAGAATAAAAGACAAGAAGAGAAGCAACTATTTCAATTTTTTTAAAGAAAAATATTTTAAGATAATAGGCAAAGAGAAGCAACTATTTTAAATCTGTAAAGAAAATTCTTCCATCAGGATGGAGAATGGACAACTTAATTGTCAAATTTTGCCAGTTTTCTTTTGTTTGTCCAAAAAAATGGAAACAGATTTATTTCTCAAACACTATTTTCTTTTCAGAATGAACACTGTTTCTCAAAGGGCTAGGAGGGTGTACTCTCTTCTTCTGAGGTACAAAGAGACTGGCATTTCACCTGATAGATTGCAGCACTGTCTGTAGTGAGTTGTTTCTTGGGATGTCCCTTTCTAAGGTGTTCTGTGGAGTTTGGTGTTGGGTTGATTGTCCCAACCCATCAGAATGGGGTATGATGTTTGTTGCAAATTCTTGTCAGGCTTAATAAAGACACTGGAGAGGTGTCAGAGAGCTCTTGTGCTTAATCGTCTTAGCTGTCGTAGTTCCTGCAACCAGCCCACTTTTTGGACTCAAAACGTTTTGCTCATCAAGCTCTTAAATCTTAAGATACAAAAAGTGCTGACTAAGGAGCCCTAAGTTTTCACAGTACACGTAATAAATTCCCAGCTCCCACAACAAACTTCTCCAAGCTGCCGCCTCACAAGCCACAACACACGGCCACAAGTTCCCCACTCTCACAGCAAACTTCGGTACCGAGTATGGAGGAGAACAGGACAGCTGTGCTGTGCCCAAGCAGAGTGAGGGAGCAGAGGAATAAAGGCAGAGAAGAGAGAGAAACAACAGAGAATATCACCAGTTCCTAGATCGAGTATTGGTCCTGTTCTGTGAGTGGTCTGGAGCTGGGTAAACAATGAGAGCAAGAGAGAGGGGAAAGAGAGTGAGAAGTCCCAGTCTAGTCCCTTTTACTGCCAATCTGCCACAGCCTCTTGTGTAAGGTAGATTGTTTGTGCCATTTTGTCATGCATGCACAGCCAACCCTTATGCTGCAGCAGGGCAGCCCTTCTTCCTACCTGCAGTGGTATGTCTCAGGGGAAATCTGTGGGTGCACACAGCTAAGTCAGGTTTAGGCAATCATGGCCTGGGCCAGTTATTAGAGCACAATTGCCTTCCCCAGTCCCAAGTTGCCCTTTACCATCCCCTCCCCAAGTCATGGTGGTGCAGGTCTCAGTGGGCCTGAGGTGTAATATGGAGTGCAGGGCTGAAACAAAATTCTTTTATTTCACTGGGGCTGCCTCAACACAGCCTTGGAAAAGGAGAGAATATCCTATTGGCAGAGGAGATATGTTTGTGACCTTCAGCACACCACAAAAGAAGCAGCTTGAAAAGAATGTTTTCACACATTTCTACTGCCAAAGGCAACTAACATTGGTCCATGCTCTTCAACTATGGTTCCACATTAGAAATTCTCTGCTCTAAAACTGAAAGAAGGGGAATCTTGCCCAGTGGTAATTTTTTTTTTTTCCAAGTTAGACTATGTCACAAACTTAGTTTACGGTGACACGAAGGTAATCTGCATAGCATAACCTGCCATGTCCATAATGTGCAGGTTGTGAAACTGGGCAAAGAAAATATTCTATAAAGAAAATTAATTAAAAAGACTTTGTAGAAAAATAATGTGTGAAGTTGGGGAAAGAAGGCTGTCTTTTGACTGTACAGGTATCATATAGGGCTCTTCTGACTGAATGAGTGTAGCATCATCTGGTTTCCACTGAAGTATCTGTTGAGAATGCAGACTTCATATTATGCAACCTTTGCTTCAAACTTGCTATTTCTGAGGCTGCTCGTGCCAGTGAGAACAGTAAATCAGGTATTTTTGGAAAGTGAAAGAGCTGTAATTTCCTGGATGAACATCATCAATCTGAAATCCAGTTAGAATCTAACTGGCATGGTTAGTCCTGGGGTAGGTGCCAGGTGTCACCGTGAATGTTATGCCACAGAACACTTGAGAAGTTATAACTGAAAAGGTCATTTTACAAAGAGTTGCTTTAAGGAATGAACAGAAATTTTTGATGATTTTGGGTTTGGTCTTGTTCAGACTTTTAACATTTCAATTCATATTCAACCATTTACATACATAACTTTGTTTCAGCAGCATGTGGAAACTGGTTTGTTATTTATTCTTTTCACTGAGGGTTTCGCTGAGGATTGTTTTTAGCAAGGGGAGAAATTACTCTTAATGAGACTTTTTTTTCAAAGGCATTTAATAGTGTCTGTGTATCTTTCTTTTGAAGACCTCCAGCTGCTCTCAAACTCCTTTGATCTGTTTTACATCATGGCTGGAGAAGGCTTTCAAGAAAGATGTCTGTGAGTAGTCAGCTGAAGGGGGCTCCTTCCAGCCAGCTATCCTCTTTTCAATTTCAGTATTCCATCTCATAGCTCATAGCTGTCCTACTGTGCATCCTAATGTAGAGAACTTGCAACCTTATTCTCATGTTTGCCCTAAAAACCAAGCCCTGTGCCCTTGTCCCCAAAACCTCTTTTATCACAAAGTGACAGGATCCCATTAATTTCTGACTCTTTCAATTCACTTGTTCCATTAGGATTGTCATAATTATGCGTTGGAAGATTTAGGTAAATCCAATCAGGGACCTGCAGGACCATGCTAAGAGATTATCAGCACACCCAGTATTGCCATAATTTGCTGAGTAAGCTGCTGAAAAGATGAATCCCTCATTGAACAATGAAGCACCACACTGGCAGGGTGGAGTACTTCCTTTCAGGTGGCAATAAACTGGTGGTGTTTGCTAGACATTACCTTGAAAGAAGGCTGACCTTTGGCTTGGTGGAGCCTGTGGGTATGTAATTCTTTGCCCAGGATTATTTTTTGGAAATATCTGCAGGAACTTGCAGAACTCTTTGAAAGTTAAGCAGACACTTGAGGTGGAAAAAGATCTGGAGTTTCAAAGCACAACTGGAACAGAATGCCCTGATTTTTGCACCAGTTTCTCTATTTCATTTGCAGGATTTCTACTCTGCACGGTCTGAGGGATAGGGGAGTATCTTCTCTGACTGCTTATGCTCATCTTTTACTTTTTGCTTGCATGATTTGCTGGTAACCCATAGTTTAAAACCGCTGCCTAAATAAATGAACATTTGTAACAAAGTCAGAGTATTTGCTCTGTTTAGTTTCTATACCTTTTAATTTTTTTTTCCCAAATAAAACAATTAAGAATTTCTATGAATGATGTTACAGCTGTTAACAATGAAAGGGGAAAATACAGCCTGGGAACCACAACCATAGCTGTCCAATATATCTAAAACTTTCACAGAGAAAACAAACTTTGAAACGTTCCTTCCTTTTCAACAGGTCTGGGTAATACATGCAGAGAATTTAAGCAGTGGATCACCACCAACTGAATGTTTACTGTGTTTTACAGATATTTCCTCGTCCTCATGATCTTTCTAGATTCTTTGTGTCAAACTTTGACTGCAGAGTGTATTCTTGTGAGCATTGCTACTGCACAATTGCTTTCCTGAGCATTAAGTACAAAAGACTGTGCAATTTATTAGTTTGGAAGTGCCCCAATATGGGCAGCAGCAGTTCTGAGGCAATGAAAATATAACTGATGCTAATTGCCTTTGGTTTTATTTATGTAATGACTAATCTGTTTATAGAAAGATGCTACTCTTCTGGCAGGCTTCCAAGCTCAGATCCAAAGAAGGGATGAAAACTAATATTTTCTGTGCCCAAACAACCATCCAAGGTACCTATTTCTGCCTCTGAAGTACCATCTTCTACTGGCTGTTTAAAACTGTCTTTTCTGTGTATCAGCGGACCAATGCTGCAACAAGGACCATCGCTTAAAAGGCCAGATTACCCACTGACAACGTCAAATAACACTTTTTTTAGTTCTAGTCAGAGAAGGAGCTGCCTGGAGAAATTCCTTTGGACAGCTGGAACTTTCTGTCCAGAGAGCTCCCACACCTCTGAGTTGTCAAAGTGGAAAGAAGTCACTCAGCCACCTAATTTGGAGCTGGTCCATTGTTTCTAACATATTCACTATCTCATCTGTGAAAATAACTAGACATTAAGTTTCTGGACCACTCAAGGAACTAATTTCTAAAGCTCATTAAGTGTGCACACAGGTACATCCCTGACAGTTTGTACTAGCGTGATTATAATGAAATTACTATTTACAGCTCAAAACTTCAGTCCCATCTCCCTTGCCACAGAGGAGATTAAATAAAGAGCCTTATCTTTTGCTGTGAGGGGCAGGTCATTAATCTCAGATGCTCACAGTGACTCTGTTCACTGCTCAACAGATGAAACTGTCAACAAAAAAACAGCTCTGGTTCTGTAAAAATTCTTCAGGCACAATGGACTGGATTTTCATGATGAAACCAACCTCCAGAGATGTCCTAGCAGCATACTACATCATGAAAGGAAAGCAGAGACAATGGCGTGCACATCGAGAGCTATTTGCTTCCATCATAGTTACAAATTAGCTGAACAAAATTAGGCTTACCCATTTCTCTGTCTGCCTGAATTCTGCTGGAGGTTCTTGTCTCATGCACAGTTCTGAGACCTGGAAGGATGTCAGGTACAGGTAAAGGAAACTCAGAGGATTTGGCTATTTTCTACCAGGTCAGGTGTTTCAAAAATTACTCTTTAGGTGCAGAGTGTTTGAAAAATGGTATTTCAACCAAAGCAAACCTAGCTAATTCCTAGCAATCAGGGGAAGGCTTTCTGAGAAATGAATTAGTCTCAGATCTTTTTTTCAATTCTGAAATCTTTAATTTCTTTCTTCTTATCTCCTTTAGTTCTATACAGAATTGGAAAAAACCCACCAAACCCAACAAAAACAACAAACTGCCCTTCCTTTTTCTAATTCGCTAAAGATGACTGCCTTCTATCTGATCTAACTAATCAGAAATAATTCTGTTTTAGCAGAAGTGCTATTTTCGAAGAATCATGGAATAAAAATTACTTGAGTTGGAAGGGACCTCAAAGCTCATCTTTTTTCAGGGGCATCTTCCACTGTCCCAGGTTGCTCCAAGCCCTGTCCAGCCTGGCCTTGGGCACTTCCAGGGGTGGGTCAGCCACAGCTTCTCTGGGCAACTTGTGCCAGGGCCTCACCACCCTCACAGGGAAGAATTTCGTTCTAACATCTAATTTAAACCTGTCCTCTTTCAGTTTAAAGCCATTGCCCCTTGTCCTGTCACTACCTGCCCATATAAAAAGTCCTTGTCTCCTTTTTGAGTCTGGGTTTAAACCACACTCTGCTGTTGCTGTTGGATAAAAGGCTGGCAAATGTCTTTGTGTATTCTGTACTAATGTGCTTCATGTCTCTCGAGCTTATGAGGGCTCTAGTCTAAATGCTTGAAACAGTATCTACCCCAGATAAAGCAATTTTTCTCAGAATTCTTTCAATAATTACTATTTTAGCCTTTTTCCATGTTTCTGTTATTAAGGGATAATATTATTTTCTTGAAAGAAATAGTGTTTTTTTTTTTTCTTCTAGAAAGTTACTGCATGCATTTTGCACTGTGAAAATATTCATATGGAGAAGTAATTAATGGAACTGAAAACTAGGTAAGAACTTCAGTTCCTAAACTGGCAAAAAATGATTTACTCACCAAAAAAATGCTCTGCTGCAGGCTTAGGTGAGTGATGGCCCAGTCCTGATAGCTGAATATTTTTGCATCAGATATGCACTGAAATGTTCATACACTTAAGTAATATAATTCATTTCCTTGCTATAAATAAAATATGTTTCATAGATGTTGCTCCACATAGGTAAGATTATCAGTCATGTATTTTGATAACTGTAGTTCCACTGGGATGATACGTTCCTGCATTTGTCTTTTTATCACATAATCTTTTTTTCTTTTCTGCAGAGTAGAAACATCTCTGTGAGCTTCAGCCAGTTACAACTATGAAATGGTTTTGGTTCTCATCATCTAGTCATCTGATTGTTTAATTACTTTAGGCACCAGTGTTCTGGAAATAGTTCCTTAAATCTGCTATCCTACTAGCACCATCTTTATACTTTTTCTTCATCATATCCATTAGGCATGGTACTTGGAGGTGTGATATTTGCACAGAAAGGAGCTAGGTGGCTCAGCCTGATTTCTGTAGATAATAATTTTCTAATGATTTCCTGGCTGATTCTTGTTTCTTATTGCTTTGTTTTCTTTTGGGACATAGGCATGGCATGAATGCTTGCTACAGTTGTTTAAGATTTGGTAGCATAATCTATTGTAGTCCAAGTTGAGAGAAAATTTGCACAAAATTGCAGGCCACCCAATATCCTTTTCTTGCAAGTTATGCTCTGAAGATAAAAACCAAAAACCCAAATGAAAATGAAAATTAAAACCAAAAACCCAAACAATTCCCTCTCCCTGCAAAAAAACCCCTCCCAAAACTAAAAAAAAAGCATGAAAAATCTTGCAAAGGTCCGTGTTTGTATTCTAAGTATTGTGTATATTGGGCAAGATAAGTCACTGCTGAGTTCAAAACTGAGCAAAGAATATCTGTATTTTCAGCAGTGCCTGTCACTTGAGATTAAACAAAAGCTTTTCACTCTTCCGTGTTCTTCTTAGACCAACATCTGATACCATGGATTTTCACATGATGGGGTTTTTATTAGTTTGACATGGATGGACTAACATATATTGACAGCGGATCTCTGTGTGATATGTATTTTTCTATTTTTAACAAAGAACCTGGTTGATAGAAATTTTTAAATGACTAAGGTATCTCTGTTGTTGGGACTTAAGCGTTATTCCTTATGTTAAAGCTTGATTTTGACCCTTTGCACCTCTAAGGAGCTTTACTGATATTTTTTAGTGGGTACTGGACAGATTGGTAAGACATAGTACAAAAAAGTAGTATTTGTGAAAATTGATTCTAGAAGTAGGTCCTGGAGATTCCATTTATATTCCTTCCTTAGAGACAGCATATAGACTGTAAACTATTCTTCGTCAAAAACAGAGTACTTACATGCTGCTCAGATATTATTTTTTATATGAGGTTTTACAGCCAAATGATGTGGTTGCAATAATACTCTCTAGCTGCTTGGGTAGGCTTTTAAGTGATGATGTCAGATGCTATAACTATTTCTCATAAATCTGAGCATTTAATACAGTCCCAGTTTCAAACAGAAGCTGTGTGAGTTATTGTCTGAGAATATTTTCGAAAACTCCAGAGAGCCTCTATACCTTTTCTTTTGTGTTCTGTCCAAGAGAGCTCAAACACTCATATATTTTGCCCCTTGAAGAGCCTTTATTGCATAACATCCTGATAAGACACCCTTTCCTAGAGCAGAATTTTTTCCTTGGGAGTGCCCACATTAAAACCTGCATTGCATAACCTGCTTCAGTTTATAAACATGAAAACTTTCCTAACAGACTGTTTTTCCCTGTCAGCTGTGCAAATTCCTCCTCTGTCATGCAAAAGGTCTGATACTTTCCCTTGCACTGGCACAGGAAAGCTAGCAGGTGCTTTTTCAGTGTATTTAGTTTGAGCAGCAGTTCTTCTTACAGAGTGCTATTCTTTTTCTGTCTCTCAGATGTGCTGCTCAAACTGAAGTAAGGTATAAATGATAATGAATACCTTTGCATTTGTCACATTTAAACAGGCTGTACAGCAGCTGGCTTTGATCACAATTTGTACAGGCAAAGATCATCTTCTTCAGACCAGTGGTGTATCTTGGGATGTGTAAGAGCTCCTCCATGCTTGACCCCTAAGCATTGCCTAAAAGTATACATCAGAATGTGCTTTTGTCATATTACTCCTTCTGCATCTCCTTGCTTACACCAGGCCTTTGCAGAAGGACCTTGAGTTTTTCTGTACCGACTGATAAACCAAAGTCCTTCTTCTGTCGAGTTAGGTTCATTTATTGGACCTGTACTTCCTTCTGAGACCTCATAAGGCTCATCCACATCTTATGCCATCTGATTTCTGTTCTCTGCTGCCTGCACCCAAACCTGCCTGGACATCTGGCACTTTCAAAGTGATTGCTAGATTACCACTAGATTGACCACTAACTTACCCAGACAGCTTAAGACAAATACCCAAGTTTCTTTTTTCTGCCAGAGTGACAAATTACAGTCCTTCTCCTTCCACCTCCAGATCATGATGGATGTGCTACTTGGACAAATCTTTTGTCAGATAGAGCCATATGACTCCATCAGTGCAGTTAGTCTTGTTTTGAGTTCAGTCACCCTTAGAAACTCCAGACAAGAAAAGATGATTTCAAATGACTGAAAACTGGTGGTGGTTTGCCATAGAACAAACAAACAGACTTTACTGCCCATTCTATCTGGATAATCAGTCTCTTGTTCTGATTTTTCCTTCAGTCCTCCGCAGTTTAGTGGATGACCTGAAATGACATTGCATTATTACTTGGATTTTCTGAAGTTGTGCTCAGTGTATCTCTTTTGTTTTACCCATTTCAGAGACAGACCATGAGCTTCTTGAAAGTTTAACTTCATATCTTGGGCAATTACCTCTGCAAAGGCTAAAATTTAATAATACAGAGGTGTAGACATTAAAAGGTAGAACCTTTGCTCTATATTTTACGTAATGTCTTCTCATTTATTCAGTGCTATTATCCTGCTAATCCTCACTGAAAGGTTTTTACCTACATCCATAGCAAAAACTAGGATCTGCAGTGTCTTCTATGACTTTATCTTCCCTACAAGGATTTTAAAGCAAAATGCCCAACCTAGTTCTGTGATGACATGAGGTAACAAAATCCAAAACAAGTAACAAATTTTTACCTTAAAAAATTAGGAGTTTTATAAACTAAATAAAACATATTTAATATTTTCCAATAAAAGATCAGGAAACAGGTTTAAAAGTTCTGCTGCATTTCTGCTGCTGGGCTGAGAAGCGTCGTATAGCTGTGGACCTCTGCAAGTGTAGTGGGATTTTTTCTCCCCAGTGTTTGGGAATAGTTCAAGAAATCAACTGGAAGCTGCAGTTTCATGATAGTTCCAAGTCTGTTGTCCTTTGTAGCCCTTGCATAGTCATAAATACACCTGATGCTTAAGGCTGTGTGTGTGTAGACACATGTATATGTATATATGTATCTATGTATATGTATATTTATGTATATGTATAAATACATATTTACAGTTTTGTCGAGGATCCTTTAAATTAATATATAAATGAATTAATATATAAATGTGTTTATAATCAGTAATTCTGGGTTAGTTTTGGATTTCTTTTTACAGTAACAAGACTTCTAAAGTATTTGTTTAACTCTGCTTGTTTCCAAATTACCAAGACTTTGTATTTCTGAGTTAGCATCTGAAATACAAGTCTGTATTTCCAGTGGATTTATAGCATTAAAACATGTAGCAGAGTCTTGTTCTTACTTGGGAATACATCCTTGGATCAGTCCAGTGTAGGGCCTAGTCATAAGAATGATTTTTATTAGGCTAGGTGATATATCACAGGATTCTGAGAAGTATGTGAGTAAATGGTTATGGAGGTGCAATGATAATGCCAACAAAAAGTAGTAATATAATGTAATCAAATATTCTGTACTGTGGTAAGAGAACCAAACAATTCTTTTTTTTAAAATTTGCAGTATCAATGTTTCTTTGGTACTAGTTTGAAATACAGAGACAAAAAATGCCTTGGGATGAATGAGCTGAATTTCTGAAGAACTTAGAGTGCATGAAAGTCTGAAAAGTAGCAGAGCATTATTACAGGTGGGGGAAGCTGTGTTGTGTGGACGTGCATTGTGTTTGATATTTCTGGGTGTCTGTCCAAAAGAATGTCTCTGTGAAGAAAAGCCCTTAATGAAATGAGTGTAGCTAGTTAGAAATTGTCTTGCAGACCTTTTCGTCACAAAAGGATGAATGTCTTTAAATTGAGGGAGGAGAAAGAGACGCTTCTAAATTGCATTCTCTGCACATTGTGGGGGGCCTGACTAGGTCCTTCCCAACTCAAAATATTCTATGATTCTATGACATGTATTTATTAAAAGTCATGAGCAGTTTAATTCAGAGACTTTCAGTGAATTGTCTCACCATTTTCTGGCATGTGGTACAAGCAGAAGCAGAGGGACTTGTTGGGGAATATACAACCTTTTTTTTTCCTCTTCCACCAGAACAAAATATGGTATTTTTGTTAAAAATAAATTANGTAGTGGGATTTTTTCTCCCCAGTGTTTGGGAATAGTTCAAGAAATCAACTGGAAGCTGCAGTTTCATGATAGTTCCAAGTCTGTTGTCCTTTGTAGCCCTTGCATAGTCATAAATACACCTGATGCTTAAGGCTGTGTGTGTGTAGACACATGTATAT
>VZRF01014542.1:243-90609 GCA_013396875.1 Vireo altiloquus | reverse complement strand
ATTTTTTTAAATTATTTTTTTAATTGATGGATTTATGTTAATGGTTTATGTAGAGAAAACTATATGCTGATACTGAAAATATATTTGAACGTTGATATTGATACTGAGTAATGTGGTAGAGGAAGGAAAATTTAAACAGGGAAGAAATTAGCAGTGTTAAAACTGAGACTGAGCCTTGTACTTGCAGAGTGAAATCTGGTGTTTCACCTCTTGGTGTCACTGCAGCATTTGATATTTGCTGTTACTAGCCCATGTTACTGTTGGATTTGAGGTTGCTTTTTTTTTCTTCAGTTTGTTGATTTTGCTTTGGGGGTTGTGTGTTGTTTTTTTTTTTTTTTTTAACTATAGTCACTACAGATGTTTTTTAACAAGTCAGAATGAAAGGTAGCGATTAAACTAGGAGCTGCTAATAGCTCTCAGATCTGCCAATGAATTTTGTCGAGCATTAAACCAGCAGTGTGAAGCCTCAGGCACCAAACTGGTTTGCAATGAACATGATTCAGAGATGGATAGGAATGACTCAGTTCAGGGGTTAGAAATCTGTCAAATCTATTGTAGTAATTTGTGAACTTGGTCAAGTCCACAGTACTCTTCCCCTTACATCTGTACCCTTTCCAATTCTTCTTAAAAAAGTGGGTGTCTTCTGACACTTCTACATAAATCTTCTCTCTGTGATGTGGACAGCATTTCACATAGAACCTGTTTTGTTTAAAATGCTATTCAGACTCTAAATTTATTTCAGGCAATGATTTTCTCTGTAAAGTGTACAACGCGTGTCATGCCCAATGCCTCTAGGCATTAGAGCTAAATTTTCTCTGAATTGAAGAAAGAAATAAAGGAAAGAAAAATAATTCTACACTGAACCAAGAGCATCCTAAAATAGAGGCTGATAGATGAACATGTGCTGTACCAATGACAGAGCAAATACGTTCCTTGGTGTCCCTATGTAGCAACAGATTATTTAATTTGCTTCTGCTCCTTTCTCTGCTATTTTTTCTCACCTATTTTGTCTCACTGGCCTCATCTCTTTGTTGAACATACATAGTTTTGTGCTTTTTCCTCACTGATCTCAAAAGTGAAAAGCAAGAATGAAGCCTTCAGCTGAAATACAAGATAAATACTGTGTGGATCAGATTTTCTAACAGAGTGATTTCTTTGTTCTTATTTGGAGAGGATGTTGTCACCCTTGTCTTTGCAGTGTTCTGGCACACTGTCAGTGCAGTGTTTGAAAGCCCTGATAGTGGAGAACTTCTGCCATCAAACAGTGCAGGGGAGGTTGAAAAGTGAGGGATTTAAAGCCTGCTACGATGACCAGTGTTCGATGTAATGCAATTTCCAAATGAGAGAAATGAGGCAATGTGGTGCTGGCAAAGGTGCTGCATCTGTGAAAGTGGAAAACTAGATCACAAACAGAAATTATTCCAGCTCATAATCTCTCAAGAGGAAGAAGCGAGCAAAAGAAACACCCTTTACATGGTAAAATGCCAATTTGTTTCTCTTGAGTCTATCAAATCAATTTGATTGCTCTTCCTTTACAGCCCTGCAGCACTGCAAGGTAATGTGGCTTCAGAGCGTGTTAAAGGTAATGCCAATGGGGAAAATTGGTCTGTTGGGTCTTTATTCTCACCTCTGCAATCCCCTTCCCACCAAAAGGAAGGAGAATTAAAATCAGTTGAAGATTCATTATCCCCTCTCTCTGGGAAGGCAAAATACATAAACACATGTACAGAAATAACAACTGCTGTAGTGCTCCAGTGTCATGCATTGCTAAAAGTCACACAGTACTCAAAAAGCTGTGATAACTTGCAGCAAGTTATATGAGCAATAAAATTAAAACTTGGTCATTTACAGCTCAAGAAATACATTTTCAGGGAATAAAATGGAAACACAAGTTGATGTTTGGATTGAACAGAATTTTGCCCATGTTACAGAACCTTTTTATCAAAGAGGGCATTGTCTCCATTTGAAAGCATCAGAGGCAAAACAAGAGCCATTCTGATCTTGAACAACTTTAGTCAAAATGACCTTGAATCAATCTGATTGTTTTTAATGTGTCATGAAGCACATAAATATGAAAATAGGCACAGGTATTGTCCACCTCTGCTGCAAAAATAAATGAATGAAAGAAGATTCTTGTGAGAATATTAGATTATGACTACTAAAAAGTGTTTGAAATCTTTGAAACATCTTTAAAATTGGAGGAAATGTGTCACTATGAAAAATGAAAATTGAGCAGCTACAAAAACTACATAAATATGTTTGTCTGTAAAGGTCTTAATTACTCTAATTTAGAAATTACATTGTCACACTTTACTTTGGGAATAGACTTAAAAGTACAGGACTGAAATTTCTTTCTGGAATAATTTAACATAGGCGATGATTATGAATGTTACAACTGCCCTGTTAGTTTATCTGAACTCTGGAAAGTGTAATGTGAAAGGTGCATTTGTGCTCAGTATATTTATACTGAACTTATGATGGTGCCATTGCTAAACCACTAAAATGAAATAAATTACTGGGGTAAATATTCTTGTCCTTTTTTTTAAGAAATGATATGGTTCCCAATGAAAAAAAATAAAGTCAATAAGCACTATGCAATGCAATATTGCATTTCAAGAAATGTAATTATTATTAAAAGATAGCACTTTTTTTTAGTGGAGTAGGTAACTGGAGATAGTAATTGCTTTCCCAAGTTTCCTACTGTTCATGATTCACATGGAAAAATACTTTTCAGGATTTTTTCCTTTTCTTTTTTCTTCCTCCCTCCCCAGATTTCTATCTGTAGGGCCAAGGGTTTCACATAGACTGAAGGGTTTCCTTCTCTTAACCCCTCTGAGTGACATTTTTTACCACAAGCTATCAATTCATCCATTGCTGGCACCCATACACGCACAAATTCTTCCCTGTCCCCCTGAAAGTCTTCTGAAACACCTGATCCAGCGGAAACTTCCTTGTGGGAATAAATATGGATAAGTGGATATGATATTTTATGATATATGATATTTATATATATATATAAAATGAATGTGTATAATATGCATATATTTATACACAAACAATATGTCTAGGTAGCTAAACAAAATAAGGAGTGTGGTTTTTTCAGGCCTGAGAAAATTCAGTTCTACCACTGATATGCCCAACAGCATAAAAGTCATCTTCATTCCCTAAATTAGCCATGCACCTGGAGTGATCCCATTTACAAGGCCAGCATGCCTCTTAAATTAGGTATTAATTTAACTTTAATTAAGTATTCATTTAAATCATCACAGAAGCACAGTACCCATGAAACTCTGGAGGCTATTTTGCTGAAAGGAGCAGATTAAAAGTTAGAAACAGAAGTAAACAGACGCAATTAACTGGAGCTGGTAGCAGCCTCTGAGCCTCTCCACTGAAAGAAGTTTTCTGAAGGACCAGATTCACTTGGGACGCTTCCTTGCTTTAGCTGACTTTCTAACAAGTCAGCAATACAGATAATATAGAATATTATAAAGCACTGTAAGCGTGGTAGGCTGTAATTAGTGATTAGAGCATCACTAATATCACTGGAAACTCAGTTAAAGGTGCAGGCCAAAACACACAGAGCTTTAGCTGTGGGTGCTCTTACATGAGCTGAGATGCTAAGGCTGAGTGGGACATATTATTTTTGGAGTTCGGGGCAGTAAAACCACTGTTTGCAGGCTGCATTTGTCTCAAAAGCTCATTGGAAGGTCTGGGAAAGGGCACCAGGAAAGCCTTTCCCTGTAGCCAAGGTGGGGCACTATGAAGTGTGTGAGGCTTTGAGGATCAGGGAGAAGTATTCATACAATTGCAAGGTGGGAGGCTTGGCTGCCTCACTCCTGGTCTCCCAGAACAGTCAGCAGAGAGCACAGACACAATCTAGGACGAGGCACATCTTCCAGGACTGTACTGCAGCCAGCCAGACTTTGTGAGTTATGTAGGAAATGGAAATAAGTCCCGGCCCTTCAGTTCTGTGGAAGTGCCCTTTAGTACAACAATAAACATCATACTTTGGCTCATGAAAACTTTTCTTTTGCTTTGCAAACTATGCTTTAAGATTCCAAAAGGGGAGGAATAGCCCTTTTTGAACTGAAGCAAAATACGTTTAAGTGATAGGGGATATGTCACTTAAGAGACTTATGGAAGAAAAATGAAGATTTCAACATCAAGTTTAATAAATATGTATTTCTTGCTGTCAGTGTGTGTATATAACAGCTCTGAGACAAGAGAAAATGAGACTGCACATCCAAGAGCAGAAAATGTGTTTTAAACAGTAATCTTAGGGAAACAGACATAAGGACAAAATGATTTTGCATAGACCATACTCAATCTTCCATTTCAGCTCACAGCTCACAGAGCACAGTATTTTCAGTAATGAAACAAACAAAAAGCTCAGGTCTGTGTTCAGGAAAACTCTAGAGGTGCTCTAGAGCATAGAGACCCTTTCTGCTCTCACAACCCAGTGCTGCAACTGCTGCCAAGGGATCTGCAGCCCAGTCAGAGCTGCCATAAATAAAGAAGGGGAAGTAAAGGCACCCTCCAGGCCCTGCATCTGGAGGCTGATGTGCTCTAGGAGGTGCTGGCATTGGGACATAAATCAGAGGCTTGCCTTTCCAGCAAAAAGGTTCTGTTTCAGTAAAATATTTTATGTCCCCCTTTTTTGGAGAAGAACCGTAGTTTCATATGTTTTGTTTCATCTCAGCAATCATAGTTGCAGTCAGCATGTCTCATGAAAGGAAAAGGGAAAGTAAGAGGAGAGAGAAGACAGAGAAGAAAAGAAAGGAGATAAAAATTATTTTCGAATATTTACTGAAACTAGGTTCTTCAACAGCTTTTTTCCGTGTTCTCCACTGACTCTTGAAAGCCATATTCCCAACAGTTTTGTCTTTTCTGAGAGTGGCTGCTCTGTGTTTCCTAAAGGGAAAAAAAAAAAAAAAAAAAAAAGAGAAAAAAAAAGAAAAAAAAAAAGAAAAAAGCCTGTGCACTTCTCAGTAGAAAGCATCCAAGCTTTGTAAGCGTAATGAGAACAGTGGGTGAAACATATGGCATATCCTCAGATCTGAATGGAAATGTAGCAGAGCAGACAATACTAAATTAGATATGAGAAGTTCAGACAGCTATCAGGAAATGAAGAGTGGATTACTTTTTTTCACCTTGAACCAGATGAAATACATTTGTTTATCCATCTGTGGAATCTTAAATTATTTTCCAGCCAGTCTGATCAGAATTTGTGTCTGGGCTATGTTACAGGCAGTAATGATTATTCACTTTGCCTAGACCTCATCAGGACTCCTGATGTGTGATACTATCCATAACAGATTCAAGCTTTCAAACATTTTTTTTCTGGTTTCCCAGAGGCTTGTAACAAATGCAGCATTTGCAGAATTTTCAGAATCCTAAATATAAATGAATCAACCTTTCTCAACCTAACAACCTAAATAAAAAAAGTTCTGTGGCCTAACAATATGGATTTCAAAGCCAAGGAATAAGTCAAGTCAAGGGATATTTTAAATTTTTGGCTGATGTCATTTGTGTTTCAATGAAAACCATTTTCCAGCATGGTCTGAATGAGGGAGAAGGGACTTCATAGCTGATGTGGATACTCCTGTTTTCACTGGAGCCAGCCACTGGCTGACTGCATTACCTGTCAGGGCCCTCAGTGCAACTTCGTATTGATGTCAATCATGAATTGTAATTTCTAATGGAACATATTTAGAGTGAAAATAATTTGAATAGTTGAAAAGGTGAAGCTGAAATTTTATTTAATTTAAAAATAATTTAAAATAAATCCTCCAGAGTACTTCACTTAAAACTTCCCTAAAATGAGCTGTTCATTATTTCTTGATTTAAACTTAGGGCTTTACAAACACTTTGCTCATCATTAACAGAGCAAAAACCAAAAAAAAAAAAAGACCTCAACAAAAACCCGAAACTCAACAGTTTTAATAATTCTTCTGCTAATTAGGTAGTCAATCAGTTGTATTTAGACAATTTGCTGAGGTCAATCAGCTGCTGTAGGAGATGTAGTGCAGTGTACAGGAGAGATAATGAAGACAGAAAAAAAATCTTAAATTAATTTCAAGATTTAAAGGGCTTTTATACCATGGAGCTCAGAAATTGACTGGCGGTAATAAAATAGCAAGAAATACTTATTCATACAAATTTAGGCACAACTCAGTTCCAGTTGAAAAGTAGTTTACTGTTGACAGCCGGATATCAGACTTTTGTTTTGTAGGCATGGTACAATTTTTAAGCAAAGATTAAGTAAGTAGCTAAAAACTGGTCATCAGCCTGTTTTTGAGGCATTTTTTTATTTGACACATGAAATGATTTAGATCACAGCAGGTTTGTGCTGGTACATTTTCAATTATAGTCAAATCTCTCTTCATCTTTTCAACATTTTATTGCACCACATAACCTGAACAATCTCATTACAGACTGCATTCATTTTTACAAGTTTGGTTTTTCATAATTAATATGGATCCCTTGTGTCGTGACGTTTTTCTTTATCTAAGCAAAATGCTGGAAAGAGAACATTGCCGAAGACAACCCAGGTCCCTAATTGAGAAGAACCCAGACTTTACAGTCAGATGGCTTCCTTTAATTAAGAGTGAAACCCATACGTTATTCTCTAATGTAGCTGATTTAGAGTGGTTAAATAGACCAAAACTGAAGTCTGAAGTTGTTTATCTATTGGTTAATACAAACCAATGCTCTTTATTTCCTTCAGCTGGGCAAGAGCATTTGTGATGAATCACTGCAAGTGTTGTGACCCAAAATCCCATGACTTTTTGAGCACAAGAACTCAGAGATCTAGAAATTCCCATATTATTTTCTTACCAAATTGCATAATCTCTACAGCCAAGCATAACTGAGCATGAAGGGTCGTGAGTGCTTTTTATTTAGCAAAGAACAGACCTGGGAGGACCAAGCTCAGGCAAGCCTTCTCTGAGGACTAGCAAACAGTTCTGAGCAAGGAGCAGGGAAATAAAGAGAGATTCCATTTCTCAGTTGTTGTACTGGGCTGCAGCACTGCAGGATGCAGAGGTTTCTTTTGTCTCTGATAAATCTCAGTCTGTTTAGCAGCTTCTGAATTTCTGGGCTGAAATGCTACTTCCACAGGAACTTTTACTGATGATTTTGGGTTAGACAGTCAAATTAAGGACTGATTCAGAGGACCTGTCTAACAAGACCAACATGTTTTATAAACAGTGTCTACTTTCCATAAACAATTGCTGTATGCTTTTGTTTCCTATTCTTACAGTATAGGTTCAGGAAAAATAAAAAAGCCGACATACTTTTTCTGAGCCTTTCTTCACTATATCTTATTTATTTCTGCCCTGAATACACCTGCAGAGTTTAGACAGGAAGCCAAACATGCTGTTGGTAACCTCATCACCAATTTTTAAGAAAGGGACCTGAATTGCAACCTGCTATCATAGGCCATGGCAGTAACTATTCCCATCAACCCCAAATTCAGTTATTTATTATTCTTTCTAAATGGGTGGGTAGGTGATGCTGTTTCATTGAATCCTCATGAATGGTTTTAGACAGTATTAGACTGGTGAGGGCACAGGCAAAGACAAGTGATATGGCACCTGGTTTAGATAATAATAACCCAGAATTCCTACATTCATAAAAAGTTCCTAGCTAGATTTCTTAGCCCGAGGCAAGGCAGAGAGAGGAACTGGGAACTGGCACTTGGGAGAGGGTTTTACCTAGTATCTGATACCAAGAATCAACCTGAAATAATGCTTAGATTAAGTGTTTCCAACTCTTTCTTCGCTCACTGAAAAACAACAGTGACCAATCATCCATGTGTAATGCTATTCTGCAGTGACCACACTGGTAAGACCCAAACACAAAAACTTGATGCTTTCAAAGTGCTTTCCCTTTCTTTTTTAACTCTTGTGTTTTAATCTCAGCCAACAGCCTGGCCCCACAGCTGCTCACTCACTCCCCCACCAGCAGCACTGGGGAGAAAACCCCTTCCTCTTTTTCCCCCCCACTTTATACACCGAGAATGATTTCACATGGTCTGGAACATCCTTGGGGTCAGTTGGGGTCACCTGTGCTGGCTGGGTCTCCTCAGCACGAGGAGCAGAAAAAGCCTTGGCTCTGTGCAAGACCTGCTCAGCAATAACAAAAACTCTGTTGATACTTAATGGCTTTAAAACCAAAGACTTTCTGCTTTCACTTTTTTAATTGAGTGGCTGCAGACATTTAATAGGAAGGTAAAGAGGCAAATGAGATTTCTCTTTTTAAAATTTTTTTTATTTTCTCATACAGCTGGAAAAAATGGGGAAGTTTTCATGACCGCAGGTGGCTAGTGTTAGAAGTACATGCAGAACATTCCTAAATCCAAGTCTAAAGGCAATCAGGTTGAAGTTAACGTGCTTGGGTTTATCAGTGTGAGTGATATTTACTACAAGATGCATAAAAAGTTTTGCAAATATTTACTACAATGTGTGCAAAAAGTTTCATCAACAAAAATAAACCCATTCTTATAAAGTGTCCATAATAAAACCATATATTTAATTTTTGATATTGATTTATTGAATAACTTTTAAAAACATTTTGTTATTAATGAAACAAAGTCATCATTCTGGATGAAGATATAAATCTAAAATACAGAGTCTGTGAGATATAGAGGATGCTTTTTGTTTTCTTTGTAGAAATATAATCTTTCTGGTTTGAATGGGATATATCATTATAATTTGCATCGCAGAACTCATGGGAGTGAAAATACATAAGAATAAATTCATGCTACAATAACTGTTAATCAAAGTTAAAAAAAAACACAAAAAGAGGAAACTTACATATGAATTAAGTGTACAATTTTTATTCTATGTATTTTTTACTCCATGACTGAGCATTTTCTTCACTATTGAAGATGTGCTGAAAAGTACGCTGAAAAGTTCACTGAAAAGAAGTAAAAATCTGGGTATTTTACCAATAGCCACATGTGAGGTGTTTTTAATATTCACTCTATTTCTAACAAGATCAAGACAGGCTGCAGTTTTCCTGAGCCCCCACTACTGTATGGTACTAAAAGGATGCATGGAATATCTTTCCATGCATTTCAACTTAAGAGTCAAAGTCATTGCTACAGGATTTTGGGGATTAAAAAGGCTCAATTAATTCAGAAAAGGTTTAGACAAGTTCACAGAGGGCATTTGCATCATGGATTGGTGAATGCAACAGTTCGGGTGCAGCACCCAGTCCAGAAATCCCTTACATGCCAGAACAAGGAGGAAGTTTCTGGAGGAAAGATCATTCCATGTCTGATCTTTTGTTTCTGCTCTCTTCCTGAGGTCCAGCCCATGGCAGCTGGCTGGTAATGAACATGGATGTGCATGTGTTCAGATCCAGTGCCTCCTTGCATCATACCCATATTTGATTTTTATATTGTGGAAGAATGAAAGTTAGTGAATTTTATTTTCAAGGCAAGTTTTACTGAGAGAGCAATATTGCTTACTGTGAGCAATTATACTGTGACTGTATTTCTCAGAATATGAAAGAAGAAAAAACAAAGAAAGTATATATTGTTTGTTAGTTTCTTTTTTTCACCCCTTCTTCATCCCTTGAAGGTATTTTGAAAGATTTTTGGATAACAGGTGAGTGCAGCCTTCCCTCAGTGATGTTGTGACAGATTTGTTCATTCAGACAAACTATTAATGCAGAGTATGGTAAAATATAGAGAGAGCAAATAAAAGTTTCGTCCTCTGTAACACCAATAAACAGCCTGGGTCTACAAAACAGTAGTGTCAGGTCTCTTTTCAGGGGTCTGCTCCCGTTGCAAGCCTTGCTAAATCAGAGTAATACTTCTGGATGTACCAGTTTAAGAAGTTATGGGAAAGTGGGAAAACCATGGCAGCGAAAAATGAACTATGAACCAAATTGCCCATCCATACAACTGTCCAAAGGAAGACTGTGGTTTACACAAGACTTAGTACCGCTGTTATGTCCCCATTCACACAACTGCAGCCCCAGAAATATGACCTGACTGCCTGAGCTGCAGCAGTGTAGTACAGGATTTCATTCTTTTTGTTTCTTTATAGGTCCCTCCCATCATGATGATGTCTAAAGTGGTAGAAGTGCTGCACTGAGATAGGAAGAAAAATAAAAGCTGGATTTTCTAGCAAATCAAACTTCTAACAGACCTTTGGATAGTAGCCCTACATATTACCTTTTCCTCTTCTGCAATCAATATTCCTACCTCACCACGGCTGCACCTCACGTGCTGTGAGCAGGAATTCAGCTGTCAGATTGCTTCTGCTGTTTTACAAAGGGCCTCCTGCTCTTTACTCTTCCTTCCCAAGCCTTCTGTTCTCCTAGGGCTTATGTTGCCATTCAATAAGGGTCAGAGTTTCTTGCACATGAGGTTATGGAGTTGTGCTACTGATGGCAGCAGTCTATTCTGGCTGCTTCCCTCTGAAGGCTCTTGGGAGAGGTTTGCAACACTGCATGATATTGCTTTAAATGCAACTAATGCTGGAGACATAAAACTGGGAGATCCAGAAATAATGCTGGCAAACTGAAAATAGCTGAAGGCTTTAAGCAGGATACTGTTTTTTTTAACATCCTGCTGCCTATGAGTATTTCCTTCTTGTTGTTAAATAGTCTTTGTCTAACAGGTGTTGACCAGTGTTTTAAAAGTAAACTCAAACCTATATTTATATATTTTTTATATATCTGAGAAGAAAAATTAGTACTGAGAGGTTTTTTTATTTTTCTTTTTTTTTCTTTATTAAAATTTAACAAAAAGCTAAGGGTTGTGCATGTGAAGAAAAGAACTATATACTCCATGAGGGAAATTGCAGGCAGAATGCAGACCAGGCTGAGGGCAGACAACACCTCAGAATGAAGAGCTAGACAACATACTTTCTGAGAGCCTGCAATAGAAACATTAAAATATGGTAAGATGACACTCTTTATTGTCTTCAGAGACTCTCATCTGAATGGAACAAAGAATAAGACAGGTTTTTCTAATATAGCCATTCAATTTGCGTTGACAGTAGCACAGCATCCAAGTTATCCATCCATTACAAAGCACTTTCAGGATAATGACCTTTTCAGACAGCCAAAGACTTGGAGACAAAACTTTTCACATCACATAGTCTGGAAGAACTAATAGTCTCCAAAATCCAAACAATTTTATACTCAGGAGGAACAAATATCTGAAATTTCTCCAAATAGCAGGAAGAAATATTCTTGGCTGTAATAACTAAGATTGCTTGTGGAAATTCTAGTATCCTTATTTTGGAGAAGCAAGATCTCTTGGAATTTGCCAAGCACATGTCTTGAGTCAGGCTCCTGAATTGTACAATTCCCCCTTCAGCTCAGATCCCTCTTAGTCTGGTTCACTAATTCTAATAAACAGATTATCTGTTAGTATAACAGAAGTAAAAGCCTGGACTCCAATGTTTTCCTAACATTCACCTCCCTCGTCCCCAGAAATTTTCCTTTATTGTCTGTTCCTGCTTAGATTATCTCACAGGCAATATACTGCACGGGTATCTCATGCACAAGGAATCATCCTTTTGGAGTAATTTATAGTCAATCATCTCAGATCTACCTCGGGGAAGTTCAACATCAGGGGAAAAAAGGGAAATTTAACTCTTTTTATTCAGTAACCATGCAGCAGTAGCACAGAAGACACTGACCCTTTTAGCTCTCTGAATATTTTACTCAGCACTAGGCAACAGGCAGCTCTTCAGTGTAGATTAGGGTTAGACTAATTACATTACTTTTCATGTCTTGTTCTGATGTATTGATTGAAATGGCCTGCATAATTTTATTTTCTTTGTTGTTTTGAAATCAGCTCTATGGTAACAGCAAAGGCAGACTGAGACAGAGTAGTAGTCAGAGAATGATGAATAAAAGAAAATACATTCCAATAAACTCTTCCCCCCTCCTGCTCTCTCTTTTCTTGCCCAGATATTCCTAGAGTAAATATGCAGCTGCTCAGACTAGAGAAATGTCTCCCTGATAAAAACAGAATCACAGGAAAAAACATATTTTTAAAACCCCCATTTTTTAAGAGACCTCTGGAAATGATCTCATCCTACCTCCTTTTTGGAGCTGCTGTAATCTCAATGTTAGATCAAGCTGCCCACCAGGGTTTGGGAGCTCTCTTGTGACAGAGGTTACACAATTGTCTTGGCAACAGTGCCTAGAAAATGAGCTAATATGGACCTCTAGTAGTTGGGAGCATGGTGTTCATTGCCATTTCTGTCAAGCCTCTTTTCAACATAACATTGTCCTTAATTCTCCGATAGTCCTGAGAGAAAGGGCTTCAATCTAAAGGTATGTATTTATGAACCCACCCCACATCCACTCATCTGTGCCATTTATATCTGGTCCCAAGTCACTCTTTATTCGAGTCCCCAGGGTTGAAAAATAACACCTTCCAAGCCCTGATCTCCCAGTAATTAGCTTCAGCTCTCCTGAAAACCAAACAAACTGACTCTAAATCACTTTTCAAGATGAGGCAACTGGAAGATTTTGGGGAAAATTATTACAAATTTTCATGTTGCAGTTACCCCAGTGTTATCATGTATTGTACTCAAAAACTGTCAAATACACAGTTATTAGAGGGGTTTTGTGCATCCCCTATAATAAGCTTTACATAAAAGCAGCTCAGTTTCTGTCTCACTGAGTTTCACTTCAAACAGGACTGACCAGAAAAAAAAAGGGGAAAGCTATTTTTCATATTTTATACCAAATTTCCAACCTGTAGCACTTTGAATGGTTCAAATACGTTTTTGTTTCATTAACTTGGCCATGGCTTACCATAGAAGAAAATATTTCCACAAGGAAATCTGAAAATGGGAAACACATGGATTCCATTGTGGGAAAGAGGATTAAGAGAAAGTACCTTTTTCAGGAGTGAACAATTACAGACTTTGGAAGCAAAATTGCAATAATTTCATTTCTATAAGAGTAGAAAGACTTGTTTTTCTTTTGAATGTGTGCCTTGGGCTCCCAGTACAAGACACTTGAATTTATCATCAGCGCAGGATCCAGAATCATTAAAACATACCAAAATAAAACTGGTTTTGGCAAATTATGTGTACTTTTGGTTCTCAGCTAAATGAAACTCCATACGAGTTCTCTCACTACCTTGAGAGAGGTACTACTTTACAAAGATTGCACTTCTTGGCTTTCCTTTGAAATAGTCTTTTAAAAGATATGTGTGTATCAATTCAAGAAAAACATGAAAAAAGAATAAAAATTATGCAATTTCTTTTGGGAGAGGAAATGTAGGGGGTTTTTCATACTAAAGCAGAGAGGAAAGCTGCTACATTCAACTGTGGAGAGAAATGCAAGAAAATAGTTTGATAAATGCATACAAAAGATCTCATCTTTGCTGAAAGGACTGAAAAAAATACTATTCCAAGATAAGGACTTTAATTTGCTTAAAATTAATTTTATAAAATATTATTAAATTAGGTTCATCAATTCACTTCTTATGCAATATTATTCTTGTTTTTAAAACAAGATAAAAACATTAATTTGTATCTCCAAAGACATAATTAAATCATCTGAAATGTGGCTTTAGTAATGCACTCATTGCACTTTCTCACTCCCAAGCAGCTGTCTCCTAATGTTCAGCTATGAGCAGTCTAGCAAAGTAAAATGAATTTTTTTAATCCTTTTTTTAGAATAGCTGATTTAAAAGAACCTTTTTTCACATGGTAATTAAAAAATTGCCTATCTCCTAGTAGTCCCAAATAAATAGGCTGAGACTTTCAAAGCTGCCCAAAAGACACATAGATCCAATTCCCATCCAAATAAATCTGATTTAGAATTTAAAATACCTCCAATTGAATATCTTTCTGTTAAAAAATTTTGAATTCAAGCCAAGCTGTGTAAAGTACTTTAATAAGAAACTAATTTGAGTCTTCAGTAATAATATATTTTCATAAAGCTCAGTAGATTTGCAGGCAGCTTGTAAGTCTGAGTTATCACTTCTTTGAACTCCTTTTGAAGATGATATGGAAAGCAACCCTGATAGTTATTAGTATCCTAACCACATTTAAAATATATATTAATCCTTCATTAGCACTTCACATTTAAGATTAGAAGTGGTAAAGATTAATTTGTCTCATTCTTTGCAGCCGCTGGTGGACTTCAGACTGCAGTAGAAGTGTAACCTTTCTTAAAGAAAGGTGTGCAGGTCCTTTTATCCATTTTTGTTCTCTGAGAGCAGACACAATGTTCCTTTGCTCCTACCAGACTGTGTGGGATGCCCTCTTCAGCAGAAATAAAAGATTGAAGTGTTTTTGCTAACAAACTGCAAACACCACATTATGGAGTCTTTTCCATTAGTCTCACAGCTGCTTCAATCCATATTGTTTTTACTTTGCTGCCACTGTAAAGAAAAGTTATATTTAATAAATCGTCTTTTCTGGGATTACATTTCTTAGCAAAGTACCTTCTTATTGTATAATGGTAGCAGTTTTGGTACAAGCAGCACGTCTTCTTTACAGATTGTGGATAGGAGGGACAAACATTTCAGAGAAGAAAGATGTTGCTGGTCTTTCAGTTCCTTCCATGCAAAGCTGCAGATATTGATATAGTGCAAGTAGAAATGCGATATTAATGTAGAAACTCATTTTAAACTAATATTTTTATCCAAAGTTCACCTTGCATTTACATCTGTCAAGCTGAGAGCAATTAGATGCTGAGCTTGGTTGTACTCAGGAGTGCATGATATGAATATAAAAAATTGTCTGAGAAAGTAAAACTGCTTTCATTCCATGGTTTAACAATCTTATAGCAAGCAAATTCCACATAAGAGGATTTTGGAAAGGTGATTTCTGTTTTTTCTAGGTGCTTAGAGTTGGGTGGGTTCTTTTTTCCTCTAAGAGTTGGAAGTTTTTTAGCTTTCCTTCTGCTCCTATGTCCCCATCATTCTTTTCCCCACACCATCCCAGCAGGTTTGCTAACATAAACACTTGTGGAACATTCAGTGGATCCAGCTATTCTCTAGAGGAAAATAAAAGCAATTTTAAAAAAATTAAAGAAAGAAAAATAAAAAGGAAAGGAGGAGGCAGTTCTTCAGAAAAGGTCATGTTTTGCACTGTTTGAGAATCAAAATCACAGAGTTTTCTAACCATGAGAGGGAGCTGAGCTGTGAGAACACAATGCTGAGAAGAAGGTTATATCTGGACTTTCTGTATTCTGCTTTCTGTACTTGGGTCACATTCTCGATTTAAAACAAACAACAGCATCCCAGTTATGTCTGCTTCTCAATTCTTCCTTGCAGTCTTTTTTAGTGGAGCCTGTTGTGTGTGAAGGGCCACCTCAGAGATCTGGCTCACTGTTTCTTGGAACAAGAGTCAGACAGGAGTAGAAGTGAGAGCACTACTCACCCTGCTCTTGACAGTACTTGAAATAAGGGTTAAGCTTGGAATAAATGTGTCTTTACAACAGATCCCCTGTTCGGTGACAGGAGGTCTCTCACCTGCTCTTGGAAATTCTCTTGAGAAATAAGGATTTCAGTCAACAAAAAAGGTTTTTATAGAGAATGTGCAACTTGACTGCATCAGCTTCAGATTAGTTTGCTGGTGGAAACTGTTGTCCTCTTTCTGTGGCTGTGGTGTAGCTTTCCACAAGGGAGGATTTTGGAGAGGTGGTCTGTGGTTTTGCTGGAGAATCAGAACTGATGTCAACTGTACAATTCAGTGCCTTCCCTTACCTGAAGCAGCTGTGAGTTGGTTTGATTTGGGCCAGAACTACACTCCAGAGATAAGTAGAGAGTTTTGAGAAGAGGCAAATGAGGAGCTGAAGGAAAGAGGGCACACTTGGAACGCCTGAGACTTTGTTGTGAGAACGGTGTTAGTACAAATAACTAACCTTTTAGGTGTGCCTTTCCTGCAAACCCACCCCGTGTGATACCCCGAGCAAGACTGCTGAAACAGTCAGAACAGCTGCCTCAGGAAAACATCAGCTTCACAGGGACAAACTTCTGGTTTGCTGCTATTGCCCCTGGGAATGAGGCAGTGATAAGAGTTTCCCCAAAGGCACTGGAGAATATGCCCTGACCTGGTGTCCCTTCACTGTGGACCCTATCTCCTTGTAGCTTCTTCAGACCTTTCTTGTCTCTCATTGAAGATGTCTGTGGTGAGAGGGAAAAGGGTAGGGTGGGGATGGAGATAAATGACCAAGGGTACAAGTTCTCCCTTAGGAGAGAAAATGGACAGACATCGAAATGTAAGAGCTAAACACTTAAGTGGCTTAAATCCTCAGGATCCATGGCCTGCAGGTAGAAAAGTACTTCATGAAAATGCCTTTTAATGATGGAAGATTAATTCCATGCCAGCATATTTTCTCATTCTGGATCTGGGGCTCACTATGAAACATCAGAACCTCCCTAGCACAAATGTGAACTTCCCAGTGCTTAAAACAGTTTAAGCAGGCAGATGGTCTAGCCTGAGGCTCCCTGCTCACCTCCCTGACTGTTTTCCAACAGGCAGAGGTGAACTAAAACTCTGCATGGGTTCTGTTAGACTGGGAGGTCATTTCTCCTGGAGTGTTCCACTTGACATCCTCTGTTTGTGACCAAACGCTGAATGTTCTGGATGCTGTAAAATTCTGATTTTTCAAACAGCAGCATCATTCACTCTGGTAGGAGAAGGAACTGATGGTCAGTCCCAAAGCTCAGTGTTCTCAGTGGCAACGGGATTGTCTGAAGACATCTCAGATGCTACTGGGAAATAATATTTTTTGAAATTCACTGTAATTGTCTGTACCAGCCTGGACAGTTGCCACAGCTAATTTTTGTTTGTTTGTTTGTTTCTGGCTTGGAGTTTGTTAACCTTTGAATGGACAAGCTGGGAACTAGAAGTTTATTCCCTGTTCTTCAGGGCTTCAGCCTCACAGGCAGAATCTCAGATAAAGTTTTTGCATTGTGCTGGTGACCCAGCTTGGCAAAATGTGCAAGACTACCCAGAACTAGGATGAATTTAAATGGAGTGGTAAAACTCAGAGATATGTGAAAAGAAAGACCTAAATGAATTAATGGATATTGGGAAATAAGAGAATAATGAGAAAATGTGGTTGGTTTCTATTGTACGTTCAAATATTGAATACTGTTCAATATTTGAATGTACAATACTGTCCAATTCTAGTCTTCCTTCTCAGAAAAGGTAAAAGAAAAACTAGAAAATTTATGATAAATAGTGGTAAAGGGTGTCAGGTGTTAATTTCTGTTTAAGGAAACAGAGATTAATCCCTTCAGCATGGAGGATGAGCAGCTGAGTTGGGATGTTAGGGGGGGTAAATGGGAATGATTGTTCACTATGACAAAAAAATCCAGGAGATACCAGGTAGAATGAACACACAGCAGGTCCAAAACAAACAAAAGGATGTATTTCATCACTGCATAGGTAGCTAATCACTAAATGGGTTTAGAGCCAAGGAAGCAGCACTAACATCCATTTTCTCTTTGAAACAAAACCAAGTCTATTTCACCTGTGCTTGTGTTCCCTGCTTTTGCAGCCTCAGCTGAACAGCAGATTTCCTTCTGGTACCAACAGGGCCAGGTTAGGGTTTTGCATTCCTTACACCCAGTTTTAGAAATTATCTCAGTTCTGTTGGCACAAGCAGAGCCATGCTGGTGAGCAGCAGATGGGAGATGGTCCCTTTGTTTTCTTGTTATCAATTCTTCGATAATTTGTGTGCCCCTTGCTATTACAGCTGCTTGGATCCTGACATTTTTCAACACAGGTCAAAACTGAGTCTCAAATGGACAAATATTCATGTATATTGAAAAATTTAGTTTTGATTAAAGTGTCTTGAAATTGCATTTATCTGATGCACATGAGAACTGACAGTTAAGTAACAAGCTCATCCTTTCTTTTCATTTAGAGTTTACTGGGGATGTATTTTTCGTGATAAAATGAGTTTTCCTGCATTCTGCTGGAATGAAAGATCAGGTAGCTCAATGGATTAGACACTGCTCCAGCGTACAATTCTTCCTGGGATTAGTTAAAAAAGAAAAAAATTCATTTTAAACAATCAACCTAGGAGTATGTCATTGATAGAGGTTGACTGGAAGTGGTTCAGGACAGAAGCTGTGCTCCCATTACCAGGGCAGAAATTTGCTCTCAGCATAAAGGATCAGATGTGGAAAAGAAATATATAGAGGTATGGAATTATGCTGGCCCAGAAAACCCTCTGTAGCTGCACTCTCAGTCTACATCATAACTCTTGTAACTTTGGTTTCATGGGGACACTAATTTGTATTCTTGGGAGAAAGATGAAGCCAGAAACTCTAGCTAAATACATTTAACACAAAGCATAAATGGCACTATGAAAATGGTCATTTCCTCCAGACTTAGAGACATCGTAATTCATGTCCTCCAGCTCACTGGGTTTTATGCAACTGTTCTAATTACTCTGTTTCTTTCTGGGAGTATTGGCTTTGTTACGTCTTCACCTGGAAACACAGCATTTTAACCCGTGAGGTACTACATGTATCTGTCCACATTAACGCTGATCCTTCTGTCTGTAGCCTGCTAGGTGGAGTAATGAGCTAAACTCTGCTAATGAATCAATATAAACCCAGGGAAAGTGCCCTTGCAGTTAAAAAGACCAGGTTTTCCAAATGCCTCAGCTGCTCCTTTTACTCTTTCACTGCTGTCAGCTTTACTGTGTCACAAATCTGTGAAAGTGAATCATGGCATGGGTTTAAATAATGTCAGAATTTTTCTTCCTTTCTCCCCTCCTTTCCTGTGTTCCTCACCAGAGAGGATGAAATTAGAATATGAATTGTGACTGGCAGGTATTAGTCATATCATTTACTGTCTAATAAAACAACACAGGGAAGGATTCATTTGCCTAATTTCATCGCCTATGGAAAGGGGCAGATCAATCTGGTGCACACAATTTCCTTACAGGCACTGGAGAGCATCTTCTGAGGACTGGGTGCAACGTATTTCATCCTGAAGTTGGCACATGATCAGAAAAACCCCTTCCAGAGTTTGTTGTCCAGATCTCTGCTGAGCCTGACTGCCTTGGATATGTGAACTTTGTTGCTGAATGACTCCCACAGCCAGGCTCCATCGGAAGGGAAGGGGTGGTGGAACCTGCCTGGAGAGGAGCAGCCAGAACCAGGGAGGTATTTCTGATGAAATAAAGGAGTGTTTTTATATTTTTCATATTTCTTATGAAAAAAAGGAGTTGTTTTTCCAGAATATGACTCTAAGCAGGATCCTCATTGCCCTCACTGCCTTGGATTGTCCACTGAGAAGGAATATTCATTGATATACTGGGAGTCAGAGAAGGCTGGCTAAGATAAATATTTGCAGGTAGATAACTAAATACATCTTAAACTATTCTCTAATATTTCTCCCACTGATTTTTTACTCTCTTCAGAGAACTAGTTCCATAACTTTGGTTTCAGTGCAAAACTCTTTCAAAAATCTCTTTATATGCTGCTTCTGGAAGGCCCTATAGTTGTCACAGTGCCCCACAGCACAAAAGGATTAATAATGTCTGTCTCCATAAATAGATGATAGTAGTTCAGTGGCCCTTGGGACGGATACCTTATCTTTCTAATAAAAATAGAACAGTTTTTAAAGCAAACAGATATCTGACATAATTCAGGGCCAAGTTTAGTTTTAAGAATGTGTCTTCTTCTTTGACTGTAAAAATTTATTTTTTGTAGATTTTCTTTTCCTGGAAGTGTAGAGCAGAAAGGAACACATTAAAGGGGAGATAGACACATTCTGAGGCTTTCGATCTAGAATAAAATTTTCAGTTGAAAATGCCAGGCAGATTTTCAAGCTAAACTTGAAGAAAACTGCCTGTATCCAACATTCCAATTAGAACACTTAAACAAAGGAAGGTTCGGACATAAAATAATTTGGTTTTGTTGTTATTCTAATGATGTTCTGTCTTTTCTCCCAGGAACCAGGATAAGGAAAACAAGACAATTTACTAATGAGAGTCTTGTTAATATTTTGGTAGGGTTTTAAATATAAAATTATGTGCTTTGTTGACAAAAAGCCATGATATCAAAGTTATTGACAGGACTAAATGGTTCAGAGTGTGATGTGTGCCGGGTACACACCTCCTAGATTAGTCCTGCAAAATAACTGCTCATATTGTGTGCTTTCTTACAAAATACCAAATCTCTGACCCTCTTCCATGTTACTTCCAATATCAACATCCAGCTCTGAGGTCCCCAGCATAGGAGGACATGGATCTGTCTGAGCAGGACCAAAAGAGAGTGATGGAACTTCTCTCCTACAAGGAAAGGCTGAGACAGTTAGGATTGTTCAGCCTGGACAAGAGAAGGCTCCAAGGAGACCTTATTTCCATATTTTAAGACCTAAAGGGGGTTTATAAGAATAATGTGGACAGCC
This sequence comes from Vireo altiloquus, assembly GCA_013396875.1. Lineage (NCBI taxonomy): Eukaryota > Metazoa > Chordata > Aves > Passeriformes > Vireonidae > Vireo > Vireo altiloquus. The sequence goes on along the minus strand of VZRF01014542.1, from coordinate 70,234 downwards.
TTTTTACCAGAGCAGTAGGACAGGGGATAATGGTTTTACTCTTCAGACTAGATAGAGGGAAGAAATTGTTTATGAGGAGAGAGGTGTAACACTGGCACAGGTTCCCCAGAGAGCTGGTAGATGACCCATCCAGAAAATATTTGGTGTTGGAGAGGGCCCTGACCAACCTGGTCTGGTGGTGCTTTGGACTAGATGAGCTTTGAAGATGCTTTTGAAAGCAAACCATTCTGTGATTCTGTAAATGCCCTGTCTGATGTGAGGTGGTGATCTGGGATCAGTCATGCAGCTGGTAGCAATCCCTTTTCTTTCTGTCTGGAATGAGTCTGTAAGCAAAAAGGGATATAATGAAAATTGAAGCATGAAGGATTACTGCAGTTTGTTTTCAAACCTTTGGAACACTGTTACACTTCACAAAAACTCTGAAGAGAATGTAATTCAACAGGCTTGTAACTTCTGGGATATTTTACTCTTGGCTTTAGTAAGTGTAATTCAGAAATTTGGTAGTTTTTGGTAGGTTTTGGTCAGAACTGTGTCTAGACAACACCTTTTACTACTCTGTGTCGTGGAGCAAACCTTTTGTCCTCACAATTATTTCTCCCATCTGCCATATTCTTTCAGATCAGCCAACCTCGGCCTTTCTGTGATTATGTAACTCTGTGACTCCTTGATGTCCTCTCTTGACAGAATAAACAACACAGCAACATTAAGTCTGTGTATAGGGATTGGGTTTGTATGGCCCTCGTGCAAGTGAGAAAAAAACCCCTTTAGAATCCACCAAACATGAGAGTTGAGTTTTAATGGTTATTCCAACCGAAGAGCAAAGACATAATGAGCTGCATTCAACTAGTAGACTTTGGCACTTGTTCAAAGTAATTTCATCCAATTATATTTAGATGAAGTTTTCCTTTTGAAGTACAGTGTTTAATCTAAACCAAAATTATATTTCCCATTTAAATAGCTATTAGGAGCAACACTGTTCAGTTGGCTGATTTTTTAATAGGCTTTTATGGTAGCAGAATTAGTTCTTCACTGTTATAGAATTTGCATTGAGATACATCTTTCAGCATCATGATGGTGGTGATGGCAGTTTCTAAATAAACTAGTTGAATGTTTATGCAGGAATGGCATAAACAAGTAAATAAGTAATGCAAAACAGTAATGTCAAAATATCTTCTCATCTGAATATTCTGTGAGTTTCTGTGAAAAAGATTGTGATAATGAGGTCCTGTAGCTGGAGACAGGCTTTATGAACTTTAGATGTAGATATCTTAGGAATTTTACTTTAAGAACAATTTCAGGCAGGCATAGGTTTAGGGTTCAATGTGGGATCCATCCCATGGAAGGAGTGTTGAATGGACTATTTCACCAGTGGATAATTTCTGTAGAAATAATGACCACAGTCATATGATGGGGGGAATGTCAGGGTTAATCTGCTAAGTTTGGATCTTTGAGGATAGAGGTGTGCTGTATCGTAAAAGAAAGACACATTCTGTTGCACAAAATGCTAACAGCAAACTGAAAAGGCTGCCTTGAAGTAAAACAAAACTTCCAATTGCCCTGATTAGGTGATAGGAGACGTAGATGAAAAATATTTTGAGAATATTGAAGGGTAAGAATTAGTGATTATTTCCCAGGAGACTCAAGTGACTTTGTGCATTTTTTGGACAACCCTTTCCAGAATATCATTCTTATTCTTGTTTGAGCTAGCATATATGGGCAGCAAATCCTTGTGGGAGCTGTTTTTTTTTGCCTCCTGTAGCACATTTCAGATCTTGGACAGCTGGATAATATTGGTCTGTAATTCAGAGAATAATTTTGTAAAGAACTCCTGATTAATTTATTAAAAAAATACTCTGAGGCTAATGCTATGTAGTAAGATTTTAGAACAATACCCCCACTGAGAACTGAAGTAGAGTACTAGTGACTGAAGCCAGTGCATGTCTTAAGAATAATTCTCTTAGGCCCTGGGTGAGTAGTTTACCCTGTTGAGCAGTGATTTAACCAGCTGAGGAGTGTGACAGACACACACACCCTGTTGGATTTGATGGACATAAGGAGCCACTTGGAAGTTGAGCATGTGGTTAAGTGCTTTTCTCAGCAGGGGCTCTGGCTGAATTTTGAATGTCACTGTTATATGTCTTTCCAATATAAGAAAAATATGTTTTCTGCATCTCTTTATTACAGAATCTGTTCATTCTTTTGACACTCTTATGCTCCCTTTTCCCATAAGAAATTAAATTGTCTTTTCTACAACATTCTTTTCCACTACAGCCAGTAGCTCCATCTTCGAAAAGAGGCTCAGGGTTGGAAAGAAGCAGAAGAGGAACAGATGAACTGTTTAAAAGCTTTCATTCATATGCCCTTAGTAATAAAGTGCAAGGGGAAAGAAATTCAGAGCATGTGTAATACATAAGTAGAATGATTTCTAAATAGGATTGTTTCCACATTTTCTATGAGCCATCAATAGCTCTTTAATGGTCCATCCTCAAATCCTGAGAGGTGGTAGAATGTGCATTGATGCCCGTCTGGTGTTCTGATGGGCTCCCATGATAGAGAGAAGCATTTTTATTTTACTTTAGTTCTTCCAAGAACATATTCTTTTTCTTTCAAAATAAAACTCTGCTTGCACAATATTACTCCCCACAAAAGGATGGAAAGTATCTTACTAACTTCCATTTTCCTTTCAACCCAGTACAACTTCTTCATCAAGGTGCTGTGGATGCGCATAACTCAGATGCCAGATCTTGCAAAACTGAAGAAAAATGTCTTTTAAATTTATATGCAGAAGATTTAGGCTGTGAGAGATCAGAGAGGTCAGTGTCTGCCAGTCAGCTGACATAGTCTGAATTCTAACCTGACTCTGTATATTAATCCACACCTAAACTGATTTCAGAAGAAACACATGAAATGGCTTTTCTGAGTCCTAAGATAACAGTTGCAGGTCACCTGTGAACACAGATTAGAATTTTCTTAATTTCCCAAAATGGGAGTCAGACATAATTTTAGATTTAATAATATGCATTACAAGTGCACATAAACTGCCTTTTAGAAATGAGAAATTTTGCCTTTGAAGCAGAATTATGAAGGTTGCAGTGCAATCTGTAATTTTGCAGTGTATCCTGTTTCTCTGGGTATGAATACCAAAGATTTGGCACTTTGTTCTCAGATTGTGAGGAGCATGATTCTGTGTGATTCATGTCCAGGTTTTCCGGTATTCTTTGGTCCCAGTTCTGATGTTTTGGCCATCTCACAACTCCTGCTGGGTTCCTGGCTTTTGTGTTTTGTGTTTGTTTGCTTGTCAGGGAGTGGTGGAAAAAAGTCCTGGTCACTGCTTAAACCTTTATAGGCTGCTGCACAGACTTTGGAAGGAAGGAGGAATACCAGGTACTTTGACATAGAAACTACTGTGCTTTGTGATTTGATGCTGGTTTGTCCCCGCCTCCCCCATTTCTATCCTTGGATATTCTTGCTCTTATTATTACAATTTTTTAAGAATAGGTTATTATTACAATTTTTAAAGAAACTTCTCCTCCTGAGGTATCCCATAGCAGAATCTCAGGCATTAAGTCCAATAAAGTGATTTATTTAGGTTGCACAGTAGCAGAAACAGCTCAAACTGGGTACCTTTGGGGAGGGACCCTGAAAAAAGAAATTCCTGGGCTATTAAACCTTTACAGTCTGAGTTTCCATACACGTACATGGCTGTTCAGACCAATAATATCAGGGTCTGGCGTCTTTCTGTTGCTCATCAGGTCTCTTCATTGTTTCTGGGTGGTTCATTTTTTTATCTTATCACTGAGGCTGTTTTCTGCTGATAGCTGGAACTTCCTTATCTTCCAGCTCCAACTACCTCTTGGGTCCCTCTTTCAGGGAAGTAGATAAAAGCTCTAAAGTTCAACATATCTGCATGAAAGTTCACATCTTGCAGCCTCAGGCTTCAGCAGATTTAGTAACTAGTGATAAGCAGTTAACTCCAGATGGCTTCAGTCCCATATCCAATGTTCCTTAACAACATCCACCACAATCTTCTTGCTCTTCAGCCATCCTGCTTGTCATCTGGCTGGAACTCCTCTAGCTTGTCACCCCCTTAAGAAATGTCACATCTTAAATGGCTTGCCATCGAGGGGGAAACTTCATTACTGGTATCAGAGTCAGGGAACTAAATGTTTCTTTATCAATAACAAATCTGCTGGAGATAGGGTGAAAATGAATTATATTCCCACCTGGCAGTTCTCTGTAGCAAAATTCTGCCAACACCCTGTGAAAATGCGAGTATGGCCTTTGATACAGCTGCTGGCCCAACTGCTGGGATTTTCACGACATATTTAGGTCTTGTATCTCATAAAGTGAATGCCCAAAACCCGTGGCTGAGATCTGTTCTGATTCTGACTTGTTCTGTTGTCTTTTTGCTGTGTTTTTTGGTTTTTTTTTTATATGTTATGCTGGGTTATGCACACGTCTGAAGGATGATGAAAGTTTCTGTCCTTCTCTCCTGCATTCTGCAGGTTTTCTCTTCCCCCAGTGGATAGTACATGCATGGAGATGGCTGGAGCCAGAGAACAACCAGCACAGGTTCAGCTGTACAGAGAAAATACTCAGCCAATTGTAATCAAGTGAATTCCATCCTAAGAAGCACTTCATGGTCTACCTACTTTTCTGTAGAAAGCTTCCTGTCAGCATTAGCTCTGCTGAAAAAAACCCAAACCTTCTCCAGCAGGGATCCTATGGGCAAACAGGAAGATAAGCACTGGGAAAGATACACATTAAAGTGAACTTTAGTTTGCATTTCAAAAATTCCATAGTTTTTCAGCAAATGAAGCTGAAGGCTGTCTTGGATTTGAAGGCCGTCATTGACTGTGATGATTTCTGGCTGGAAGGATTTGTTTATTTTGTTATTTAAGGGATTGCCCCTCTTTGCTTTTCCATTGTGATGAGTATTGCAGAAATAAACTTCTGCCCTGCTCTGACCGAAGCTGTGTGTGCCTCAAAACTTTTCGCAGAGCATGTTCACACATCATGGTGTATATTTTTGATTAGATTTATAACAACAAAACAATAGATTATTAGAGAAATCATTGCCAGATAGTGTGGATAAGAGTAAAGTTATGTGCTTAGGAGGCCAGTCTTTCTCCTTCTCCACCTTCTTTCCTTTTTCCTCCTAAACCCTCATAAATTAAGTCATATGAAATGTCTGAAACAGAGCTGACAGAAAACTTTCTGGGGTCTGCCCCTTGCCTTTGAGGCATGAGGGCAAAGCAAGCACAGGGGATACTCTAATGTCGGACAAATCATGCTATGGCCCCTGAAAGAAGCAGCCAGTTGGAGGCACCTAAAAAGGCAAGACTGGAGTTCTGAACAAAGCAACACTCTCTGTTTGGCGGTGGTTACTGCCCAGTGGTCCAACTTACTCTCTGTGAGAGGAAGTGGGAAGTGAGAAAGCACAAGAGTCAGCAGATGGCTTAACTTTTTCCTCCTGCTGACCAAAGGAACCTCTCTGACCAGTGGGTAAATCACTCCTGTTTTTCTGACGAGATGGCCCAGCAATCCCCACCAGATTTAGCTGCAGCTCTTTGACTTTCCACTCAGAAACCTGTGGAGTGAAACCTGTCTCTGATGCTGAAGGAGAGGACATCACTAACCTCACCCAAAGCATTCAAGGTCCTTGTACGTTGAATTCCTTTTAGGCAGCTAAAGCCTAAATGCCTAATGGCTCCAAACAAACCGATTATACTATTAATGAAGCAAGAGAGACAGTGAACTGAGCTGTAGAGAGAGCTCTATCACCTCAAAATCATTCATTTGATTCAAGTTAAAACAACAGTAGCGTTGCAGAAAGGGACCTGATGGTTCCTGGTTGGAAAGTTGGGTCTGAGTCAGCAGTGCCCTGGCAGCCAGGAGGGACATCCCTGGGGTGGCCTCACCTGGAATATTGTATGCAGTTTTGGGTTGTTTCCTTTTGTTCCTAACATCAGCAGGAATGCACCTATCTTTCTCGTTATTCCTCTTCTCTTTTTTTTTTCCCACCTTTTTCTTTCTTTTTGGTGGTAATGATGGAGTTAGATGTTACACATGAATATCTAACATGGAAATATCTATGCCTTCTAAATCCTACAAATTGTAATGTCCCCTATTAATGCTCCCACTTTTTAGAAGCCAAAAAACATTGAAAGAAGAGGCAGAAATGATTACTTTTGCTGTGACATTGATGTTCAGGAATGGTGATGGAAGAAAGTAGAACACTCTTTGTTCTGTTGTGGCCTTTAACTCTCTATTCCAAGAAAGGCATTTTAATGGCATGGTAGTACTTCAAGGGCTAAAAATATTAATGAGACAACAATAATAAACCCTTTTATTGGCCTACTATATCTGTAAAGAACTTTAGTTCCTCACAACATGTATCCAAGCTGTCATTAGTGACATATTCCACTGAAATTGATTAGGTCCTTCACGAGACAAGTAGTTATTCCCAGTTTTGAGATGAAGGGTGCTAGTCAAAAAAAGAACATAATTTTTTCTGAAGGTAAAAAAAGAAAAGAAAAAAAGAAAAAGAAACCATAAGCAAAATCAGTGATAGAAGACTGATCCTCATCCTCAGGACCATGCTCCATCTTGGAGTCCACACTGCCACTCAGATGCTTCTTTTGGTAATTTATATATGCCAAGGGGCAGGAATATGAGATGAGACGGGTTCTAAAAACTTGTGATGGTACTTGTGTGTTTAAATAATTCCCATGCAGCTCAGTATCTTCTTAGTGCTTTATACCCTGATGATTGATAAATCTCTTAGCACTAGGAAGAGAAAAAGCTTTTACTGTTAGAAGATTTTCTCTTACAAGCTAATGTCCCATTGTGGTCATCACCATCTCTTCCTCCACCCCAAGTATTTTTTTTTTTTTCAAAAGCAAGAACATAGGAAACAAAAGTTGCAGTGATTTTTGCAATTATTATTTTTAGGGAAACGAATGAGCAGTCTGGTTATCAAACATGCAAACAGAGGCTGCTGCAGGAATCTATGAGATATTGCATCACTTTTCTGCAGAGATCATAAGTGTGCAACTGATGTTTCACAGTGAGAAATTTCTTGGCTCCTTCTTTTGGATTGTGAAGCATAGGTGTCTTTGCAGTAAATGAACACAATGAGCTGTTGTGACATGATTACACCTGTTTGCCACCCTTGAAACAGCACTTCAGTTTTTAACTGGTCCAAGTGCATTAGTAGTAAGTCCAGGCATTTCCAAGGAACTCATTATATTTGGAACTGATTTATTTTTTAATCTGATTTACAGAAATCTTCCTCAGAGTCCTGATACATTTAATATTTACTGCTTCAACCAGGCATGTCTCAGGTGGGAGAGAAGAGTAATTCCTTTCTGCAGTCTACATCTGCTGGAGTTATTTCTAACTCTAGTTAAAGTGGTGAGTTTCTCGCAGCTTCTTTTCAAAAGGAAAAGTATTTGATGTGTGAATCAGTTTGAATCAGGCTCAGGGGGCTACAAAAGTGTATTTGTGCATAAAAGCTTGGCTTTCACTTACTACAGTGCCACACAAATATACCTCCTTCATATAATTTACTCACCTGGAGACAGAGTAGAACCAAATACACTTTTTTGGCTGTAGGGAGTGCTAGAACCACTTTTGAAACCAGCAGCAGCAAAAGAAATTTATTTGCATCTGTGTATTACCCTGGCTGGTTTAGGAGCAATAATCTCATCCACATGAGATTCAAGAGCCTAAAAGAAAAAAGCCTTTAGTTCTGCATTTTCTCTACCTTTATACATCTTACTCATTGCAATAGTTTATTTCTCCCTACTGTAGAAATCTCGTGAGCTTCCTTATCCGGAAGGCTGAAATTTCATGTTTGTTACCTACACAGCATAAACTAAGTTGATCTGGTGGTTTCCTTTCCCACTGCCATCAACAATTCAGCTGTTTCAGGTCATCCCTTCCTTTTGCTTTTACATGAAAGCAAAGTAGAGCCTGTTACCCCTGTCTCCTCTGCCTTTGTAACCTCTTAGTATTGCTTCTTTATTAAAACATGCAAGAGATGGTGAAAATCTCTCTGATGCAGGATTTTTATCATGCAATCCCACACCCCTTCCAGAAATGCCAGCTGACAGAGAGATACAAAGCAACTTAGCTGAAGAAAGGGAAACTTTTGCCATTACCCTGTGATATCAACTTGTGAGCTATAAGATTTTATGTCATCCAATCAGCCCTTTTTATCCTTTCATTTCAGCTGCTTGGTGTTGGAATGACGAAAGCAAAATGCTGTAACAAACAGCTGTGTGAGAGGTATCTGCATGTCTGTGGTCTTCTGCCACTATCCTGAATGGGTTGACATTATTTTCTAAATTAGAAGGTCTCTGAAGAAGTGGAGGATAAGTGGATGAGAAAATGTATTTTCCTCTCTGTAGAAGCTGATATGTATAAGCATCAGCAAGGAAATTACTTTCAAATCTTATTTTAATAATAGATCTGCTCAGCTATCTGCAGACCTCCTTCCAGGGTCACCACCCACGGGATCTGTCTGCTGTACTGATCCAGCCACCAGAAATATGTGTGGAAAAAGTGTTGGAAAATGCTGCCTCTGTCATGGCTTCAGCTACTCTCCGTCCTGCACTCCGAGCCATCCTAGGAGCTGAATCTCAAAAGGATCCCCCTCCTCAGCAATGACTTTTATCTCAACCTTGTGTAATTAGCAACTTGTGCTTCATCCTAAGGAGCAAATCCTGCCCTACTGAGTGCATGTGCTCTGAGAACTAAGAGCAAAACAAAATTAGGTCTAACACCTCCAGACCCTAGAGCATCTACATTTGGAGATCGTGTGTCAGGGAAGAGAGCCAGCTGAATTCCTTCCTCTGAAGGATTTTCTGAGTCTTTAGAGTATTAAGTACAAGTTAAAACTCCTTAGGGTTTACCTCCTTCCTCTCTTTTACCCTCTTCTTCCGTTTCATCTAGTTAAATCAATCTCTCTATGAGGAAGGTATATTCCAGCCCACAGGACACTATCTGAGTGAGGCTTTTCATCTCACTCACCCTGTAAAACTACTCCTGAATTTCAGATCTTATTACTAACCCCGTCTCCCTTTCTCTGTTTGCTTTTATGTGCTCAGGATGCTCTTTCTTCTATTCTTAAACCTTTTGTGTATCAGCTGAAGCCATAATTCTTATGAAGGTGTCTATAGGAATGAAAATGCCACGGGGCAAATGCATCCTTATTTTAAGAATATTGTATCAGAGAAACAGAAGGTTATAAATCCCAGAAGGGATTTATGACTCCACAGACTAGGAGAACAGTCTGTGGGAGCAGCAAGCACTTTCTGCATGCAGCTGTGGCATCTGAAAGCAACCTGCTGAATCCTGCAAACTCCTGCTGTGACAAGGTTTCTCTGTATGCAAACACAAGCTGGTTAAGCTCCTTCTGGATTTCTAGTCCTCACGTAGGAGTAGTTCCAGAATACTGTCTGGAACTACTGTTGTGAGCCTTGGAATATCTTTGTTTTCCTGACCCCTCTTCAAGACAGATTTTTAAGGTTGAAAATGCATCACTGAAAATAATGAGCAGATTTGGGACTTTCCCTGAAGAAAGATGATGCCCGTTTGCTAACTGCTGTGTGGAAAAGCGTGTTTGTTGGTGCAGTGCACTACTATCTCACACACCAGAGCGGAGCTTTGTCCTTGTATGTGTCTAGATCAAGGTTTTGTGCGTGACTTCTCATAGGCTGATTGCTTTCTGTGTCCCTCTGATCTGGAAAAGATAGTTGGTATGATCCCTTGTAGGTTCAGACTTGGAGCTCTGAATGTAAAACCACTGCCTTTTTTAATCTTTTGTGAAACACTTTTTGTGAAGCATTTTGTCTTGGTTGGCTTTTCTGTGTGCTGATGTATCATAAATGGTAATAACTGGAGAACAGGTAGGAATGTTTTTTATGATGAAGGTTAATTTGCTCCTTTCAGGGTATGAAGCACTGCCCATGGTTGGAGCCCTTAATGTTCTTCTCAACCAGGAGCAAATGGCAACATGAATCCACACAGATGCTTTTTGGCAGCAGCTAACTTGCAAACAGGACTCTGTGTTGCAGTTACGTTTGAGGTCTGATATTCTGACCTGATGCAGAGAGAACTTGGCTGTGATCGATGCTCAGTGAGGTGGAAGTAGTATGAAGAAAAATGGCATTCAGATGTGTATTTCTTTGAGGTGGATAATAAATTAGGATCCTGGGATTAGTGTGAAAACTGGAAACACACAAAAAGCTGCTATAAAAATGCAATTATGTTCTATTGGCAAAGCAGTATATTTTTATTTATGAATAGAAGATACAAAGTATTCTAGCTGAAAGCACCAATGTTAAAGCCATACTGTGCTTTATACTGGATTCCTGTTCACCCACCTCCACCCACACAAAGCTTGTCATCAAGACAAAATGTCTGGACTCCTAAATAAACTTTAATGTCTCAGCTTGACATGCAGAAATCCTGCTTTGTTGGAGACTGTGACTGTAAAATATTTGTTGAAACTACTGGGCCAAACTCTATGCTCAAACCAACCAGGTACCCAGCAGTGAGTCACAGAATCACAGAAGTTTTCTATTTCTGTGCAGGAAATCAGGAACTTGATACAGCTTCATGAGCTAAAGGGGTAGGTTTCAAAAATTCATCTTTGCAAAATTTCATCTGTATTGTAACCAATAACCACAGACGTGCAGTCATTTCCTTGGAAAGTGAGATTTTTGTGGCTTAAACCAAAACACTCTCTTTTTTATATATATTTCTGCGAGAAGAGGTCTAAATGAACATTTTGATGCTTAGCGGGGAGCTTGGGGATTTGCTGTGTGAATAGCATAAACATGCTTTTAAAATAAACCCAGATTTAATGTATTTAATATTTTTTATCAGTACCAAACTCAATGTTCCCTCACCCTCCCTTGCTCAAAGGGTTTGTAACTCTATCTGCTCCAAACCTTGCTAATGCCATTTCTTCCAGCACCTGAAAATTGACAATGTTTTACATCATATTTGCCAGGGGTGTGAATGTTACATGAAATAATATAACCACTCATCGTATCCCATCTTTCACCCTAAGCTTTTGATGTGTATCATGAAGTCTTTTTCAAGTCCCAGATACTTCTTGTTTTGTACATGAGGTTGTGGTTTGCTGCCTTGCTTTATACTTTTTTCATTCTTGCCAAGATGAGGGCCTGAATATTTTTGATGATATTTTTGGAGTTGTTAGAGTTTTTTGTTGGTTTTTTTTCTGTAGGGGTGGAGAGAATTGAATGAGGATTGTTTATTTGTTTATTTGATTGTTTTGGTAAGGAACTAGTAAAATATTTTTAAAGATAAAATTGAACCAAAAATAGATTTTCTTCACTGACAGCAAAAATCCCCCATGGGCACAGACTTACCTATAAAATTATCACAGCACTTTAAGACATCACATTTAATTTTCAAAATGGTGCTTTTTTGCTTCTTCCATGCAATGAGAGAAGGTTCTCAATTTGCCCATTGATTATCCTTGGTTTCCTGCTGTGCCCTGGGGTTTCAGGGTTATAACTCCAGCCACCACTCTCACCCAGATTCTGCTTTTTATGCTAAATGTTACACTTTGGTAGATATTTAGATGTGCAGACAACGAGAGCCGTCTGCTAGTTTGGTAATCAGCAAAAGATTGCTTCAGTTGTGTACTTTTCCAAAAGATTCCATAAACATACCTGTGAATCTACTAAACTGTTTTTCTGTGCTGATTTCCTTGAAACTAGTTCCTGAAGTGTAGTATTAGAGATGCATTAGTACATCTCACGTAAAATAAAGGCTTTAAAGTTGCATTGTATTTGCTAGTGCTACAACAAAAAATATTTAAAATATAAGAGCACTGCAGCAACATGGACAGTACTGGCACAGAGTGCAAAAGTTTTATGCTGCAAAAAGTAGAGCTTTACGCTGCACTTTTACTTAAAAGAGAGCAGCAGCTGTAAAAAATTAATATGTTTTCTGGCTTGCCATTCTGTACCATAAATCATGGTTAATGGAATCTTACAGGAAAGTTGCTTGGGGATTAAGCTTGGGACAGGGAGCAGGAGTCTCTCTGTGGCTCCTGCTGAAGCAGTCAAAACCATGAAACTGAGAAGGAGCAAATGAATTTGGGTCTCGCATCCCCAGGGATGCTTTGTCCAACATTGTGAGGGAATGTTTGTACATGTTTGTCATAAGCAAAAGAAATGCACTTACTCGAGACTTTTAATTTGTTGTCAGGATCAAGGTGAAGCAGTGGGGCTCCCTCCCCAGTGCCAAATTTTCATCCTCTGCTTGAAGGTAGCGTTTGTATGATCCAGCATGTCAAGCTGGGCACAAGAACAGGAACAGGTCTAATTCCTGATGAACCTCTTTACTTTAGTGTTGCCATTGGCAGGATAACACTCTGAAGGATGCTTTCGTCCTGATGGAAGTATTTCAAGGCCCAGCAATTAATGCCCCACGTAATTGCAAGAGCACCTTACCAAGAAGACCATTCCAGAAAATACATGAGAAGAAGAGAAAATGTTGTAGCAGAAAGTAAAGTGCTTTTACTCTTCAGGCCCAAGAGATGACTTTAAGTCACAGTGATTGATAACTTCAGTAATATTTTTACAGCCTTATCATACAAACTATGCTTTCTTCCAATTTTTTTACCTTGGGCTGCTGTAATAATTTTTCATGGAGAGGCCAAAGGAAAAATATACAGAGTATTTGTCATACTCAGTAGAACAATTCCTTCCAAATGAGCCTGTTCACAGGCCTTGCATTTCCTCCCTGTGATCTGCTTAGAGAGGCCTTGGGAAGTAAAAGGACTTTGGATTCAATATATTGCACCAACAGCCTAATCTTGTTAGGTGAACTGTACACTTTTGTCCAACAACAAAGATCACTTTTGGAGAGGTAAAGTAGATGTAGTGAACCCTTGTGAATGCAATCAGCCTTGGGGATTTNTGGTTTGGTTTAGTTTTGTTTGCTAGTTTTTTTTTCTCCTTTTCTTTTGGGATCCTGCAGGAAATATAACAAATTTAAAAAACATAAGGGGTAATTGATGCAAAAACACTTATTGCAGGAAAAAAGCTATGATAAGTTAATTATCTGATGAATAAGAAACAGTTACAGGCCCATGGAAAGAAATGCTGCCCAACCGAAAATGGAGAATAATTAACACCTTTCCCTGCATGGTTACAGATAACTTATCAAAGTTAAAGCAGAGAGAAGGGAAATCACATTTTTAATTGTTATGTTTAAATGAGATTTTATGAAACAGGCATCCTTCATATTTCCTGCAAAATTCATCCATCACTGTAAGAGGTAGCTATTTTTAACAGTCTTCTCCCCAAATTAGAAAAAGGAGACAGGAAGAAACTCTGGAAGCATGAGAACTTTAAAAGGAGAAAGAGTCATCTGATCACCAAGATACTGAGAGAACTTTACTAATACCAAAACTTTGCTGAAATTAGGTTTAAACGTATGTTGTTTTTTTTCTGGCATAGTCTCAGCTTAACTTTTTCCCCCCACAGTTTCTCTCTCTCTCCCTCAAAAGAGTAATTTGGTTGAACATCAGTTGTGTTTGATTACAGGGCATGACTGCTGAGGCTGAGAATGCTGAGGATGTTGCAGGTGACAGGGGCAGGAAAAGAGTCCACTGCACCAGTGGCTGCCCAGTGCTCTCACCACACAGCTCAATTACCCCTGATGCAAACCTGCCCCTTCCAAAACTAGCAGAAAGGAGGTTTTGTTGATGGTGATCATTTGTCTAGAGCAAGATCAGCTGAGCACAGACCATATTGCTGCTTGTCGACACACTTGCACGTGTTGAAGATGTTTCTCTGACACTCATCCTGAGGGATCATCTTATTATTGTGAGGGATGGGGAATAACAACAAGACTGCAGTTAATTTGGCATGTTCTAAGGACACCATCCATCACTCTGAGCTCAGATCAAGTAGCACAGGAATGGCAGGCTGATTCAGCAACACATATACTCTAAGGCTATAAAAATTATTTATAATGGATGAGTAACTTTAGAAATAATGGAAACCATGAAGATAATTCACAATCCAAGCAAATAGAAGTCTTCCACTTCTCTGTGAAGTCCTGCCTTTAATGGAAATGTAGAATTTCAGATTCTGCAGATGTTAGATCAATTATAAAGGTAATGTTTCTCCTGGTACACAGTTAATAGTGATGTAGTGACCAACAGTACTGGGAAACCCGGGAGTTTGGAAGTAATATCCTGTGTCCTGTTAGACTAAGGCCACACATTTGAACTGCCTACAGATCCTGTTAATGCTGGGAGTAGTGTTCATGCACCAAATGAAGGTGATGAGTTTAAGTGCTTGTTCTCCAAGGATATCTCTAGGGAAATGTCTACTTCTATAGCTGCTGCTTGTCTTTTAAGAATGACTGAATCAATTTGAGCAACAAGCACTTCCTGTCCTCAGCATTTCTAAAAATACATTTCTGCTACAGGAATTGTTTTAATTAACACTGTCTGAAGGATAGCACATGCTCACTAAATTATTTCTCTGAAGATGTTCCCCCTCCACCTGTTCTTCTGACGTCTTTTAGATTTGTTTGCCATAGTATAGTGACCTCCAACTCTTCTGACTTCTATAATAACATGATGATATCTAACTGGGTGACAATATGCAGTCTCATCCTGGATGAAATGCAGATTGGCTTGTGCTCTATTCTACTCTGACTCAAAGCACAACTGTTAATGATTTTTTTAAGGAACGTATTTATTTGCAAATGCTTTTACTGGTCAACATAGTCCTGTTCTGCCTGGCAGAAGGCATGTAAAATAAATACTGAAAGAAGAATTTCAGGTTTATCTGGTAAGAAAGCAGTGCAATATCAATGAAATCTGCACAAACAATATCCTTCAATATTGCTGTATATCTCAGTGGAAAACAATCAAGGTCTACAAGAGAGATCATGGGCAGCATCTTGTGCTCCTTTTACAATCTCATGAAGCATAGGAAAGATTCAGAAATGTCTTAGGGTGATTCACTTCAAACAACATCTCACAGACATCAAATCCATTGACACTTTGGATGTCTCGCACTTAATGCCTTTTATTAGCTGTGGCTATTAATTCTTCCATCTGCATTGCGGTGAGGTACTTTGAAACAGCTTGAGTAATTTGTGCTCTGCTTCCACGGGTCAACTCATACTTACTTATAAACAGGAGTAATTGAAAGAGATGGAGCCTACAGAGCAGATTTAACTTTTTAAATGATACTGAAGACTGTCTAAATTTCTCCTGCCTTTGATACAATCACATTCTCACATCCCTTAGCAAGCTGACTGCCTGAACACTCATGATTAGCTTGCATTGCAATTGCACACAAAATGGCTGTGCTTGTAGGGAAGGATACTTCTCTCACTGAAATATTTTAGTTTCATAATTCACTGTAATGAGCAGCTGCTTCCAAGCTGTCTGCAGTCATTCCTCATAGTTAGTCAGAACTGTTGTCTTATGTCATCTGCATAATGTAAAGTTTTCACTTTTCTTCTACTTTCACCTCAATCTGAGTTTGCTTGAGTTTGAAAAGTGTGTGCTGATGGGATTTAAATAAGTCCCAGGGAACTAAGAGTTTGATTAGCTGATGGCATCCAGACTACTATAGATATGGTACAGAGGAAGTGTTTGTTTTCCTTTGTTTCGATGTGGCCTTTGTTTTGTTACTGATTTTTTTTTTAATGGGAAGTACAAGCAGCAACCCCTTTTCTCGAATAATGTACCAGTCAAGGAAGACTTAAGAAACACAAAGAGCAGTTAGAAAGGCTTACAGTATCAGAACACTGCCTGAGTTGTTCCCCAAAAACTGTGGATTCAAATATCTGAATTACCTACAAAACAGGTTAGGTGTTGGATGTTTGTTTTCCTACATGTTTAGCTTAAAGTTCAAAGTTAAATACTGTCCTGGCCTTAAAGGCCTAAGGCCCTTCTTAAGAAGAGACTTGTAAGATTAATTTCCTTGGAGGAGACAAAATCAGTGTCTTCTTGTACCATGCTTCTGTCACGTACAAGAACAGCATAACAAGAAAACTTAGGTAGTATTCTTGGGCTTATTCTTTGGTAATTTACACTAAGAAGACTTCTGAACTGTACAAATGGTTGATTTCTGACTTGGTGAATGTGCATCAGAAATGGAGGCACTTGGATGTGATTCTGCAAATGGTAATGAATTTTTGGTGAGTGCTTACTGATTATTGTAATTGTACGTGCTGCAATTAGGTCATTAGATAATTAGATAATAAACCTCAATTAGATAATGAAACATAGCTACCTATAATTCTATTCCAACGCACATAACGATAGAGAAAGAAATTAGCATTAAAGTGATTCACGCCATAGATGTTTAGCAGATTTACATGCATTTTGAAGGAAACTGTAAACCATAATACAACATAATATTAAAATATGCTTGAAACAGACCCATCAGTTATAAAGGAATTACTCTCTTTCTTAAAATTAGATGTATAAATATTCTGCTATTTCTCAAAAGGAGTAGGGACCTGTGGGACCAGTATTCTACATTTTTATTTTCATTTTTTAACCTGCCTATAGAAAAAATATCAGATTGCTGACAAACAGCAGTCTGACTCAGAAACAAAATTAATTCTGCTCCTGTTATAGAAGACGGATTAAAATTTCCTCTTTGGTTGTTCTCATATTTACTGTGTTGGGAAAGGCAGCTTAGTCCTGTTAATGTATCATGAGAACTACTTAGTCTGGTAAATGCAGTGTTTTACCTTTGTGCTGTGAAAGTCCACCACAAAAATACCAAATGACAGCAAAACAATAATAAAAAAGGAGTGGAAAAAAAAACCCAACACAAGAAAACCCTACCACTAAACTAAACTAAACTAAACTAAACTAAACTAAACTGAACTAAACTAAACTAAACTAACTGCTTTCATTAACTTAGGAGTTCTTCTTTTTTTTCATCATTTGATTTCAAACTCTTCATGGGGTGTCTGTTGATACCCTCTGAGTAATAACTCTGCTATAATACAGCCTGTTTTCAAATCTCTTCCCTCTGATTACTGATAACCAGAAGAGTCTTTCACTAATTTGCTCTAATCTGGTATAAACAAGGTATTCATGCACTTTCCTTGCATGGAAGAAATAAAGAGTGAGTAAATTGCCACAATGTTGGGTGGTTGGTGCATGGACTAATGGACACCTCTCTTATACTCCCTACAGATTGCAGCAGACTATAAAGGATTTTTTTTTTGTTTTTATCATCTGTGTGTGCAAGCAATGGTTTATCTTCTGTGGAAATGAATGGGAGAGTTGCACTCAATTGATGGAACAATGCTTAAATTTAATAAGAGAAGATTTGTACCCCTTCTGAGTTCATGATACAGCACCCACCGTTAAGGAGTGCTTTGTTCTTTCCACTTGAAAAAGTTCTACATATGGAATGAGAAACTGCTTGCCAAGTATTCCTTTGTGCAAAATCAGTGCAAAATATTGAAATTTTTGTAGACTTCTCCTGAGTGGACATCACTAAAAAAGCCTGGCTAAGTTCTGAGCTAAATGAGAGCTTGTTGTCTCAGAAATAGAGAATGCTTAAAGAAGCATCACGATCTCAGTTTTAATGTGAGATTCTTTTCTGCTAACTCTAGGTTTTTATTCTTAGCTTTTTTTCTGGCCCTATATCACCACTTGCATATCAACAGAGCATATTACTCCTCAGCCCTATAATTTTCTTTGTGTTGGTACCACCTGCCCAGCCCCACTGCCCCCCCCCCCCAAAAAAAAAAAAGAGTAAAATTACATGCCTGTTTTGATGTTGGTTATACAAAGAAAGTGTATAAAAATCAGAGAATGTAAATATAACAGGACTGAAAAAAATCTGGTTTAACATGCTGCCTTTTCAAGTGTGTTCACTAGTGGAGCAGGCTACTGAGGGACGTAGAATGGTCTGCTTATTTGCAAAGTTTCTTTTTCTTTAAAACATGGTATTTTATCCTTTGTTCCTGAAAATCTTCATATTTTAAAGTCCAGTTTTTAATTTTCATTGTTCAATAGTCAGCAGGTGATGAGCAATTGTGTTGTGTGTCACTTGTGGGTTTTGGGTTTTCCCTCTCTTTTTGTTGTCTCTTTTTTCTTTACCATTGTTATGTTGCTGCTCTTGTTGGTTCATTTTCTTTCCATTATTAAGCTATTCAACTTTTCTTATCTCAACCTATAGAATTTACCTTTTTTTCCAGTTCTCCTTCTCAACACATGGCTGAGATGTGTGTGTGAATCAGCATGGTAGTTAGTTTCTGGCTGGAGTTAAACCACAGCAGTATATAAAGATTGTTCCATCTTTTTATCTCCTATAATGTTATTTCCAGATTTTTCATACTTATCTTTTTGCTATATGAAGCTTGTTTTGTGCTTAGTCAGCAAATGCTTAAACTACTACATAGTACTAAGATAATTATTCTGAATTGCACTTGCCACAAAATTTTGAAGGGCTTTTTTAAAATATTATTGTTATGATCAGAAGATTCTTCTGCTTCTATCTCCAGACTGCTGCTACAAGAGAACTAGCCTATTTAGAGACATCACAATTTATTTTTTGTGGTATCTGAAGTGATTTTCCCACTAGGACAAAATGGTGTGAACCAAACCAAACCAAACCAAACCAAACCAAACCAAACCAAACCACAGACTTAGTGAAACTGGTCTTCACTAACAGATTTTTACACAACTATATTCTCTTTGTCCCCTGTTACTTAATCCATAGCACCTAAATCAAGGGCAGTGCTGGGAACTACTCACAGAACTACTCATGTTTACCTTAATTTACCTATTTATTGTAAAACTCAGACTGTGGAGTCACAAACCCACAAATCCATAGACTGGCTGAGGTTGGAAGGAACCTCTGGAAGCCACCTGGTCCAACCTGTTGCTCAAGCAAAGTCAGCTGTGGGAGGCTGCCTTTGATCTCGAGATGGTTTTTGAATAACTCCAAATATGGAGCCTCCACAACCTCTCTGAGTGACCTGCGCCAGTGCTTGGCCACCTGTATGGTGAAAAAGGTTTTTCTGGTGTTCAGACAAAATCTCCTGTGTTTCAGCTTGTGCCCAGACCTTTTAATTCATATGTGCTTTCCCACAGTCCTGAATCAGAATGGAGCTCTAGTCCAAAGCACTATAAAAACCCTCTCGTTTAAACACTACTCTAAACCAAGGAGAAGTATTAATGTTGTTACTGATTGCATGGTTTCTGCCCTGATCCTTGTCTCTGTATCTGCACATCTAAATCCAAACACTTATTGGCTTACATTCCCTATTTCTGAATGCTACAAAATCGTCCAGCTCTTTCCAGCTATGCAAAAGCCTGGAAAGTGAGAATCTTTTCATGCAGAGAACCTGAGAAACTTCACCATTGAAAAGGAAAATGTGGGTTCATAAAGAATTATACTGTTTCCCGGTACTCCTCCTGTGCCCATCAGTTTGCTGTACAAATAGGAGTGGACAGAAGTTAAACTGATTTTCTTTCCTGGCTTTGCAACTCAGGAGCACAAAATGGATTTGTTCAGAGACTGTATTGTATGTTTCCTGAGAGCTTCCATTTTAAAAAAATCAAGAATTAGAAATATTAAAGCTGTACTATGAAATGCCTTAAAGAAAAGTTGGAGTTTTTTGTCAGCTGCTTTTCCTGTCTCCAGTCATTGAGAAAAGTTAAAACACAAACAAACAAACCCCACCAAACCAAAAAACCCCAAAACTCACAAAAACCCAACAAGAACTGAGTACATGAAAAGGACAAGAATAAGTGTTTTCTTCTATCTCAAAAATTAACATATATCATTGTCTGTGTTTCATCCTAATCATTAAGCCCTGGTCACTGGACAGCCCAGCAGGCCCTACGAGAGATATTTTTTTTGGCTTGTTTTTGAAATGTCCTTGTTTCTCAGTCAGAACACTTGGAAAAAAAAGAAATTATGCTGCTTTGCTGCAAAAGTGGCAGTGTGACTAGACAGCCACTTCCAGTCCATTTATCAAAGTGCTCTTTGCCCTCATTTTGAGGCCAGCTTCAAGCAATACACAGTTCTGACAATGCAAGCAACACTCAGGGGAGCAAAGAGCTTTGCATGAATAAAACTCTTGTTTTGTTGTTTTCGTTTTTTGTTTGTTTGTTTGCTTTGGTACACACTGTTCTGCACAGGAAGCCTTTCCTTCCAGGGGTCACTGAGAAGAAGAAAGATGAAATAAACAGCCATACACATTGGGACAGCCTTTCACACCAAGGTCCAGGAAAAATCAGAGGAGTGCAGCTGAATGTTAAATAGAGCTGTGGTTTCATTATGAAGAGCAAAATGTGGTGAAAAAAAAGGACTTGAAAGTGCAGAAAATATAGCTCTTAGGACAACTGGTGCCAGCCAGATAACTTTGTGAAGCCTTTTTCTGAGGTGCTGTCATTACAACTGCATATGGGAAAAACAAGTTAGGACTGGATACATGACTTTGGTATAGTCAGTATTACTGGAGTCATGAGCAGTTGACTTGAAATTGCTTCCAAGACTGCATGGTTTCGCAGCACAAAAATAGAGAGCTTCCCTTGGTGAACTGCAATCTTGTGAAAGCCAGAATATTTTGTTTACTTATATGTAAGTAAAAATTTAGGTTAGATATTAGGAAGAAATCCTTCCCTGTGAAGGTGGTGGGGCCCTGGCACAGAGTGCCTGGGGAAGCTGTGGCTGCCCCATCCCTGGAAGTGTTCAAGGCCAGGCTAGGCAGGGCTTAGAGCAACCTGGGAGAGTGGAAGGTGTCACTGCCCATGGCAGGGGTGGGTCTGGATGAGCTTTGATATCCCTTCTGACCCAAACCCTTCTGTGATTTTATTATATAATGTATATACTAAAACATCACTCTATATGCAATGGTTGAAACCTTTGAGGTATCCGAGGATTTTTCATGGTGGTAATCTAAACCTGTAGAGGCTGGTGAACTGTTTCTTTTCTGTCTTGCTTTCCCTGTGCCAAAGTCTGAGCATTCACATCAGCACAGCTGGAATGGTTCCCATGGAAAAATGACTTAGATTTCTCTGCTTATCCTGCAAGCCAGGAAAGTGTTATTTTCCTGACTTGCAATGTGTTCATCTTGGCTTCTTGTTTAGAATACCTGTGAATGGAAATGGATTAATCATCTCCAGCTCACCCTGCTCCCTCATTTCACCTCCAGTATCATCAGCAAGCAGCTGCCATGTGCAAAGTCTGCCTGATAAGTTGAGGCAGGTAGGTTTGAAAGTGATCTGACACTTGAGAGGGGAGGGACACATCACACATTTGTGATTCTTCACAGTAAACCTGTGCAGTGTTACCACTAAGTGCTTCTGTGGAGAGCAGAGTGAAGAGTATTTGATCTTTTGTGCACCAATTTCCTTCTTTCCGTATGTAGTGCTGTATAATAGGATGAAGAAAGATGTGATTGTGTGTGACTGCTGAGCCAAGACTAGAGAAATGTTTAAGAAAGCAAACATTCCCCAAATCCTCAATGTACATGTGCAACCTGCAACAATTGGAGGGTCAAGTGTGTCAATTTCACCTATACCAGTGCAAGTTTTATGAAAAGTGGGACAAAGGCAGTTGTACGACCTTCATACCTTTAGATGTATTTTTCATTCCTTTTTCACCTTCCCTCTGTGGATGCCAGACACTCACCATCCAGAATTACTGCATTTTCCTTCTTAAAGTTCCCCCCCAAGAGACAATACCCTCACCTAAGCTTTTTTTCTTTCCTCACCAGTCAGTGGGTCAACAGGAATTAATTTTTTAAAGGTCAGGTGTCAGAATTCTGATCATGCTTCAGCTGGCTTTCAATTTCTTCCTGTTGTGTTCATAACAGTTTGCAGCTGATCCAGGTCAAGGCTTATCTGATGTTTTGGCTAATAATACAAGCCAGAGAAGGTCTAGGTCTGCTGTAGCTTGAGCAGGAGTTGCAACATCACTTCAAGGGTGTGAACTTTGTTAAAATATCAGAATCCAGTTTAGCCTTTCCCATTTGAGTGGTGCTTTCCAGTGTAAAACAGTCAGCTGCAATAATCAAGCAGAGGGAAGTGAGTGCCATTTCCCCAGAAATCATTCTTTTTCTTTCTATTTTTAACTGGACAGTCTTAAATACAAGCTTTTATTTTAAGAGTACTTTAAGAAGGAGAGCCTGTAGCCTGCACAATCAGAAAGAGCTAGGAGAGTGGTTTTATCTCTTACAGGTTTTATTTCTCTTTATCTGTGCCTCATGCTTAAGGCTATCAAACTGTAACTACCGAAGTTCTTTGCATCAGTGAGCAAGTACTGTCCTGAGGTGGGATATTAAAGGGAATTTTGAAGAGGGATCATAGATTTCAAGCTGTGCTTCTGTCTCTGGGTATCTGAACTGGTTCATGTAATAGGAAATGGGGTGAATCAGATTTAATTTACGTCAACAGCTCCAAATATGCTATGCTAGAACTCTGATTTCATGAAAAAGAATAGTTTTCTAATGGTTTGAGCAGAAATCTCATTAAAAGATTATGAAAAGCTGCTATCCTTCAGTTTTCTTCTTCCTCCCTTTCCTTTCATAATGGTGATGTATGGAATCTTGCAGAAAGTAATTAGGGATATCCAGCCCTTTAAACAAAAACTGTATTGTTATTATCTCATCCAAAGTGTTGGCCATCTGATCTTTCATAACACAGACAGCATTAGAGCTGCCAAGCAGATATTCAAGGCAAAAATACTGATTGAGAAATATATTCTCTTAAGATATTCGAATACTCTTAAGCCACTGCTTGTTATTAAGAATTATTCTTAATTGCCATTGCTAGCAATCACTAAGTTAAATAGTCAGACTTTCCATTATCCAAAACTGAACTGTGTGAGCTGGAATGCAAACTTTAAGGAGATTTCTGCCAGCTTGTGGAATTCTTTCATAAAAGTTTTCTCTGCTGGCTTCTCTCTCTATCCCTCTGCTTTCACTCATTATATGTATCATGAGAGTCCTAATGAAGTAGTAACAAATCTAAGTTTCTTTGTAATGAAGCTGACGAAGAGGTTTTAGCTTCTTTAAAATAGATTTTAACTTCTGAGGTTTTTTTGCTCATCTGATGTCTGACATGATATCCAAAGCCAGAGTCCATCATGTCAAGACCTTGAGGAGAGTGATTGCTCTCTAGCTATTTTGTGTTATGTTTTGCACAAAGTCAGTAAGCCTTTAATAGATTGAAGGTGTTCCTCAGAAGAAAACTGGGTATTGTGAATAGAGAATTTGTGAAATGCTCTTAAGACTGATAGATAATTCTATCAGTCTAGGGCTGTTTTCTGACAGTGAGGATTAGGCAACTCAGAAGAGGCAATATGATTTGCTCTGGATTCGTTCTCTCTGTGCATGAGTAGAGAATACTCATTTTTTTGTGTGTGTTAGTGACAGAAGTGTGATGATAAACTGGAAGGTGGTGTGAGATATTCATGATGCTCACACAGAGACAGAAATGGTGGTGCCAGTCAGTGGCATTTTTGTAAGGTGTTACTGTATGCCTTGTAGTCATGCCTGCTCCACACAGAAGGATGTGATATATCTGAAATTGAACTACATCTTTTGCTCCGATTGTACCACCTTTATACTGTATAGAGGAGTTTAATTTTTTTTTTACAGTAGATTTGCCCCAAAACAACGTTTTCCTGTCCAGGCTCATATAGCACCCTGTGGTTTCCATGAGATTCTTTGGTCTAGAGGCGAGTTTTAGTGTATTTGTCCACAAACACACTAAAAAATCAGATGCAAAGGCAACAGGATAATAGAAAGTGTCACTGTCTCTGACTCTGCAGCTTGAGTGTTCCATGGAAGATACCAGGAATCAAAATCTGTGCTCGCCAATACCGTGATGGATGGTCTTGCAAAACTTTGCTGACAGTGGCAGGACAGGCTATCAGCAAAGGGCTGCACAGAGCAGTTACAGGAAAAAACATTTTATTCAGTGTAGGTGAAGTACAGCAATGGAAGAGTGGAAAGAACGATCCTGACCTTACCTATAGAGGGAGGGGTTGTTATTACTGAGGATTGAACTCTTGGAAGTACAACTGCTACTAGAAGAAAATTACTGTACTCAGAAACCATCAAGAACAGTGAATTAGTTAGAAGTTATGAGGAGAGGGAGAATAAAATCATGCTGCTATTTCATATTCTTGGATACTTTGAGCCAGTCCATTCTCTGCCACCTCAAAAAGGCTATGTTTTAACAGGAAAAGATTGGGATAATGGCAGCAATCAAAATCAGAAATACAGAGCTGTTGAATGTACTAGGACTATCTAGCCTGGACAGGGCAACAGAAAATCAACACCTTTAATAGATGGCAAAGGGCTGCCCTGTGCCCCTCTCAGAGAGAAGAGAACTCTGGAGTGAAGGATGGAAGCTGAGCCTGGGAGAGGGGGAAGGAGAGATGGTTTAGTGTTTGCTTTTCACTGCCCAGATCTGTACTTTTGGTGGTAAATTAAATTAATGCTTGTCAACCTAAGTCAGCTGTGCTTGTAACAGTAACAGGCCAACAATCTTCCCGTTTTTATTTTGGTGCATGAGCTTAATAATCTAGTTTTATATAATCTGTATTTTCTGCCCATGTCCCATTGAGCATGGTAGTCTGGCCATTAACCAATAAAGTAATTCTGCATCTCTTGGATCAGCACCATTTAAGAAGTCAAGGCAGTATGGAGGAAGAGGGAAGATCTATATTTCTGTTATACATCTACTGCTGACCACTGTCAGGGCTGACAATCTCTCCACTGGGTCTTGTATTCTTAAAATCAATTATGTTAACACAAAATAGTTTTGTAACTACATATCCTGAAATTCTGTAGGAAAGGCTTTTAAGTAAGCAATGGGATGGATTTCACCGATGAAAAGTTTTCATGATAGTTTGAAAGTTGTAGTATCTGAAGTGATTTTCCCACAAGGACAAGTGATTTTCCCACTAGGATTTTTACTCTGTTAGGTAAAAATCCCCTGCAAGTAAAAACCAGGTCCTTTACTTTTTCGATACTTAAAATGTTTTTCTTTTATGCTCCATTGAGCTTCTCCAGTAATTGACACACTTTGCCAAATAAAGTACTCAAAAGAGATTTTCGGTGGGCTATTTAAAAAATAATTATCCTCCATAATTCTGACCTTGTGAAAATAGTATTATCTTTACGTGTTATTCATAATGAATGACAAATTCGGGCCTCCCTTCAGAACAGAAGAATTAATTGTACATTCATCATCATATAAATGAAGCAAAGTAATGTGGCCTAGTTGTTTTTCTGAAATGTCTGTTTTAAGAGGCCTTGAGCAAAGAAATGTTCGAACATTTATCCTTTAATTATAAAAAATAAACCACGTGGAGGAATGCATAACTAATTTTATAGACTTGAATTAATTTTAAATAATTTGTGTGGGAACTGATAGCCTTGGCTAACAGCTAATAAAACCAATGGGACCCATAAAATTTATTTAAATGGGGAAAAACCAACAAACACAAACCTAAGAAACCAATGGGACCCATCTTGCACGTTCCTATTTGCATCTACTTGGAAAAGTGGAATTTTCTTTTCTTTGTGGAGTCCTCTTCTGGCAGGATTAAGGCCAGGACAATCTCATAGGAAATATCTAAATAACTTGAAGTCTTCCTCAATTTCAAGTAGCATGACTGTGAGGACTTAACAGAAAAAATTATTTCCTTTCTACTTTTAAAACTACACATAGAAAAAGTAGAAGGAGGATGTAGAAGTCTAGAAAACACATGTCAGGTTATCTGCCAGGGGAGTGGGGGAGTTCAGATTAGCAAGCAGCTCTTTAGCATCCCAGTCCGGTGGTCCATCCATTTCTACACAACCCTTCAGTTGAACTCCATGGGTTGGTCCACTAATTTTAAGTGGAAAAATATTTTGTTGCCTCAAGTGTACAATAATAGCTTTTTGGTTTATTGTGGATTTTTTGGTTTTTTTTCCCCTATTTCATGGCATTCCAGAACTATGCAGCACCAGCAGGTTCAGTCTGGAGAGCCACTGAGGCAATGTAGTTTGTAGGAGGTCTTTTACAGTTAAAATTGTCCACAAAATAAATGTCACCCCTGTAACTGACAAGTACTTGGATTAAAGATTCATGCATAGATTTTGAGTTTTAAAAAAGGCTGCAAATGACTGATACCACTTTCCAGCAGAAACTCTAATGGAGCTACTTCAAAGGAATGTATTTGTTTCACTATGTTTTTTTTTGAGGAAATGGGATTTTATTTCAGTGATTTTGTTTTATATTTGCTCTCTCTGTGTCATATACAAAGATAGTATCTATGCCAGCTGCTGCCTGAAACTTAAAAGAGGAGGGAAGAACCCAGAAGGAGAAGAGATATCTGTTAACATCTCATGGATGAAAGGGGCTCATGAATCAAACATAATTAATTTCTACATCAATCATATTTGCTTGCATTCTTTTCACACATCCTTAATATATGAAACTGGCTTCACAGTTCTGCATGTGGCATGGGTGGCCTCATTCTAATCAGCAGCTTTCAATAATGGGTGTATTAATTTCCAAAAAGATTTTTAAAAGTTGTGCATATGTTCTTGTTGCTGTACGTACTCTTCCTATAGAGCAGACATAACCTGGGAAATAAAACTCCCTGCAGCTGAAAGCTGTTTGTGCCTGGGGAGGTGAGAGTGGCCAAGAGGAGCAGTTCTTCAGCTTGGATGAGAGATTTCCCTTCACAGGATGTCCTACAGAGCCCTGGGACACAGTAAATCATGGCCATGGATCATGACATCCACTGACAGATATAGAAAGCTACTCACAACCCTTGCATGGTCCTCAGGGACCTGAGGAACTTGGAAAAAACTTTGGAAAACTTGGGAAAGCTCTATTGCACTCTTGAGAAAGGAGCAGTTAGTTCTGTAGATGTCTATTTTCTTGTAGTTTTTGCTTTTCCCTATTGTTTTAGGTATGGGAAGTTTAGCTGTCTGATTCATTGTTCACAGGAAGGGATTACATGATAGACTACCAAAGAGGAACATTTAGCTCAGTTTCCCTCAACTTCTTGCCAGGAGGCTGGTGCCTGAGACTGCCCTCACAATTCCCACTTCACTGCCATCACTGCCAGGAAGCTCCCTCCAGAAAACAGTAAAAATATGTAAATGCAGGCCAGTCTCCTTGGATATGTATTGATACTTGGTGTAAGCTGAGCTAAAGTCAAAATGTCTTGAATATAAAAGGATTAATATTGAAAGATTAATATAAAAAGAATTCCACAGCTTCTGCTCTTTTAACTTTTGCAATAGCTGAAGTAAGTGAATTTCCTGTAAGGTCAATGTTCTGTACCAGAGTAGCCTCTAGGGGGTAAAGTTATGGGCCAGGGCATGTGTCAAATAAAATTTATTTAAATGGGGAAAAAACCAACAAACACAAACCTAAGAAACACCACTGAGGCCTTTCCAGAACCTCAGGCTAGATGGCAAAACCTTCTGCACATGCTTGTGTTCAATTAGTATAATTTTGAGGCTTGTTTTTTTTTGGTGGTTTATTAAAATCTTGTAAAATTTGTATAATTAAAATTTTAAAGTTTTGAGGAGATGCAGTAAAAAATGACAGAGGAATAAGGCATCTGTTTGGACTCAGATATCCTAAGATACCTTTTTCTCTGGAAGACAGACAACAGTAGAATTTCACAAGAGCTTGGAGCCTTCTCTTGGACCATAAATGAGTACAAAGCAGCTACTGCTCGAAACTACTTCCAGGTTAGAGGGCTCAAAAGAAACTTGAGTATTCACATCTGCCCACAAGGTCTAAAAGAGTGGATTTCTCAGCCACAGGTTATGTCTCTAAGCTTTATATCCAGTGCAGGAGATAAAGTGAAGCATCTCAGAGGAATCAGTCCTGAGCTGATGCCTCAGGTTTTGACTGGAGGTCCCCTCCAATTCCAGTGGTGCAAAAGAGCAAGGTGGGTTTTTATTGCTGTGTTGTGTTGCTCTTATGTTGAGAAAAACTTTATGAAAGACCTGAAATAGTTTGAAATTAAGACTCTCCAATGTTAGTGGAATTCGGACATTTATGTGCTTTGATGACATTACAGAAGATGTCTTATAGTAAGAACACTTGTCGACACCAAAACCACATTAAAATGGCTGTGTTTTAAATCATGGAATGTCTTGAATTAGACATTCAGCATCAAAAAATGTTGAACACCTCACTCATTTTCAAAATCTGCTCAGGACATCCTAGAAGCTGAGAGGTGTCCAGAATTTGACCGCTTTAATGATGTCACAGACATAGCAGCATTTATATGTCTCTAATATTCTAGCACATGAGTGCATTGCAGTTCTTAATGTATGTCGCCAGACAACACCTGTGCAGGTAGCAAACTGGATTTTCATAAATGGCAAACTTGGGCCCAGCAGCTAGGCAGAGGTCATTGTGGCTCGGGATCTGAATTCAGGTTTTCAGTCCCAGGTTATTGCTGGGGTCACTTGGCAATCCTCTATCCAGAGAAAAGAAACATTTTGGCTTAGTTAAGAAATAAACAAACACATTAACCTACTAAATCAACTTTCTGAGCTTGACATCAGGAGAAACTTTATCACAATCCTAGCAAACAAGATTAGCTCAATTGTAATGCATCCTTATTTTGAAGGAGCTGTTTATATGCTGAACAAGTATGGGAACTCTATCCCCTTTGGGTTTTTGACTCTGTACCTGTCAGCACAATTTGACAGGTGTTTCCCAGAGGAGTTAAAAAATATCAGCATGCAGGAAGGGAGCTTATCTGGAGTGTGATGAATCTGTAGACTGCAAAAAGCACCATCCATCACTGTAATATGGAGAAGCTGGTATGACCTGAAGATCTGCCATCCTCTGAAGCAGACCTTCCAGCCCCCTGAGTTCAACCTGTCTGTTCTTACACGCTTTTAGAAAAGGTTATCTTTGAGTTTGGCAGGCCTTCCTCTCTGTTCTGTTTACTTACATGTGATTAGTGAAATTACAGCATAGCAGGAGGTCCTCAGCACAAGTAGGCATGAAAAGAGAAGAGCAAACACTCTTCCAGCAGTATTTTGGAGAATACTTAATGCTGTTTTCTGCATGTTGATTTATTGAAAGACAAACAGCAGTAGCAGGAAACAAATACCTTTGAAAAACAATCCCTGTGCTGCACCAGTACCCAGCTTGCTTTTCAACTGGGAGGGTGTCTAGGTAAATTCGTCCACCTAGAAGAGAGCGGAATGAAAATTCAGATTACTTACATTTTAATGTATCCTAGACCAGCATCTCCCACACATTAATTGCAGGGTTAGAGAGGTTTGTGCTCCATTACCAAGAACAGCTTTTAAAAGTGATATATGGGCACACTCTGCTTCACCTGGAGATTAGGATTTTTTACTGAAAACTTAACAAATACCTTAGTAAACATGGAAAAACGATGTGACTTCAGTAGAAGTAGTGACTTCAGTAAAGACTAATTCCTGCTCCTGTGCAGGGGGAAGGAGAGCCTTCTTTAGCTGATGGGAAAGCAGAACTGTATCCTGCTGTGTAGGTTAAGCTGCTCAACTGGGCAGGCTGTGATACCAATGTGTGGCTAAGAGTTTGTAACAGATGCCATTTAGGCTTAACATTTAGAGAAATGAGCTTTCACCTCTAATTTTCTTCCCCCCATAGTGCTGCACAGAGGACTTTTGCTTTGCAGAGCAATTAGGCACTACAATTACTCTGAACTATGCTTCAATGGTATCTGTAGACTAGCTCTCCACTGTAGTTTAATTTTTTTTTAACTTATTTTTAAATCAGAGTTCTATCTACCAATTGGTCTGTGCTCTTCGATTTGAATACACTTTCCCTGCAAATTCTAAAAATCTCTTTATATTTTCCAGAGCATAAACACCTCTAAAAGTTGAAAAGCCAGGCACTGTGTTGTTGAAGTCTTGGCTGAATGGCTTACTCCTAGGGAATATTGTCTTTCCAGTTGCTTGCTACAGGTTTCTGTAGCATGGCAAATAATTATGAGAGTTCATGTGGCCATCAGGGTTTTTCAAAAACACCCACTTATTTCCTGCTTAGGAAAGACCTTTGTCAGGTGAAAATTGGTTTATCACTTCTATTGAGTTATTGCATCTGGTAGGACCAGAATTTCTCTTTATATTTAAAAAGAAAACAAAATTCTTGAGGCTGCAATGCATGCCATTGCTTGAATTGATTCAGGGGCCTGCTAACTTCTTTCTTTTCAGAGCTGGCTGGCTGGATCCCCCTCTTGGAGTGGTCTGGGGTGGGTTTCCCACTCTTGTGAAGCACTGGATTAACACACCCCTTTGCCATGCCAGGGTGATGTTTCCATCCGAAATGTGGCAGTGCTCTGTGCACAGGAGGAAACAAAGAATACCGTGGTTGCTTTGCTCAGAAGAGGCAGGAAAGCAGGAGGAGCTTTGCATCCTCCACTTCGTATATTTATTTTATCTTTTAAATGTCTCTTCTTACCGCACCACAAATGGCTAGAATAAAAAGAGGATTTATTCTAATTACATTGAAAACATGTGTACGTAGAACTATTATCATTTCCCTGATGGCAGAAGGGCACTGGAGCCTTCAGACAGAGATAAGACTTGTGCTCAGAACCTAATAAAAGCTCTTGTGCCGCAGGAGCATCATCAGCAAAGCTGTTACCGATTGTCACCACCAATATGTTCCTTCCTCCTGAGAACACCACAGCAGCTGTGCCTTTGGGACTGTAATGCACTTAAGTGATGAGCCCTGTGGTACCCTAAATTCCTTGCTCAGGAACCTCCTTCAGCTTGAACTATCCCACACATCTCTGGGAGGAGACTCCAGCTACTCTCTGTGGTGGTAGAAGGGTTCAGTGATGGTGGGGTAGGTGGGTTTGTGTGAGTAGGTTTTTGATTGCTCTTGTCATTGTTTTTGTTATTTCAAAGACAAAAGAAATACAAGAAAATTTCTTTTCTTTCTTTTCTTGAAAGCAGGCCAAATCTGCCTTTTGGATTCTTTCTTCAAAAGTGCACAATTAATTCAAAGTAGAACAAATCGTAAGAAAGAGTAAGGGACATGACTTACATACAGTACTTAAAATTGTGCCAAGGAACTCTGTTTCTTTTAATCCTGGGATTAATCCTTTTTTGCTGACAGGACCAGGGCTGGACGTGTCCTTCACACGATTCGATGAAAAAAGAAATGAGAAGAAATCATCATAATAGTTCAGATCGTGCCTGACCTGGCAGGTGGGGCAAGAGAGGGGAAAAAAAGTGCAGACCAGAGGAAGAACTATGCCTGTTTGAAACCATCTGATGATACCTGCAAGGCAGCAGGACGGAGATGTCATAGTAGTGCTTCCTCTGGAGTTCACTGTTGGGTGGTTTCTGGTTTGAGCAGCATGGCAGCCCACCTCCTTATTTTGGGAAGCTTCCTCTGTCAGCTGTGTTGGTGAAAAACAAATCTAATTATGGTATAGGTGCTTCCCCAGGTGCATTCATGCTAGTGAGCCGCCCTCATGGGAGCTCCCAGCAGGCTCCTGTGTTTGAGAAAATCTATGTCAGCTCAGGCACAGCAGCAGATATGAACAACCTTCCATTCTGGGAGTTTCTTGAGAAAAGTATTTTTAGTTTTTGTTTGTTTGAGGTTTTCTTTTGTTTGTGTGTTTGGGCTTCTTTTTTTTTGTGCGTGTGTGTGGGAACACCTGCTGATGAGTTGGAGCCCAAGAAGAATCCAAAAGCAAATCTCTCCTTTCACCTCCTGCCTTTAGTCCAAGTGCCTTCCAGCCTCCTAAAAGAAAACTGATTATATGGAGCTGTGGTTTCATCTTTGCAGCAGGGTCAGTGCAACCAATTTTTCCTCTAAGAAAAAACTTGGACCTTTTCTTTGTGTGAATCATGAAAAGTGCACACTCTCACTCCTGAAATTGGGCAGGAGGTCATATCTAGATGTGCAAAGAATTGATCATCCCCACTCTGTGACCAAAGCCAAGCACAGCCTTTTCTTGCCCCACCTTCAGTCCCCAGAGAGCTGCATGAGGTGTGGGCTGGGAAACAGGACCACCAAAGCTGCGCAGTCTGGCAGTGCCAGCAACAAAACTTTTCTATCTGTGCCAGAGACAGGAGCAAATCTGTCAGTCCAGAGCACAGCGTGAGGGCTTGAGCAAGGGAGGAGAGAGAAGGAAATGTGCTTTGGGAAGAAAACAATCCTGGAGTAGACTAACAGGAAGGAGAGGGAGACTAGAAGGAAAGAAACACATGTTTACAGAATTATTTAGGTTGGAAAAGACCTCTGGCATATATGGCCTCACGATTACTATTAATGTGATTACCAGTTGTTCTGCTGTTTTATTGGGGTACAAAGATTATCAAATACAGGGTTAAGATTGGTTTGTTTTGTGTATATGTCAGATTAATTCTGTCTGGATGCTTTTAACTGTGGAAAGAACAGCATGCCTCCCTCAAAAGTGGAGGAGTCTGACCACTGAATGGTCTTTTAACAAAATTTTTTTTTTCATTTTGCATGTCTAAGTTATTATCATAGCCTAGGAAATATAAGTATGCATTTAAGGCTTTTACAATCACCAATTCCCCATGACCTTTATCTCTTGATTATCTTTAAAATCTTTTAAAAAAGAGATTGGTCATAAGGCTTCTCAAGACATTAGAGTTCAACAGAAGTATCTAAAGTGATCTAAATAATAAAAACCAGAAAATGTTCAAGTAAGAAGTATCTAAAGTGATCTAAATAATAAAAACCAGAAAATGTTCAAGTAATTATTTAATTGTCAAGCTTTATGAATTGATGGTAATCCTAATGATTCAGAAAACTTTCATTTGTAGACTAGGTGTAAGAAGTGGATTTCTATTTAATTTTTCATTTACTGCTATGCTTTCTCCATGCTTTTTGGCTGAACACTCCATGCCTAATGCAGTACTGAAAAAGACCTGACCCCAAACCTTACAGCTTAACAGAATACATTCTTATTCTTAGTATGACCAGAAAGAAGGATTATGAAATTGTGAGGAAGCCCTGCTTTTAGACTCATCAAATTAAAGAACATGTGGTTTAAAACTCTTCCCCCTTGTTTTATCATTTATCTACCCTTTCCAAAATATTAATACATTGTTATACATACTAGAGTTTTGTGGGGTTTTTTTCCTAATGGGAGACCAGGAGTTAATTGATTTCAAAAGAATTGGTGGTTTTATTTCCTTCAGAATAAGATTTGAACACAGATTAATTTCTTTAATTTTTTTTTTCTAACTAAAAGCAACCTGTCGTTATGATTTTATGCATTGTGATACTTTTAATAGGCAAAATAGGTGTTTCTGGTCTTTAAAAATACCCTTTTCTTGGGAAAGAATTTTCTAATGGAAATTAGAAAATTTGGGTTGGTTGAAGATAATTTGGAAGGCAAGTGAGGTGTTTTGGAAATACAACCTTTTCCTTGAGAACTGTTTTTCTTATCATTTAATGGTTAAGAAGCAAGTAGTCTTTATTTTTTTCCCCAGCTGTATAAAGGCTAAAGGATGAGTGCAGGAGACTGACAGAAGTGTTTTAGCCAGCTCCCTTCAAGGGACAGTAGCAAAATGACCTGCAGCTGAACGCAATTAGCAGTGGCTGTTAATTGCAGGAACAGGAGGGCAAGACATCATGCAAAGAGGCAACTTTGTAGCAGAAGCAGGGGAGAGGGACATTAAAAGGAATAAGTGATAAGGACTGGGTGCTGAATGGAATACGGATAGAAATGTGCACTGGGGTTTTAGTCCTTGGCTGCTTAATGTTCTTTCTTGCAGGTGGCCACTGATGACCTCTGTTTTCTCAACGTGAATCACAGCAAGAGTAGGTCTTAGCACTTCCAGTGGCTTCTGTGGTGTGCAGGACACAAGGTTATTTAGCTGGTGAGAAGCTGACTTTAATAAATGAAAAAGGAGGCTGTAAGACCTCTGGAAAGATCCCTTTTTTCTCCCCCTCTGTGTTTGAAAGAAGAAGGAATTAATATTCAATCTCAAAGTACAAGAAGAGTTCTCTTGTATGCTCCTCCTTTTTGTGGGGACTGTTGTATTTTTCTGCTTGTAATGTAAGTGCCCTGGATATTTAATAGAGAAAATTCCAGTGATACAGATCTTTGTCTTTTTTTCCTTTTTGTCCTCTTTGAATTTCCAGGTATCTCATTCTGATTTGCTTTATTTAGCAGGAAGCTAAGACTTTCAGAATAGTCTAACAATTTAAAGTGCCTAGTTGTAAAAATTCCAAAACCAAGAAGCTTATGCGTGGCTTGGCTTTCAGAAAGATGTTAATACAACCTAATGTAGGCTTAATACTTTTTAAAATTTCAGTCTTTGGAGCATGAAAATTGAGTAGTCCCAGTAGGACAACTGATTTCAGCTACCCACACTCTACAAATAATCCCATCATAGGGCTAATTTTACCATCTCTATTGGTGGAACAAAAGAAGCAAACCTTTCAAGCACACCTGAAGAGCCCATTGATAATATCGCTGGAGGATCTGAATGATATAGAAACCAAAAAGGAATTGTTGAGGCACCTGGTGATGCACCAGATCTTCCATCAGTAGGAAACATGCCCTTGGCAAGTAACCATCCTCTTCAGGAGAGCTCTGCATCCCTCAGGAGTGTAGGTGCCAAATGTCCAAGCTGAAGGCTTCTGCAGGAATATTTCAGTAGTTTTCTTTAATCAAGACCCCAGCTGCTGTCACAAAACAACTTGTTGCAAATTTGAGTTCACATTTCTCTGTGGCTGTTGTGTCTCTTTGGTTAATCACACTGAGAATGTCATCTTGTGCTGCCACGTAGGATGACTGGCATTTGCATCACTTTTTCAATTTTATTTGCTTTGTTATAACAGTCACGTCTTGCACAAGTACATAAATTTTTCCAGATTTTCATTCAATATTAAATTATGTGAATGGTAAACTACTTATGGTGCTCCATCTTCCTGCAAGAAGGAGGATACTCATCTTATTCTTCCTCTCTTGCCTGCAGGAAATGAATCTTTCAAGAACCTGCAAATGGTGAAGAATCAATGCTTAGCTCCACTAAAGAAGTTTAGGATCATATAGTTGCCTTCCATCTTAAATCAGGACCTATAAGATTTCTAATTGCAAGTCTTCTGGTAGTGAATTCGTCATGCAAGAGAATTTACAGAGTTGTTTCATACGAGTACAGACTTAGGTGGCTGCAGTAACAACCCAGTTTGGGGTCTGTGCTTGAGTCTGTCATAAAAGAGCAAGTTGCTTTCATCTGGGTTACAGGAAAGCCTGTGATAAAGAGAAGGGGAGAAAATTACAAAGTAATGTGTGTTTTTGGGATACTGAGAATAACATTTTTTTTTATTTTTATTTTTTCTTCTTTTAATTTTTTCCTCTTTACTAGAAAAACATTTTTTGCAGAAAAGAAGGTACTTGGGAAGCAAGAAAGAAAACTCAAATTTTCAGGGACTCTGATACTAATTCTGAGTGTTAGAATCTGTCTTGAGTAGCTGCACAGGCATTCCAGGATGTACTTTATATTGGAACTGTGAAATGAATACTCTCCAGTGACAAAGTCACAAGAGTCACTTATTCATAGTCATTAATTTCATTAAGAAAATGTAAACATTTCTGTCCCTTCTGGCACTGGGAGAAAAAATGAATATGGGTATAGTACTTTACCTTTGATGAATTGTGGTCTTTCACACATCTCATAGAGAACAAAAGTCAACTTTTGTGGTTATTTTAGAGACTTTTTTCAACTTTCAATGACTTTTCTGCTGGGCCTGGTGTGTGCCATGTCTGGCAAGGTCATATGATATATATGATATAATCTTGGTTATTGTGAGACCTATCCAAAGAATTAAAGAGTAATCTTTTAGTTCCAAGTGTTAGCATTAAATCCAAAAAAAATCAACATATTAAAAGGACTTTAAGGTTTTATTGCACATTTAACTCATAGATAGGAGTAGATTGGCTAAGTTCATATTTCTTTCCCACTGACCAAAATAAGTACTTTTTTCATCTAGCAATTAACCTTAATAAATGCTTTATTAAAATCAAACAGTTATTTGTAACAGTTCATTTGAAATGTAAATACTTTCTGTGTCAGGCAGTTGGTTTCACAGAACCTTCTGATTAAATCTTTCATCTGCAGCTCTATAGGCTACAGTCACAAAGAGCAGCAGGGCCATGAAAAATAGCAAAAGAAGTACTAGAATGGAAATGTTTCACTGAAATAGAAAACTTGCTGATTGCTTGTTAAATAAGGGCTGACAGTTAGATGTAGGACTGTAGGAAATGGTTCCTTTTGCCTCTCTGAAATGTTGTTTCAGCCTGGCTCCAGTTCAAAAGCCACCCCTTTCTTATGCACTTGATATGTGTTCATGGCTTCCGGTTTATGAATGCTGCAAAGGTTTTCATTTTTACCAGAATTTCCCAACTGCATATTGCAAATGTGTCGGAATATTTTTTGCCCACTGAGTGGCTTAATTAAAAATCTCTCTAAATTCATGCTATTTTTGTTACTGACTTTTTTTGTTTTTTGAAATGTTTATTTTTAATTTTATCAGTCACGAGGTATTTAATTGAGCAAATTCTTCTGGAGTAGAAAACCTTATAGAAGGAAGCTTGTCAGAATTTGTTTTGTTGCTTTGTTTATAAAACCACTGAGAATGCAACACCCTGTTTCATCACTGCCTGCCTTTGAAGCTCTGTGCTTTCCAGCTCTTTTGTGTCGGGAGCACCCACACTTACAGTTTCAGTGCTGCCACCTCTCATGACTGTATTGTGAGCCTGATAATAGCTTTCTAAAGTTACAGCTTCTAGGATTATTGCTTCTTGAATTTTAAATAACAAAAATGTGAAGTTTCTGTGTTGTTAATGTCTTCAGTTAAAAAAAGAAGCTAAGCGAGTGGATTCCAGATGTGCACAAAGTAACTCAGATGGCTTTTCCAATTTCCTTAAATTTTGAGTTCAAGATTTTTAAACAGGAACTTGAAGTGTTGAATTTAAAGTTTAGTGATGGATGCTTCCTATCACGTAGAGCTGCAATTAAAAGGAATCTTTTTTTAACTTTTTCAGTCAAACTAAACCCAGATTAGAAACATCAACATATGTCAGCTGATGGAAAAACAGATGAAAAACATCAGGACAGTAGAACTCCTTTAAGTGATACAACCCCATCATAAGAAGTAAAAGAGCTGCTGATTTATGTCTTTCCCAGATAAACTTCCTTTTAGACTGCAATATATTCTTCTAGTGAACTGATTGTTTTGCTTCATGTCTAAATATCCAACTCCTTCAGAAAGATCCTAGAGAAATTAAGTGTCTTTTCTATTGTGAATTCAACTTGTGCTGAGCCATGTAAGTCGTGGTTATTTTAATTTGACATGTGTCTCAAAATATATTTTCTCCGTCTGTTTGATTTGCTGATTACAGCAGTAAAAACAGTATAAATTTCAGGAATATGTCAGCTAATAGGTAACAATTTTTGAAACTTCTGTCCACAATTTATGCAGCAAAAGAATGAAAACGGGCTGTGTTGAAGGATTGCTATGAAGAACCCTAAATAGTCATTTGCTTTATTCCTGCAAGAAGTACAGATACAGATACATTTGGATCATGGGAGGAGTAATTTTCATTATTTACTAAGAAAAAGAATATTATTATGTAAATATATATATGAAATTTAATGTAATACTGATGGTCTTTCTCAGTATATATGAAAACGTATTAATAGGAAATCCAGAGGGAGTCCATCTTCATATAATACACCCTCTATAATCTGAAATGGCTCTTAATATTGTACCTTAGCTGCAGCTACAATGAAGAGATTCCTTTCTCACCAGACTTCAGTAATATGAATAATAGAGAGGAGCTTCATTTTGAAGGTGGAAGGATTTTGTTTTGTTCTGCTGGATTAAGTGCTTTGAGGTCATACTTATAGGTCATATTTTGAACTTTCTTGTTCAATTGGTACCCTCTTTTTATCTTTCTTTGTTAGTTCAGTTGGTTTTGGCAGAGAGAAAAATTAGGGAGATATACAAGGACAGATAATCACAGCAAGCATCACTGAGATTGATGTTCAAGCAAGGACTTTTCTGTTGAACTTCCACTAGGGACTTGTACAAGAGGCTTCAGGTGGTAAAACAAAATGTCCCTTACAGCTGAACCTTCATTAAAGGTGTCAGTGGAAAGAGAAATTACCATGGAGAAAACCCATCTAGAAGGTCCACAAAATGGGTTGTCAATAAACTGGCATTTTGTTATTTTGAGTCTGGAAAACTTTACAGTTTTTCATTTGTGGTCTTGAGTAACTTTCTGGAAGGTTTAGGAAGTATCCTAAGAACTAATCTTTTTGACAAACTTGAAAGCTTTTTTTTTTGTTTTTTCAGCCTGTGACGCAATATAAAAGTTATACTGACAGAGACAATTTCATGTGGCTAACCGGAGGGTTAAATCTCTCCTCTGCCATATATTGATACTCAGCTGCAGTCCACCAACTGCCTGCAATTCTTTGCTGCAACACTAGAGATAAAACTGAATACCCTTGAAAAAATTATGAAAAAATGTGGGGTTTTTTTTCCCCAAAGTATGTAATTAGTAAATACTATGTGTCATAGTGATAGTGTGTGGCTGGATAGGACCCCCATAAGGGTGCTGAGGGAGCTGGCAGAAGAGCTTGCCAAGTGACTTTCATTCATTTTTAATCAGTCCTGGTTAACCAGGGAGGTTTCAGTTAACTGGAGGTTGGCAAACCAGATGACAATCTACAAGTAGGGCTGGAAAAAGGATCCAGGGAGTTACAGGCCTGTCACCTGCCCTCAGTGCCAGGGAGGTCATGGAGCAGATCACCTTGACTGCCAACAGCAACAACGTTGTCCCCTTGTGTACAGGACAACGAGGGGATCAGGCCCAGCCAGGCTGGGTTTAGGAGAGGCAGGTCTGACCAACCTGATCAACCTGCCTGACCAACCTGATCTCTCCAGTCACAAGGTGACCTGCTCAGAGCGTGAGGGAAAGGCTGTGGATGTGTCTGCCTGGACTTTACAAAGCCTTTGACACCTCCCACAGCATCTCCCAGAGAAACTGGCTGTGGGATATTAGGAGAACCAGTGGGGTTCCCATGGGATCAGTACTGGGCCAGGCCTGTTTAATGTCTTCATCAAAGGCCGGCATGAGGGGATCGAGGGCCTCGTCAGTCAGTGTGTGACAGCACCAAGCTGGGTGGGAGTGTGGATCTGCTGGAGGGCAGGAGAGCTCTGCAGAGGGATCTGGGCAGGCTGGATCCACGGGATGAGGCCTGTGGGATGAGCTACAACCAGGGGAAGTGCTGGGTCCTGCCCTTGGGTCACAACCACCTCCTGCAGCTCCAGGCTGGGGCAGAGGGGCTGGAAATCTGGAAAAGGCCCTAGGGGTGCTGGTGACAGCAGCTGAACATGAGCCCAGGGGTGCCCAGGTGGCCAAGAAGGCCAATGGCCCCTGGGCTGTCCCAGCCATGGTGTGGCAGCAGGAGCAGGGCAGTGATCATCCCTGTGCTGGACACTGCTGAGGCCACACCTCGAGTCCTGGGGGCAGCTCTGGGCCCCTCATGACATGAAGGACACCGAGGGGCTGGAGTGTGTCCAGAGAAGGGAACAGAGCTGGGGAAGGGTCTGGAGCACCAGGAGCAGCTGGGAGTGGGCTCAGCCTGGAGAAAGGGAGGTTCAGGAGGGATCCTGTGGCTTTCAACAGCTCCCTGACAGGAGGTTGTAATTAGGTGGGTGTTCATTTCTTGTCCAAAAGACACAGGTTGTGCTAGGGGAGGTTTAGGTTGGATATTAGGAGAAGTTACTTCCCCCAAAGGGTTATTAAACTCTGGCGTAGGCTGCCCAGGGCAGTGGCAGAGTCACCTTTCCTGAAGAGATTTAAACAAGGTGCAGATGTGGCACTGAGGGACATGGTTTAGTGGTGGACTTGGCAGTGCTGGGTTAGTGGCTGAACTTGATAACCTTTCCTTTCCAGCCTTAGTGAGTCCATGATTTTATGTTTAGCCTTGATGTGATATGAGGTCAGAACAATACATAGAAGATAACAATTTTTTTCATTTACACAAATTCTTGAATAGTGATAAAGCACTGAAATAAGAGTTCTGTGAGGTAACAAACTGAGGAAGGTTGTCAATGCAGGGAAGAACCTTTGATTGTTTCTGATCTCTCTTGATCTTCATGCTTACTTGTTGTTCAAGACAAAACATCAAGAAAATTACTGTAAACAGCCAAAGTTTAAAGAACATTAGCTTTTCAAGCATGCAATAAGATGTCAAATAGGGTTATCAAAAGCATAATTGGATAGTTGATAACGGGAACAGCTGGTTAAAAATGAAAACTAGCTTCTAATGATTTTTATTGGAGCAGTATCCAAGCACTGAAAATCCAATTATACCACAAAAGGGATTTCGAACGAGGTACTCCAGCACTGAGCCTCAGCAGTGGTCTGGAAAAGCAATCTAAAATGCACAAAGAAAGAAGACTGACTTCGAATGTGCTTATTAAAGCAGGAGTGGAAGTCTTTTCCTCCTAAATATGTTGAATTTCCAGGTCTGTGTCACTCAGAGCTTAAGTACTTAGCTGTAATCCGGATGAAGGTATCACTCTTCTTAGGAAAATGACAGCTACATTGGTTGTCCTGGAGTCAAATGATTAAAGCAGTTTAGTCAAGTCTTTGCAAATTAGTTATATGTCTGCTGTGATCAGTCAGTTTTTTCTCTTTCTAAGTCACATCCAATAACCAAAAGGTTGGAGTCCTCAGCAAGACATAAAAAAACAGCACTCATATTTGTGCTCTGAAACTGACTTGAGGAAGAACCTGCAGCTGCCTCTCACCAGGGCTAAAAAACCCTGGGTAAAGGAGAAAAAACTTTTTGTGAGATCCCAAGGAGTTCATCAAAGTGCCAGAAATCTGTTAGGATTAGCACAACATTAATAGGGGGTGAGTGACTAACTTTTCTTGGATGCAGTTTGGAGATATTATTTCCTCTTTTGCATAAATCCCTAAGTAAAAGAAATAAAAGCCAGTTAGATGATATACTCTCAACAATAATATATGCCCTAGCATGAAAAAAAATTAAAACTCAAAGCTTTTAGTCTTCTACCCATCTAACAATAGACACAGATTTTGATTAAAACATTTGATTTGGAGAAGCTATTAACAGAATAAGAAATGAATCATTAAAAAGGATTAAATGTACTCATAAAGAACATAAACAAATCTATTCCAGGAATGCTTGGCCTCAAAATTATGATGAATTGACTTCATTGCAATATAGATTTCCAGAGAGAATCCCTTTTTCTCCTTGTTGACAACAAAAGTAGCATAAACAAGTCAGTCAGATGCTGGCCTTACTGTCTTATAACAGTATAGTGTCTGGTCCTGTGTAGAAAACACCTTTTAGAGGTAAAGATAGTTACAAAATGAATAAAAAATTCCTGGAAAAATTACAGTAGGCTCTTGTAAATAATAAAGTGCTTTCTGCAAGTCCTTTACCTCTTATGTGACCACAATTTTGTTCAGCATTCTATTTTGCAGACATTTCAAACAAGCACATTCTAACTTATCTATTGCTGAAGAAATGCATGACCTTTTCTCACAAACACAAACAAAAGTACCCATTTACTTATGTTCACTGAGGAATAAAAACTCTGGGAACAAATCTCTATTTAGGATTATTGTCGGAATTTATTCTAGCTGAACAGTTTCTACTTCCACACAGATATTTAGTAGTGGCATTTCTTGCTTTCTCCTGCTTATGTTGGGTTATCGGCTTTCAGTAAATCAGAGGAGTTATCCTGCTTTCTATTTTCATCTTACTATAGAAATTGATAGAACTTATTTATCTCATTACTTGTACACACTTCTGTGTATGAGAAAAAAAAGAATTTGTTTAATTCTTTAGTGCCTTCTAGTAATAGATGAGGGATAATTCTGCCTTAAACTGTAGTTTCCATTCGTTGTGAACTTAAATTCCTTTTTTTTTTTT
This sequence comes from Vireo altiloquus, assembly GCA_013396875.1. NCBI lineage: Eukaryota > Metazoa > Chordata > Aves > Passeriformes > Vireonidae > Vireo > Vireo altiloquus. Next base: position 28,222 of record VZRF01014542.1, on the reverse strand, counting down.
CCCTTGAGGTTTGAGTGACAGAATTGAGGACAGAGAGATGGTCCAGAAAAGCTGAGGGTTTTCTGCTGAGGACTCAGGAGAAACATCAGTTTGGAGGTAGTATGTTAGAAGACTTTCTACTTCATCTCCCACTAAAGTTATGTTTAACACAGAGTCAGAAATCCTGTTTCAGTGAAGAGATTATATCCCCAAATGTCTGTTCCAGCTGAAAGCTGCTGTCCTCTCAGGTGCACAGTGTGAGCAGTTCTTACCCACATTCCTGAGGACGGATTTGGTGAGTTGGGTGAAATGCCTGGCTTGAACAGTTCAAACATTTCAGTTTTGCAAATGATGTTAATCTTATTTAAATGGGTAAGAAAGTGCACCTATAAGTTGTTGAATGTATTGATCTGGTGAATTAATGGCTTCTCAGAGTTTTAATACTGACTGTGACCTCTTGTACCACTCCTGCTTCCAATGGTCATTTTTAACCAAAGCTTCAAAGCAGCAAAGTGAACTGTGTGCAGCAGCAGTAGCCTGTGGGGGCAAAGAAAAGTTCCTGGTGCTCTGTTTCTGGAGTTTTGGGCCTGAATTTTTATACTGTGCCCTAAAGGGATCAGGGTTGACATTTCTCCCTTTGTGGAAGAGGGGTGAAGATATTCATACTTGCAGGGAATCCAGTGTTATGATCTCTCTCCTGGGTAGAAAACAGTTGTTTTTCCATATTCTCATCCAAAATTTGCTGCTGCTTCTGAATTGAAAGAAAATACTTCAAGAAATTCTGGATAACCCTAATAAATTTTGAAGTTCAGATTCACGGGCATTGTAAAATATTTATATTCAGTCCCATGCTAGCAATAAATTTTTCAGAAAGGTTAAGGTCATGATTCATGACAGGACTTGGCAGAATAGTTTATCATGTAGAATTTCTGTTTTAATTTGTCTCTTTGAATCTGTCTATTATTCTTGCATGCAGTGTCACAATTAACATCTAAGCCCTTGGTTCAGAGCATTTGTGTAAGTGAAGCACTTTTTATGAGAATATCTAAAAAACAAGCCTGTATATCATTTTTAAGCAGGTTTATTGCTTTTGTCAGTGCATATTTATGAAGCAGTTTGTAAGGACAAAGAATCCATACTGCGAGTACAAGCAGCCTTGAATGACATGTGAATGGGATTTTCCAAAAGTCTGTATCTTTCCAAACCAGAGATACAAACAGACAGGGAGTGAATGTAATAACAAAAGGAACGTCATTTAACATCTGGCAGTAGCATAATGTGCATTATGGCAACATATTTACACTTGGGAGTCTAAAAACTAGAAGTCCACAGTTGCCACAAGCATTTATGCATGGATTTATAATAATTGCTGGAAATTATTCAATGAAAGCCAGTTAGTGCTTGTAGAAAGAGTATCTTAGTTTGCCATTTTCATAATATTGCTTCTGAAATAACAAGGGAGGTGCTTTCAGTCTTGAGTTTCCTTTAATTTGTAATTATGTGAACAAAGGAAAAAGACAAAATGATCACTTTTCTTTTGCTTACTGCATTATATTTTCTCCTGTTCACAACAGGGTGCTTTTCAGAATAGCTAAACCTCTTCTGGAAAAAGAAATGGACTCATATCCAGTATTTCAAAAAGTGAGATGTGCAGCCTGTCAATGGTCAGAGGCAAAGTGTTGCATAGCTAAAAACACTGCAAGGGAGAGATATGAAGCTAGCAGCAAGAAAAGGATTTAGCAACCAGTCTACCACATCTAATGAATTCTGAAAAATAAGCTGCTGTCCACTGTAAGATGGTGCTCTTAAGTATATGAGTCATACAGTGTTAAAAGGAAAATTCTTGCTCCTCCCTGCTGATAATTTATACCTTACAGATCTACTGATATAATAGTTTTTGATTCAGAACTCCTCAATTTCTTCTTTCATATGCCTGTAATATCTGAGTTTTTGGAGGAGTCGTGAGCAGCTTTTTGCCAGCTTTATATTTAATCGTGAGTGGGATAGGCAAGGTAGATCATAGAATCACAGTTGTGGGGTGGAAAGGACATTAAAGATCATCTTTTTCCACTACAAAACGTTTCCTGTAGACATGATTGATCAAATATGTTGTTGTATTTTTTAGTAAAATGTCCCCATTCAGCGGTTGTTATGTCCTGAAGAATTATGAGTCATCTGCTTGGATTTTTTTTTCCCCAGGCTGTTATTATTATTAAGTGTGTGTCTATATGTGTCACACTCTCATATGTGTGTTCAAAAATTACTTCTCATGTCCACTAAGTTTTTCTCTAAGGAATGAGGAGAGAAAATGACATTACTACACTGCCTATTTTTTTCCTTTGTCCCAGGAACTGGACAAGCATTTCATGGATCTCTGCCAGCAATTCATGGATGATATGTGTACCACTGGTGTTATATATTTTTTTTGATACTTGACTTTTTACATCTTATATGAACTCACATATCTTTGGTTTCTTTAAAGAGTGCCAAGAAGCCTCAGAAAAGCCTGGGAACAATAATTTTCAGTGTAATGGGAACACCTCATCTAGCTAGACTTCTGCCTGGAAACCTTGAAAAAATGCTGGGAGGTAATTCCAAGCAAAAATTATTGTGGTAAGGATGCCGGCTGCTCATTGTTTAGAGATTTGGGAGTAGGACTGCAAGTATGTTTGGTTTTGTTGTATTGCCATTTACTTTAAGACTTAATTTTTAAGGAAGAAAGATGGCCCATTTAAACCATTTTGGCAAAATCATGTTTTCAGTACCTTATCTGCACTCTGTAGTGTGAAGCAGACTATTTTCACTCTGTCTTAGGAAGCATTTTCCACCCTTGTTTTACTGTTTTTGTCTTGTCTTTGTGTTTTTTAGAAGTATAGCATCAGTCTTGCATATATTTCCCTGTATTCTGCCTACATAAATTCTGATTCTTTTCTTAAAAACTTCATATACCATCAGCTTAAGTGTCTGATGCTTAAAAAGGCCTGTAATATTTACCTCCCAAGATATTTCCCAGGCTTCTCATGAGCTGTCTTCTTTCTGGGTGAGAACTGTTCCTTTTAAGGTGTTCCTAATGTCATGAAATATGGGGAGATTTTTACAGAGAACATATTCTAAAAGATCCTGTTGGCGGCTACTTTTCATGTCTCGGCACAAGCAAAATTAGGTGGAAATTCACAGTTTCTGGTTTCTGATGATGACTAAGACTGTTAAAGAGTTATGAAAATATGTGAGTTTCTTTGCCCTAGAGCATTAGTGAAAGGCTTCAGACACATCCCCAACAGAGAAAGCCTATCCAGATTCTGCATATGATTAGGGATGGCTTTTGCATGGTTCTGCATTTACTTTCTTCAGTTATTGTCCTAAGATTTCTTCTTAGGACAATGAGCTTTTAATTCTGCTCTTTCATTGTGGTTGATATGACAGCAATGACTTCCAAGCTCAGGAATCTTAATGCTCACTTTTCTTGCTTAGGGCTTTTTTCCTCCCAGTTTTTTGCCTGTTAATTTTCAGTTAAGATCCATATTTCTGATGCTTGAAACCTCTGAAGCAAGGCTAGATAGTCAAAACTCTTAAAGCATTTTAAGGAACCATTAATATTAAAGTATCTCACAACATAAAGTATAAATCACTGTCCTGCCGAAGAAATGTAGCAGTTAGACAGGTCTAGGTAATAAAACTGCCTTCAGCAAAGCTTCAGTAAAGTCTGTGTTGAAAAGGTTATTTCTTTCTCTACAACTTTGTTTCAGATATTATTTCCCTTCATGATATTTCTACCAGTGCATAGTAACATGTACTAAGAGCCAAGATCTTTAAAGCCAATTTATGAATAGCTGAAACACTTGCAAGCTTTTTGTCAGTCACAAAGATTGTGCATTGATATTATTTTTCTGATTGTAAGGATGCTTGGGACAGTTTGCTCTTTCTTTCTTTCTTTCTGCAACTTGGGAAGATGACCTTTAGGCTGCCAAGTGCTGAACTTCACGAGCAGTTTTAATCTTGGAAATGCTATTTTAGGCAAAAATACCATTGATCCTTTGCTGCCTGGTATGTCTCCACTGATGAAGAACAAAAATGTGAGGAATTGTGGTAGAACTGGGCAACAAAAATGAAGCCCTTTTTCAAATAGTCCTGATTGTGAAGAAAATAAAAACAATCGCTTATGATTCTTTAGTGCTTGTTATGTGATATTTGAGGAGAGGCATTTTTGTTCCTGTTATTAAGCATGAATTTACATTTCTATCAAAACACTCTTGGTGAAATCCCTTCTCTTCTGCCTGCAAAATGAATCATAAAATCATAAAATCATGCTGGGTTGGAAGTGAGCCATCAGGATCATTGAGTCCAACTCCTGGCCCTGTGCAGGACATCCCCCCCAAAAAATTGTGCCTGAGAGCATTTCCCAAATGTTTCTGTAACTCAATTCTGTATCACAGTGCTGTAAGATTTGGGTTATTATTTTAACACGGGAGTGTGTAGTGGTTTTTTGCAAGTATGTGTTTGCATCCATATAGACATACATATTTTTATGTATAAGCTTGCAGATGTACAAATATTCCTCATCAATGAGGATGAAGACAAAATGAGTATCAGTATTCCTGCACTTTGAATCTGATTTTATGATACTGGAATGATGCAGGATTGGGAAAATATCTAGGAAGTTCTAGGCTGATGATCCACACATCATCGGAATATTTATTCCCCTCATCCAAAAAGCCTGGCTTATGTCTCTTCCTCATAAGTTTGCATGCAATTGAACTTGGTCTGCCAGGTGAGATATTGATCCCAGGGGAGTTTATGCTCTGGCTAGTAATGTTCCTGTTTTCAGGGAGGTATTTTACCTGTTATTTCTAGGTAGCATCACAGTAGCTTTCTGCCAGAGAAGCATCTGATACCTCTATTTTTATTTGGTATTTTAAGGAATAGAGTTTTTCATTTTACCATGTAGGAATTTAGACCTTTAATGGTCCTAAGCATATTTCTCAGAAGCTCCTGGCCTTCATTAGCTTTATTTTAGTCTCTGCTAGTGGTTTCTGGTTTTGCACATCCATTTTTCGTGTGATTGTCTGACTTTCTAATATCCTTACATGCTCAGAGATGCTGTCACCAGTGTAACTCCAGGCTGTGGTCTAACAGGGGCAGTTCAACCACAGTGAAAGGCCAGGGACATATACAAGTCACCAGCCTGTTTCTGTGTGCAGGAGGGGAAAACAGGCAGAATATGTGAGGAGAGCTCTGCCTTCAGGCAGTCTCTTTTTAATTTTCTTTTTTTTTTTCCCCTGAAGCAGAGGCAGCTCTCTGCCAGAATCACTGGAATCAGCCTGGAAGGGCAGCACCCTGTTCTGACCTGGAGCACACTGTCTGTGGATTTAGCTTGTATGTGGCTCTGCCCCAGATTTTTCTGCAAAAGCAAGACTTTTCACAGGTCAGGTTATTCAGAACTGAAAATGGGAGAGCAAAGTGGTGGCTATGGCTTTGCAGCAGCCTTTCTGCAGGATTTCAGCTGTGACTTGCTGTGATTCATTGCAAGTCATCCCTTGTCATGACTTAAAAATTTGCATGCAAAAAGACCCTAGAGTTTGAGTTTTTACATAGATTCTGCAGCCTGCCTTTGGATTTAAGGCATATAAGGATAATATCAGAGTGAATTTGAATTTGTTTAAACATATTTATTTTGATGTATTTCCTTTCGATTCATTTCCTTGCCCTTAGCTTAGGATGAGACAGCCAAACTGCCTGAAAGATCCAGATAATTAATTCCTATTAATTAAAGAAACTGAACATCCATGCTTATCTTTCAGAGGTATCTACAGTGTGAAAAATCAGTTTGGTTCACTGCTTCAGATTTGGATAACCCCCTACCTGTCACTGAAATGTGCAATTTTTGGAAGACCAGAGTGGGGAGCGAGCATGAATTTCTTACTGAACAGCTTCACTGAAGGTAATTTCAAACAGTAGATACAACATCTCCATAAGAAATGTCTTGGAAGTTCTTATTTTTGCTTTCTCTGCCTTCACTTTGTTTCCCTTTTTTGTGGCCAAGAATCTCAAAGGCCTCTAAAAGCTTTTTTCAGTGTCAGACTGTCAACTCCCACAGCTTGTGCCCACAGGTTGTGCACACAGCTTTTGCCCATGTCAATCCTAGGTGCAGGTCTGGAAAAAACCAAATAGAAGGCTAAGCTCTGTGTTCTTGCACTCCTGAAAAAAACCAAACTCCACAAGAAGCAAGGCTTTAAGCATCCAGAAACATCAGCAGTTCGACAAGGAAAACCTCTATTTCCCAAAGTGTTAAATAAGGAGTAATGTCCTAAACTGTCCACTACAACTCAGATATTGTGTAGGAGACTAGTTTGGTCTTGGTTTGGTATTTGGTTGTGGTTTTTTGTGTTTTGTAATGTTACATGTCCTGAAAACAGAATTATCTGAATGTGCCTATTATGTCCCAAAGCTACCAAACTGTGTAGACTGGAAAAGAAGATTATTCTCACTTGGTATGAGGAGGCTGACTAATACTGTGCTGTGGGGGAGCACTGATATTTTCATTGATCTAAAATTTTATCTCTTGTTACCAACCAATAACAGGAGCTTATCAGGAACTTTTTAGTGGAACAAAATATAGACCAAAAAAAAAGGAAAAAAAAAGATTTGTAGCATATGCAATCCAACACTTTGCATTATGGTCATCCTCTGTAGCTGCTTGGTGAAACGGATAACTTTCTTTTGACAGCCAGCTTCTGGTACTAAATGTGGAGGAGAGGGTACCATTTTATCTGAACATGTCTGTTTTAAGCAAGTTTGACAGGAATGAGAAAAAATAATTAAAGAAAGCAAAAGAGGCATGTCTTGTGTTAAGTTTTTGGCAATTCTCTTGCTAATGTGACACATAATTAGTAGTTTCTAAAGAGGCTCAGGATATGTGAAATTGCTATTGGTTCTGTGCCACCAGAATAATGTGTCACTTGGGTGGAAAATTGAGGCTTTCAGACTCAGTTCAAATAACCCTCAACTGTCTACAGAAATCTGACCAAAAAAAGTGCAGACTGGACTGTGCAGTCATGAGGCTGCTACAATCCCTTGGCTTCTGGGTAACCTTTAAGGCTTGTCACTTGAAAACCTATGCTAGCAATGAAAGGATGTCTGATTTCATATCACTCTCACACAAACAGATAAAATTTCACTTGAACCATTTAAGGCACTGCCCCTTCCACTCCAGATTTTTGTGGGTTTTTTTTGTACTTGATGGGCTCTTTCGTGGTATAGATGAATGAGGCTTGGCACTGCTGATTTCAGAAATGGTATATGTATGATGGCATTTCTTGAGACTGGGAGGAGTTTCAGGGATGAATTTTCATCTGCAAAAACATACATGTTTGAGGCCATTAATAAATTTGGGAGCGCTTTCTAGCTAGCTGTTATGAGAAAATTAAATTCTAAGGGAACAAAATGAAGTGGTATGTTTGTGGAAATGTTTTTGTTAGAAATATTTTCACTTTCAAAATGACATGTAAATTTTCCTTCCCAGAAGTTTATATTTAAATAATTTTTTTAAAAATCAATTTAAATGATTTTTGGTTTTGGTGATGTCTCTTCCATCATATTAAAAAGGCAAACAACATAATAACAAAAACCAATATATCCATTTATTCTAAAGGCTGTATTAAAAGTGACAATCATTTATGACAGATATCTAAGGCAGGTGATGGCAGGGAAAGCCTAAATTTAATTAAAAGGCAATATTATACACTGCCTTAAGGGTGACTTTAGCATGACATGTCACTAACGGGAGTAAAGCCCTCCCAAAAATCAAAATATCAGAACTTTTCTTAAAGGAGACCCTATACGTACAGATATGTGTGTTTCTATCCATGTGTAGGTTTTCAGTTAAGGAAATAAAACACTGATAAAAAGAAAATTGAGACAATTGGAACACTACAGTTTTCTTTTGACTACCTAGTACATTGTAATAAAAATTTACTTAGAAAATCAGTATCAACCTGAAAAATGCTGCTTCCTTTCTTAAATATAAAAGTGAAATATAGAACCTGCTAATGGTTTCATTTCCAAATATATGAATTTTCAAGAATGCTGTCAGGACTTTGCAGTTGGGTCTTTTCCTGTGAAGTTTTAATCCTTTCAAGACATGTCTCATGTCAGAATTTTTCCAAACCCTATAGGAAGTCTTGGCATTTAATATTATACTTTTCTGTTTAAGGAGAGGGTTTAGTATAAAGACCAGGCTGTCTGATAAAAGGTGGTCCACTAATATTAACTCCTCCCATTTAAACCAACTGTGTTAAATTAATGCGAGCTTTTTCCTGAGAACATGCAGAAGAATTACAATTGATTTAATTATGCAGATAAAATCTGTAGTGCTTCTGCTAAAGGTGCCTTTAAATTAGATTTACTCTCCTGTTCCTCAAATTTCCCACTTAAAATCTGGATGCCATTTCCACCTTGAAACCCAAACAGAAGTTTGTAGTTTGCTGTTTGCATGCTCGAGAGGATCACTTGCAGTTTCTCTCAACTCAAACACTTCATACAGAGTGTAGCTAAAAAGTGAAAGAGGTAGAGGATTCCTGACATATAATGTGATAATATGTGATCCATGCTGGCCAGACCCCTTCTTCACTTGCAATGACTAACTGCTTTGTATTTTCATAATCCTCTTTTTTTTTTCCCTTTATTAAATTTTATTTAATAATGTATTTACTTGTTAAAGAACTGCCAAGCTTGTGTAATTACCCAAAAAAAGAAAGCCCTTTTTGTGTTCTCTATGGACTGTGGCAGCTTGATTCCAGGGAGGAAAATGAAAATTTCTTTGGAAAAGACAGAAAGGGAAGATCAAACACAAAAAAGAGATGTCACAGAGTGGAAGTTTGGTGGCTGTTTGGATTATGTTCAAAGTCTGGATACTGTGCTGTCTGGATATGTCTAAAGCTGGCTGTTCTGAATCTTAGAAGTTCAGGTAAAACCTAAAATTTTCACAAAAATATGGACTTCAACTCAAAATTCCAGCCCAGTTTAAATTTTGAAACAACTAAGGCAAGCATGTCTATGTGACCCCCACAGAAACTTCTGTGGCCCCTCAGCCCTGGCTTTGCTTTGTTTCTCCTGCAGTCCAGTATGACAATCCCATTGTCACCAGTGCCAGCGGAGCTTGGGTCCTCCCAGGGGCTTTCTGGGCAGCCTTTCCTCACCACTGCAGAGTGAGTTGTTGGAATTGATGGGAATCAGCACTGAGCTGCTCATGTGCAAACCCATGAGGTGGTGGAAATGATGCTGTGAAAACATAACTTGTGAACCTGCAGAGACCCAAGAGTATATGACTGCAAGTAATAAAAGCTTTATCGCCAGGTTCTTCCCCTAATTACCACTGAGTACTGAAGCTGGGCCTTAACTCATTAGTATTCACATAAAAATTTCAAATGCAGTGCCTGCCATCATTAAAACCAGATGCCCAGGTTGTTGTTCATTAATCCTTGAGACTGCAGCGTTCTAGGGCTTCATTTTTTAAGACTATTTATGAAGCATCACAATGTTGTCAATATATTAATTGGCTCAGGCAAGAATAGGGTCCAAAGATTAATAACTGTATGGTAAATGTAGTTCTGGGAGGAGAGTTAGAATATTACAATATTCTAATTCTAACTATCAAAGTTAATTATAGTTTTAGCTTCCCAAGCAGTGTAGTAAACTATAAAATACAGTTTCCAGCCTGAGTCAGTTCTGAGAAAGCTCAGCTGAGGAAATAAGGTGCCTTGGGGTCTATAATGCTCTAGGACATGTTACAGAGAAAACACAGAAATTAAGAAGTGGGGTTACAAAACAGCCATAGCATGGCAAAAAGCTAGGGAAAAACATGATTTTCTGGCTTTATTATTTGAATTTATTATTTGAATTATTTGAATAAAATACTCACCTTCTTTCCTGGTTAGTGATGATTGTAATCTCCAGCTTATGATGCTGATTATTCTTTCTCTGAGTGGTGGCACTGTTGCCTTGCGTGCTCCTTTTCTTCTATCCTATTGTCACAGGTAAGCTAAAGCCCATGCAAGAACACATCCTCCATAATTATCTGTGCTGTTCACGTACTTAGGAGATATTTATTGGTTTCTGATGCTTTCAGGTCTCTGTGTAATACCTTGTGATGGTCTCTGGACCATTACAATTCAAAGTCACGATTTTACTTCTCTAAGGGAAAATTACTTCTGAGCATATTTCCATCTGAAAGGGTTTCAGCTTTTGGCTACTTCAACATTATTAGTCAGTAAACATATTGTGAGGGCTGGCTGCTTCCCTACATCCACAGTTGTAAAATGAATGGAATCATTCTGATGTTGTTGAAAGCCACACCTGCAGGGTAATCCTTATCTCATGAGCATTTTGCATATAAAAATGACACCTTTCTCTCTGAGTTTGTGCCTTTCTCTGGAGACAGAAGAGAAATTGCTTTTTGGTGATGAAATCAGATTTTTCAGTTTCTTTCAGAAGATTCTTCTTTTTATGGTCATACAGCTCAGATTAAATCACACTTGACAATATCCCCAGGACCTTTCTGTTACAACTCTGCCCCATTTTGCAGAAGTAATTGCTACAACATGTTGCCATGCAATTGTTTCTCTCTTTGTGAGTTAAAATGCTTGAGCTGTGATTTAATTTTGTACCATCACACTTGCAATTTGGGACTAGGATTATCACTGTGTTTTTAGTAGTATCTACAGTCCTAGCAAATGTGGAAGAAACAAATGGAAGCCAAACCTTTTCTCTCTCCACTGGGTTTTCATTATGTAAGCACCATCAGTCTGCACAACACAGGGAAACTCTTTAAAACCAGTGTGACCCTGGTTTGCAAAGTTGACACTGAAGGCAAGGCTGCATCTAAGAGGTTTCACAAAGTCCCAAATTACACATAGAAAACAGTGAGAAACCTCTGAGAAACTGAGGGTACAATATGTAAACTGGTTTACTGGAAGCACACAACATAAGAATGGCTATCAGTTTAATTATCGTTGCCTGCCCACTGGATAAGTCTGAGAGGACATATCAGTGTAAAAATGAATGATAATTTAGACCCAAATTAAAATAGATTTTATTTCTCTTTCACTGACTTTCAGTCTAAACAATGCTAATATTAGTATGCTCAACATCTGACATGTCTAGTATGTTTAGAAGGGTTTTAAAGGCTCTCAGAATTCTGGTTGTTTACTCCTGTGTTTCAGTTTTTCATTGGGCTGAAAAAACTTTGTAATCACCAAATCGACTCTCTTCTGTGTTAATCCAATTATTTTATTTCTATATAAAAGATTAAGTAAAATTTGGATCAGCTTGTCCTATGATTACATAAGGCAGCACGAATGAAAAGTGGGTGGAAAGAACTTGATGACATCCCTAGGATCAGATCTGCTGTGCAAAGACCTTTGGTAGATTTACAGTGATTCATGTTACTTATAACTTTTTAAATGCGCAGCACTGTAAATTTACAAAAGTATTCTGTGGAGATTCTTGTCCTTGAGACATTTGGAGATGTCCTGTTGACTACACTGGCAGCTGAACACATGCTCCTTTTCTCTGATTTTTTTTTTTTAAGGCTTAAAATCTTAAACAGGCTTAAAAGGCTTAAAATCTTATGTTTGCAGATCTGCTGGAGTAGTAAAAGGTTATTGCAAAATCCATGGGCAGTAATTGAAACTCAGCAAATGCAGGCAGGAAATGAAGCATATTCTTGCCTTTTTGCTCTCAGAAGGAATTAAACCACTGGAGCTAAACCACTGGACAGGACACTACCCAAGGTAACTCCTTGAGGTTGGAATCCCTCATCTTGGTGGTGGAGGGATTGTGCATTCTGGGTTATCCTTCTAAATCCCTAAGATTTCTCAAACCAGTCATGTAGTGCCAATTCCATTTGACATCACAAATCTCTATGTGTTGATGGAGCTTTAATTGGTTTATTTGGTTTCTCCCTTAATTTTTAAAGTTTCTGCAATGAACATAAATTTTCAATTCCAGTGAAGCTACTGGATCCTGAGCATGAGTATCTGTGTTATATACCATCATAGAAAAGATAAAGCCCTGGATTTCTATTTTCAAGAAAAGCAGTAAGAAACAGTAGCAGTAAAAGAGGACTTTATTGAGTATTTCCAAAAGGAAGGGAAAAGGAAAGCAGGGATTTGGGCAGTAATGCTGAAACTTCAAGGCAGTTCAAACATAGCAGTTAAGCTCTCAGGATATTTTCTCAGTGATTTACCTGAGGTGTCCAGCAACTCTTCTAGAAAGCTGTGAGGAGATCAGGTCTTTGTCTTGGTATGTAGAGAAACCAGGCTATTCTCTGTCAGGGATCTGTCCTGATATGACAGTGGAGTTTTCATATATACTGACATTTAACAGTATACTCTTTTAGCAAAAGATAAAAGCATAGAAAAATCCATACAGCCATATCATTTCCAGACAGCAGCAATGCAATGCTGTAAAAATGTACACCTACTTAAAAAAGAAGAAGGATTCCTTTGTGTTCATGGAAGGCATTATGGGAATAAATCACACCAGGTTAGAAATTCTCATAAGAGCTCTGAGACCAGGAACTTCACAGACGTCAGATAACTTAGAATGCTTGCTAAAATATGGGTTAATTTAGTAATCTGCCAGTAGAAAGAGCAAACTCCCTCCATAGATTTAAGCCCTGACATCTATAGTCTCAATCCTGTAAATATCGTTGCACAGAGGTGGGATTGTATTGCATTTGAGCATAAACGAGTTGACTTTTCCTAATTATCTGTTTGGCTTGGCTACTGATGACATTGTGCTTGCTTGACACCCTGACAGCCTCAACTGTTTGCCTGTGATTAGTGGTAAACTCTGTGTGCCTGGACAGTACATAGTCTTACGTACTAAATCCAGTCCATTTTCTGATCCAGTTGTATCAACTGAAATGGTATCTTCAGACTACCACTAGGCTTCCTTGCAGAGTAACTGGGTATTACTTTGGCTTTGGAGGGACTAGGGAACACCAGTCCCCAAGATGTCTGAGAGCTGTGGTTTTAGTGCAGCTGGAAAAGCTAAACAGATTGCTTTAGCAATTAGGCCAATACAAAGCCTTCAGAGGAATGAAAACTGTTTGTTCTGTTCAATAACTATGAGCTCAGAATAAAACCAGATGTACTAAATTCCCTGTTCAGCTCTCATAACATAATAAGTTAGGATTATGAATTCCCCTTTTCTAATCATATTACAAGAGTGACATTTATAAGTCGCCAAGAGATGAAATGCATAGTTCTGCAAGATCAATTAATTTTCACCAGTGTTGCTTTTGCTGCAGGATTTTCTGACCCAAGTATTCCAGAGGGGAAAATCTTTCCTTTGTCTCCTGAGAAAATGATATACTATGACAGGCAACACCTGTAGGTACTGGGTATTGACTGGATATTACCAGAATTTGGGAATAAGCCTTAAAAAAGGCTTTGAAACCCACAATATTTTCTTGTGTGCTTAGCAATCCCATCTGTTAAGTGAGCATAACCACAAGCTTCTTACTAAAACTGCTCATCTTTTGTCAAAGCTTCAAGAACAAACATTCAAATACCCCAGTGGAGAGATCTCTCTGGTCCTAATCCTTTTATGGATCGCTCACGAATCTGTGGGGCAACAGTCAATTTGTTGTTTCCTCTTTCACTTTTAAATGTTTTGGCTGCAACCATGGATTATAGAATTTGATACAGAGCTGCTGAAAAAGTACCTAAGACAAGAAATGAGGGCACCCTTTTGTGGCAGTCATACAAATATGTTGTTCGATTTGAGTGGCTGCTGTGCTCTGTTTTAATTTTTCATTGTTTTTTTTTTCCCCTCACTCCCTCCCTTCCTCCCTCCTTTTCTCTTTTATTCCTTTTCTCCCCTTCTGTCTTTTCTTCCTTTTCTTTTTTTCCCCCCTTTCTGTCTCCTTGGCAATAACTGGAAATTAAATCACTTTCACAGAGTCACAGCATGCTGGCAGGTACTGACCCACCTGTTCAGACACAGTTAGAGCAGGTTGCCCATGCAGGTAGCATCCTGTTTTAATACTCAGTGATTCTCCCCGTGAAAGAAATATGGTTTCTGGGAAATTTCTTGTACTTTCATTTGTGCCCATTGACCCTGGTCCTGTCCCTGGATGACGTTGAGAAACATCTCACTCCATCTTCCTTAATATCCTCCATCAGGTATCTGCACACTTGGATGAGATGCCCCATCTCTCCATCGTCTTTGAGGCTCTAAAACACATTTGCTGCTCAGGCATGCTAGAACAGAAGCACTGATGGGATGGCTATTTTGCCATAACCAGCTGCCTCAATGATGCCGTCTTCCTGAGTAATAACAAATCATTAACCACTCTCAGCTGGGTCGTATACCCTAAGGAAAGTAGCAGTAAATGGCTCACAAATGTGGAGCTTGGACAGGCACCATTGACCTAGGTAAATATGGTACTGTGCAGAAACCCTCTGGGCACACATAATTACTGCAATTTCTCCTTAAATGACAGACCAAGTATCATGGTCCCAGAGCTGTTATTCTTATTAATGACCTCAACCTCTTGGTTTTTTTTCCCTTCCTGTTTATGAAATAGGTCCAGCTTTTTTAGCTGCATACTTCTTAAGAATTATTGCACTGTATTGTGTGATTTGAAAAATAATATTTGACATGGAGGGAATTCTTTAAAAACAGCTTCAAACTAACATAAGGATTTTTTTTCATTTTTTATCTGAACAAAATGAAGGGGAGAATTATTTTTGTAAAGAAGTAGGCATCATCTTCCAGCATGCATATCTCTGGAGGCTAATTCTTTAATTTTATAGGCCCAGACTTTACCATAAGCTACATGAATTTTTAACTTTTAGGCACAGATATTTGTAATATGTTGATGTGTATATTGCACCAGATGATTTAAGATGACATGTAAGCACTATGCTTACATGAGCAGAGACTTAAATTTGCAAGTTGGTCTGATCTGAGCTTATTTTTGGGAAGTGTGAAGGTACTTTCTGCACTTTAACTGTTGCAGTTAAAGTCAAAGTGAAATGATAGGTAAGCATTAGAGCAAGTATGATTCAAGTCAAAATGGGGTTGGAAGGCACAAGCCTTTCAAAAATCCTATTGCTTTAATTCAATATATTTGCAGAAAGCTCTTACAGACTGCTCATCCTTTTCTGCAAGTTCTTGAACAATAATCTATCAAAAGTTCTGCTCTGAGTTCAGCCAGTTCCTCTGCTACCAAATACAGCTGTGCTTGGGTTTTGTCTCTGAAACAACAACCATCTGGTAAACAGCAGCTGTTTACCTGCTACCCATATGTGTTTCCCAAGCATTTGACAATTACAGTAAGATACATATCCTTAGGGCTGAGAGCCAACGGATACTCAGCCACAAGCATCCTTCTTGTCAGAAACTGGGATTTGGATTGGGTTTTGTTCCTATTAAATTGCCTCACAGTTAAGACAATGTTGGATATCTTCCAGTGTATGCTTCATTTTTTTAGTGTGTTAAGCACTTACTAATAGAGGTGAAACTTGCAGGTTCTGGCTTCCATCAGCACTTTTGCCAACTCAAGCTGATTAGAAAAATAAAAAATCATGAGACTGATATTAAAGTCAAACAATTTAATTTGCCTGCTGACTCTGGAAACGAAATGCATCATGATCATGAAGCCTTCTCTACAAAGGCAAGTACCGGGAATGTGTTTTATCTGTTTCTTCTCCAATGACAGGTAAAGTAATAATTTTGTGGGTTTTGGACATGTGGTTTTTAGGCGGTTGAGAGGTAAAAAAATTAAATCTTGCACAGCTTTTCAAGTGTTTTTAAGATGGTGATGTTTTGATACTGTTGTAGTTATTCACTTTCTGTGTAAGCAATGCACCAGGATAAGAAAGCATCTCTCTTCACTTCCCTGAGGGCACTGCAGCACTTGGAAAATAAAATTCTGTTCCCCTACATCTGGCTAGGTGTATTGCATTCTGAGAACTTTATTCCAAGTGATTATGTAAACTTTGGGTATCTGATAATTCTGGTTTCCATGTAACACAGAAAAATAATCTGTTGTCACAACCAAAATTGCCCAGATGTAAATTACACAAAGAGGCACAATAGCAAATCCCTGGTTTTCCAGGTTTCTTTTGCCTGTTTTTATTGGCTATTGAACGTCTAGATCCTGTTGGCCTGCCTCCATGCTCATGTTGAGACCTGCACATTAGCTTCCTGGCCTTTAGTGACTGGGCACTGTCAAACTGCTTCAACCTGAAACGGAGATGAGAGTTGTGTTACGTGTCTGTACTGAGGTTATTTGTTGTGCTAGGTACCATCTGCTTTATTATGTAGGACCACAAAATCTTGGAAGGTCAGATGACATCAGTGAAAAGTAAAGCAGTTAAAATGTTGTTGCATGCATCAGCACATCAGTTGCAATGAAATATACATATTAATAAAAAATAGTTGTTATTTTATTTTAGTTTTGTTTCAAAGTCAAAATGACTCCTACAGAAGCTTGAAACAGTGCACCTGAAGTATCTGAAAAACACCCCAAACTGTCTCCTCTTTGTAGTGGATGCTTCAAAGATGTGGAATGGGAAAGCAGGGACAAAGATATTTTGTAGACTGTTATGATAAAAAAGGAGACAGCAAGACCAATGTATGCTGCTGAAAGAAAGGAGATCTGTGCAATGAAAGAAACTGACAGAAGAAGTCTGAATCTTATGTGGCATGTACTGGAAAAGCCATGACATTTTCCATTGTTTTGGTTTTTGGTTAGGTGGGGTTTCTTGCTGTTGTTTTATTTGTCTGGTTTGTTTTTTTTGTTTCTTTTTTTGGTGCTATGGTAAGGAAACCAGAGAGATAAAATGTTGGAAAGAAGATGAGAGAAGGCAAAATCTGTGTTTACTAACAATTAGCAGTAGGACTGAGACTTGTACAGAAAAAACTATGAGAATATTACGGCTTTGTGGGGTGAGGAAAATAATGTACTAGACTTGGGAGCATGAAGAAATAGAGAGCAGGTATAAGGACATGAGTTATTACATGATTTTATTTCTTTATAAGAAGCAGATCCTCACTCTTAATAATGTTCATAATTTAATTTTATTTTATTTTTGACTCACCTAATTTTCTATGATTAGGTGGGAAAATGCAAAATTAAACTATTTTATGTTTGATATGAGTATGTTTGAGGAATTAATAATTTTGCTTTTATTACTACTAGTACTAATTGGGTAAAGTAAACTGCTCACATAAACACTGGGCTGGTCATTACGCACACAGTTTGGAAGTCGTAAATATGTGAAAGCTAAAGCTCACCTTGATTTCAGGGGTTATATAAATTTGGCACAGAAAGACAGAAAATAAATTGAAATGCGAGGCAAGTGGCACTGAGTCCTATCATTCATGAATCTATCTACTCTACACTCAGACTTCTTGATCGATAGGAAAATGCACGAGATGAGGAAAGAGTAAAAATCTGATCTATCATCCTCATAAAACTAAAGCATTAACATATTTTTGAGTGTGAACACCCTTAAAATTGAATAAGATAAGGAATCTAAATTGATTGTACATAGTAATGTTTTCTTAATTTAATACCCAGAGATTGAAAGCTGGTGTCCATGTAGTGTTTGGACTTCCTAATTTTCATGCTGCTAAATCTTGCTGGAGTACCTGATCTCTATTATAACCAGCCTCTGTAATTGCATAGAGAGCAAAAAACAGGGTCTAAAATTACACTAGGGTTGATTTACAGCCCAGTGAATCAAAACAACTTGGAAGCACTTCAGTGAGAATGGAAAAGTTGTCATGGGCGTGTATTCAGCTGAGGAGGATAAACCAGCTACACACGGAGCTGATGAGCAACCTCTATTTCCTTCATCTCCTTAGGATCGTCTCCACAGAAAGACACGACCCAAAAATCCTCATGTCCCCTTGGGACTGGTGTCCACATGGCTCAGATGGGACTGTTCTCAGCACATGCTGTCTGTCATGCCTCTTCTCTCCTGACTGCAGCAATAACAAGGTTTTCCACCTTGCAGTGCAATAACTAATGTCTTGGAAAACAATAAGAGGGAGAAGTATCCTGAGTGTTTTCCCATAGCAATTCGTGGTTCCCAAATAATTTCCCATTGCTTTTAATTGTAAAGAAATTGAATGTTTATTCTCCTTGAAGACTTATGATTCTCATGTCAGCCTTAAAAACAACCTTCTAGAAATACAAAAGGAAGATCTTAAAAGGCTTCACTTGCTGTTTAGTCATCAGGGCTTTGGTTGCTCTGAGAGGGCTGCAAATTGCCATCAGACAGGGGTGTTGTGTCTGCATCAGCAAAGACAATTTTTGAAAACTCAGCACAAAACCTACCTGTTTGAAAATACTTATGAAAGTACAACCATGCATTCTTGCATAGACCGCTGTAAGAGAAGTGATGGGTAGAAACGATTTTTTGCTACAAACCACTAAAGTACAGAGACATTTATCAGGGTAGAAATCAATTGCAAGCAAACAGCCAGATCTTGGTATTAATTCAGTGACTCGTTCTTCACAATGTAGCCAAAGCTAAATTAAAAAGATATTTCAACATAGTCAGGATCACATTTTAGGGATTTTATGATAATGAGAAGGGTCCTTAGTTGGCAACTTTGTCTAATTGAAAAAACTTAATTTCAATTCTAGAGATAAAAATTAATTTGCATATTTCCCTTCTCCTTTAGACCCATTTGCAAAACATGAAGCATTGCAGTGCTTCTAAATCAGAGTATAATTTTTTTTTATTACTGCTTTCAGAAATAAGAGTGGAAGTAATAGGGCTGGCAGAGCTTCCAAGCAGTGCTATGCCACTGCTGTTCACTGCATCCACAAAAATTACTGGTGGCTGTGAGGCATCAGGAACGGAACTACAGTTGTGACCCAATAAAGATAAGGCATAGAAATTCTTGAAATAAGTACTTAGGGATTTGGCTAGCCAAGTTCCTTACGACTCAAACCCTTCAACTGGAAGTATCATCTCCACTTCTTCCCAGTTATTACAATGTCCCATGAACACCTGTTAGAGCCTGGTTGAGACTGAATTAGCTGCATCTCTGCAGGAGTATTGTCTTTATTCAGCACCTATGGAGATGATGATAACTTCTCTTTTGTTGCAGCAGCTTAAGCTAACACTCTGAAGCTTACCGTCTCCTAAAATTTGCCTATGTTTAAAATAATTTTTTATTTTAGAAAATGTACACAAAATTAACTTTATTGCTTATTTATTAAGATTTTAAGTAAGAACATTTTCTTTTAATCTGTGGAAAGAAAACTGAACATTCTTTCCTGAGTTTGTTTTTATAATGCTAGACCTGGAAGCTTTTCTTAACCTGAGGCAAGTCCCTGCCTGTGCTACATCACAGATGTGTAAGTAGATGTGTGGGCACAAAGATCTCATCCTGACCCAGAACTGCTGGATTGACCTTTTACTGCCTTCTTACTGGTGTGTGCCTGACCCTCATCTCTCTCTCTGGCCCCTGGCCTGACCTGGGATTGCCACTCTTCATCCTGACTTGTCACTGCTCATGTCAGCTCTCTCACCCTCATGGGGCTGCTGGCCCCTTCCCTGACACCTCTCTGCAGGCCCAGGGAGAGAAGCCTTCTTAAAGTGGGGCCAGGAGCCAAGGGAGAAATTGTGGAGCTAAAAAAGGTATGTACATTTTGCCAAAAAAGATGTAGGGCTCCTTCACTTCCGACTCTTATTCTTTGGAAAGCTTTGGGATAATTTTATGTGCCAAGAAATGTTGCTGGTGTTAGACTGAAGTGGCTCAGAAATGGAATAAGCTGTATTTACGAGAAAATACTGAAGTGCTTCAACTGCATCTACCTTGTACTAAATTAAATATGTCCATTGAGAGCAAAATGCCCTTATTTGGGTTGTGGTGTTGTGGAGTTTTTCTGCCTTCTTCTGGTTTTTGAGTATGGAAAATTCTGTAGAAAGTGGTGAGTTGTAACTAACATTTCTACAGACACAACTGAACATAAAAATGCCATATACATATTAAGACTTACTAGTTTTCCACAGCTGAAGAAGAATTTGGATGGGCAATGGACAAGCTAGAAAGAAATCCATGCATTTTTTATCCATATGCTTTTCTTCCCTGTATCTAAAGCACTGTCTGTGATAGTTTTACTCACAAAAGAGCTTGAACATTGTAAAAGCAAGCTCCACTACAATCCCAGTGAGGTCTCTTGGTGCAAGATAACAGAATCTAAGGAGATATTTTTTTCATCTTTATTTTTTGGTGGTGTTCATAAAAAACTGTAAAAACACTCTCAGACAAAGATGCTTCAGAACTACATGCTCCCATTTTCATAAATTTCAATTTATGAGACTTGAGTTTGTTCTTTCTTTGGTAGGCAAAGCTGAGAGAAAATTTCTGGCCATTTGTCCCAGATTCATGAGTTCTACAGTTCCCTGAAGCATACTTTGGTGAATATGTATTTTGACTAGGAGGCACAACTTCACACCCACTGATCTGGTGGGGATTTGTGACAGCTTCAGTCACCACAGCTGTTCCTCTTCCCTGAAAAGTGGCTGATGAGTTTCATGAGGGAATCATGTCTTTCTGCCCACTCTGAGCTCTGAGTGCTGTCTGAGTAAGGCATCGTTACACTTTCCACACTTTTAAATTTTTCCTGGTCTGTGTAAGCAACTCAGAATTCCCTGTCTCAAACACCCATATAATAATGGACATCTGCTTTACTACTGGAAATCTGTCCAATGCCCTTCTGAAATCGATGAACTTAATTCTCTGATAAATCACTAATTTAGTTCACATTTCCTGTGCCTTTTATTTCTCTGTTTTGACACTTTAATTTTGATACTTACAGTACCTTAACACTGCTAGGCTTTCAAATAATGTGTCCAAATAATATTTTTGCACTCTTTTTACTGAATATTCTTGAACTGCAGCTCTTCTCCAGCCTCATATGTCTGTTCAGTCTCTCTTTCACACTGTTATCCTCCAAGGCCAGTCTTCTAGTCTGTCTTGCTGTCAAAAATGCCAATCTCTTTTGCATTCCATAAATTATCACCTGAATACTTTGCTTATTCCTTGCCATTACTATGCTTTGAGCTTTTTTCAGATAACTCCCTCCCTTACATAACTGTGCTGCAAGGTGCTATCCATGATTACTCATGCCCGAGCTTAATTTTCTTCTTCAATTAAAACCATTAAATTGGTCAGTCAGGAAATATATTCATTATTTCTCCTAAACTCCAGCCAAGCTAGGAAGGACTCTGAATAGCAGTCAGTCAGAAAATATGTTAACTCTTGAACGTGCTGGAAGTATAACTTGCAAAGTTAGTAGTTAGTCACATGCCATCGCTGCCTTTAGAATGAACATTAAAATTAACCATACCTGAAAAGCTGGCTGTGGGTTTGAATAATACAGCATTTTTTTGATGCCAAGGCCTGTATGCCACTTGTGTTTCAATGTTTGTAAGCTCACAGATGAGAGAAAGACTTTGCCTTCTCTTTGAGGAAAGCTTACTCTGAGACTCTGAAAAGCAGATTAATACATAAGAGAGTTGTTTCTGAAAAAGATGGAAGAAATTAGGAAGAGAGACAGAAAAGTCTGTTCTGGAAGAGAAAGGTTTTGAGCAATTTGGGTCTCACTGAAGACAGACATCAAAGCACTAGAGAATGAGAGCCGGGCCCTTGAGAGATTCAGTCACTGAAGTTTGAATAGAAGGGAATAGCAGTTTGTACTGATAATATTTCAATAGAATTTATGAAATTATGAGGGCATTTGCTTCAAATTTGCTTTGAGTTTCTTATCAGAGACTGACATAAAGCATTTAAAAATGACACCAGGTGGGTGGGGGAGGGGAGGAAAAGGTTACTTCTTCACTCATAAGTGGCACCTCTCAGAGCCAGCGAACTCTTGAGTTTGCTGTATGTGGGGGACCAGCAAATGAAAATGGATCCTGATCTGACATCCCTGCACTCCTTGAGGCCCAGCCCTTTGCCCACTGAGAAGAGGCAAGGGCATCTGAAGTGAGTATTTCACTGAATTTGAGGGGGATTTTTCACAGGTATGACTTGCACAGACTCTTTATGTTTGTGTGCATGCAAGTGTGAATCCTGGGTTCTTGTTAGATTTGTATTCAAGTTAGATCTATGAGTGTGTCACTGTCACGCTTATAGCAAACTACATAGAATCTACTGTTAAATTGCTTAAATTAGGCTGCCAATTAAGTGCTTTAGGCCTAAAGTGTTTCTCAAATCCAGGGCTAGGTTTGGCAAGGAAGTCCATTCTGAACCTTATGACTCAAGGGGATCCCTTCATCCTTTTCATCCTTAAATATAGGATAAATATACAATATCCTTTAACCAAAGGATATTAGCTTTTTTTCATCCCCAACCTCCACCTAAATAACTTTTGGTTGGTTTTAGATTTTTAGTCTGATTGATTTTAGACTTTTAGTCCTATTTGTCTCTGTACACTTTAACTGTCCAGTAAGTATTGGGGTGAACCTTGCCAATGAACTTTGTTGTTTTTACTTTTATATTAATCCTTCTTTTGCCAATACCTTTGCTGATGATTCTTTAAGTGACCTAAACAATTCATTTGCAACAGCTTGTAAAGAATTTTGAGGGTGACAACAGATAAGGAAAGAAAAAGCAGCTTCTCCACTTCCTCTTGGGAAAAAAAGGGAAAGTGTGTTTTTACTTACATACAGAACATTTTTCCACATAATTTCTGCTCTTTTATTATGAATATTGCTCACAGTACACCTCAGTTGTCAGAATGCTACACTGCATAAATAGGCTTTGTTTAAGGAAATTTCATTTCCACATGAGAGGACACTATTTCCTCAAATGTTATGTGCCTTGTTGCTTCCTACTGTGTCTTTCTGGGATCAGAAACTGCTGAAATTAACGCTGGAAAGAAATGGAGTTTTTTCCAGGTATTTAGCTTTAACTTATTTCTGTGGAGCTTTTTTTTTTTTTTTCCCTCTTACTCTAAAGAGCGACACTTCACTGCAACTAAATCAGTGCAAGAGATCCCTCGTTGCTGATGACAAGCTTCACCCATTTTACATAAATATGGTGGTATATGGAGTCTTTGGAAACCTTTTGCTTTCACAGAACTTTCCTCCTCTGAAAAAAGCCTTGCAATCCTGTTTTAGGAGTATACAAAACTACCACCAAAAAAACCCTTCCACCTCAGGAAATTAATATTCTTGTTTGTCCGAGAGTAGCACATAAAAAGCCTACAACTTTTCCTCATAGCACTTTTGATGACTTTAACTGTTTAACTGCCTCACAGCTGACAAACCTGGTGTGCACTTGTCTCTGATGATCAGGTTATCTGCAGCAGAATACAGAGGATGCTTTTCATCTTCATACATTGTCTCAGAGGGTAAATGCTTCATTTCCAATGTCTGATCTGTGAGCACTTTCTGGAGACTCACCTGAAGATGTAGCAGGACACAAAACTGAACACACAGCAATGAACTTCCCTCTTTAAAATTAAACTGTTGAAGGCGACAGATGCATCATAAGGTATGTAATGTGCAGTAAGTGTTAACAGCCAACCTAGTTATGTGTAGGGTTTTTGATGGGGGGTTCTTGGTCTTTCTGTTAGGTGCTAAGTGTGAGCAGGGACAGAGAGATAACAACACCTCCTGGACTGAGGCTAATGGAGGTGATTTTTGTTGGACTTAATAATGGTCACTGGAGCACTGTAGACATGGATTGTCTGAGGAAATGGCAGTGCATTCCATCAATCACATAACTAAATTTCTCATGGTTTTATTCTGCATCTTCTTTTTACAGATTCCCTTCACCCTCTGTAGGTGGTATAGACCAGTCTTTAAACAGGTGTAGACAGAGAGATTCCTCAGGCATTTAGCTGATCCACCATGGCATGGGTCAGGACTTTCTTCTGTAACAGCTTTATTGCCCTTCCACTAACCTACTGTTTTTTCTTCAGAGATATCTAATCTGAGAGTATTTGCGCCTGCTTTGAAACTCTTTTCACATCTTTCCTGGTTTGACACAGATATTTTTTCTTTTGATCCTTCCAGTCAGGGTCAAAATCTCAGTCTCAGATGTTAGTATCTCTGTAGATGTGAGCTGTTCCTAACTGGATTCACTGGAACACTGTACTGAGAAACTCATTAATTGTTAGTGTGTGCTAAACAGGCAGGAAGCCTGCTGGCAGAGAATCACCACAAATAAATTCCTTCACAGACTATAAAGAATAAAGGGAAACCTCTGGAACTGGCTTATCAACACTTGTTACAGTGCTGGAGTCCTCCTGCTATTATTTTCCTTTTGTGCAGTCTCATTTGACCCAGCTAGACAGATGTGATATTATTAGAGACACTCATGTATCAACTGGCACTCATCTTCCTTTTGATTTTATGTCTGTCAATAAAGTACTGTGGACTTGCCTGATATAACAACGTCAAAGAAAGAATGTAATTTCTCTCTGTGTTTAGACTGATTTTAAAGGACTCTGTCCTTATGTACACTTCAATATAGTAAGGTATGGAAGATATTCTTCAAATATGGAATGGACCTATTCTATCATTTTTCTTTGGGAAAGCATCTGTGAGATGAATTTTACGTGAAATTTCATTTTATGAAACCTTCAACATATATTTTCTACAAAGTTATTTCTTTTTTCATGTCACTGTTTTTTAAAGTCAACTTACTAGGATGATATATAGATTGCTTATAAATGCTTTCTTGTGTTTTATATGCTTTATAGAGACTACAGAGCTCTGGGGCCAAAAAAGAAAAAAAAAAGGCTTTGATTTCTGCATTGTTCATTCCACATTATCCCTGTGTGTGCAACCCAAAATCATAAATATTGTATGAAACCTGACAGCTTTATTGAAGCAATGTGTTATGCCCCTTGTCTTTTGATTGCATCGCGTCACATGGGGAAAGGACTGGCAAATGGCCTCAGTAGTGTTATATTTCAAGGTCTTTATGGGCCCAGAACGGAATGATGATCTCGACAGCCACAAGCTTATGCTGTCTCTAAAGTTTATCGGTATTCCACTGAGATGATGTCATTCCCATGCTCCTGGGTCACTCATTCAGCTTATGACTTCTTTTACTCTGAGCTGGCCTTTTTAAATGTCTCTTTTGCCTGGGGTACAGAAAGAGCACAGACTAATATGTGTTAATCTCCCTGGCATTGGTCGATTTGTGTGTCCCTTGGACTGTTTGGTTTCTGTGAAATTTCGTATCTCTCAACTCTTGTTGAAACGGAGGAAAAACCAGTGTTCTCCGAATTTGACGCAGTCAAAATGGGGGAAAGTAGAATGAAAAATCAATATGAAAAATTCTTTTCATTTAACACCTCAGTTGTCTGACAAGATCATTACACTTTCTGTTTTCATTTCTCCCTTGGTCTATTGAAGGCTGAATTGTCAATTTGTAGTTGGAGAGGTGATGTATTTATTCCCTTCCTGCATCATATAATTCACAGTGAAATCCAATTCTGAAATAAAAAACTGCTGAGAGTGTGATATGAATAAGACTGGATTTAACAATTAAAATCCCCGTAAAGAATGAATCTTAACTTCTTTTGCAGCCTTATGAATGAGAGTGGAAATGCTACTAATTTAATACCATGCCAATTCTATGAATTTTAATGGTGTATTATCATTTTATATCTGAGTCTAACTATCAGTTGGACAACATTTTTATAATGATTTCCTATAATTGGTAAGCTGGAAGTGGGAGTACTTAACAGCTGGATAGAATGCATGAGACTTGAAAATAAGCATTTCTTAAAGAGTTGTTCTCTTCAACCTTTAGATTACAGTTCAGGATTCTGAAGGTAGGTCTTGGACTAGCCATGAATCACCACTCCATCACCATGTCATTTTCTTCCACTTCATCACTGGAAAAGATTAATTATTTGAACAGACAGCAATACTTAAAAATGTTTGAATATTATGCCAGAAAACTGTGCCTAGCCATCCAAAATGTCTAGAATGTAAATTTTGCAAATTCCAGGTAAAGTGAATTATGAATGAATTATGATGAATTGGTTCATAATATGCCTCACTAGAGAGAAAATATTGATGTGTGATTTTTTTATCTTACAGGAAGAAAACTCTTGTGGTTGTTTCTGGTTTTGATTTTTTTTTTTTTTCAGAGAAACCCTCAGGTATCCAAGTGTAGTGTCTCCAGTTGTGACAGAGACTAATCATGATAGACTAATTTTCCTACCACAAGGGCAACTGAACCAAACTAAATGCAGTGATGTTTTCTACTGGTTTATTTTCCTTTGACTAGACCTTGTGAAACCTGTTGACCATCTGTCTTTCCTCCTCTCCTCCCACAATGGATATAAATGGAGGGGAATTGTACTTTTTCTACTGCCTTTTACTCTTTTACACACAATTTTCACAGCTATTTGTATGTTTATTATACATGCCTACCTATGCACACATGAATATTTGGTCAGTTTTTTGACTCAGAAGATTAATTTCTAGTAATGATACTTATCAAGAGGACATGCAAATTAGGATTTAGTTAATGTCATTGTTGGCATCACAAACTTATTGAAACTGTGAAGAAAAAGAACAGGATGACATTAAAAAGGATGAACATATGGGGTGATGAAGGGATTTTAGGCAGTCTGTAATGGAATCACAGTGTAGACTTTAGAGCCAAGAAAAAACATATGAATAAGTTGCAAATGGAAAAAATAAAGCTCAAGCAGTGAGAAAACTTTAATGGAAGTGACTGCTCCTCTGGAAATGGCTACACAGTTTCACTGAAAGTTCAAGAAAGAACTAATTTTTTACCAATTCATTTGTTTTCACAGAGTTTAGCTGCCCTATTTCTTTATTGATAGAATTTGAAATCTATCTTGAAGTATTAGATCCATACTATTATGGCATTTATTAACTTGACTAGAAGAAGGAAAGTAGATTGCATATTTATAACAAGATTTTAGCGATTTCCTGTCTTTTATTCTCCTCTCAGTGTTATGGTGACTAATTACTGAGAACATGCTGCTTTTACTGGGCTCTCTCAAGGCAAGCTAATTACATGGCTCTAATTAAGTGATTTGTTATGCAGACTTAGCTTTTCCCATTTCATAAAATGGGTTTATGCTGTCTTGAGAAAGAGAAAGGGGATATTTCTAACATAAGTAGCAAGAAACTTCAAATCTTGATTTTGCCTCCAGAGGAAAAAAATGACAATATAAAAAACTCCACTGATATTTTTCTTCCCAAAGAGAGTAGGATGCTGACAGTGTCTGTTCTCTTTTCACATTTTTCACTTAGTAAATTCTAATCTCTCTAAATGGAGGAGCTTACAGGAACACAGTGTAGTAAGAGATGGCTAAATGAGCTTTAAGCCAGGTAGCATTCTTAAGAATGAGCTATTTGGGCAGTCATCAAGAAATTACCTACTTATCTCAATTTATTTTCTAGTAGATGGCCTTACCTGCAGAACACAACTGCATTTGACATCATGTACAGGGATTAGTCCTAGAAAAGACAGAGATGTGTAATAGTGTTATTATGCATTGCATTTTCTCAGCATTTTGAAAGTCTGAGGAAAATTAAAACACATTTTTTTTAAACAGCTTTCAGATCAGTGACAAATATATAAAAATTGTGTATGAAATTATGTTATTATTGCTGTAAGCAACTTTTTAAGATCCATTTCTATAATCAACAAGGTTTAAAATGAAATTTTGTTCTTTAGAAATAGATCATATGATAGGATATAGGTACAGCTTCCACATCAACACACATCCCTGTAATGCCTTTATTAACACATTAATAATTTGACTTACATGTTTGCAACGTAGCTATGTGTCAAATTATTGCATACTGAATTTGCAACATTAAAGACATTAAGAAATTCAGGTACAGGCTCAAATTTACTGTTACATCTAAGTATTTGATGTGTTAACTCTATTAAAGGGATCCCATACTTATCACATGGACATAGTTTTTTCTTTTTGGAAAAGATCTCAGCTTGC
>VZRF01014541.1:36875-55053 GCA_013396875.1 Vireo altiloquus | reverse complement strand
CACAGAGTAACACCCAGGGACACCCAGGGCTGAGGGCCCCTCTCAGCCAGGGCTCCTCTCCAGGCTGAGCAGCCCCAGCTCCCTCAGCCTTTCCTGGGCACCGAGATGCTCCAGGCCCTTCCTCGGCTCCGCAGCCTCTGCCATCCCTGCTCCAGGAGCTCCCTGGCCCTGCTGTGCTGAGGGTCCAGAGCTGGACATGGCACTCCAGAGGTGCCTCCCAGGGCAGGATCTGGAGTACAGAGTTTGCTGTTCCCTTTGGAGCTGGGAACAGGCTGGATCTGCAGCCATTCCCTCCAGAGGTTTCTCATCTCCCTAAACTGAGTCCCTCAGCCCTGTGAGAGCAGTGGGATCCTGGTGGGAGCATTCCCATGGGATTCCAGGTTCTCCTTTCCAGCACCAGTTTCCCGTGGATGCGATGCTTGAGGACATTGGGTAGTGTTGGACTGGGCAGTGTCAGGGTAAAGTTTGGGATCCATGGTCTTAAAGATCTTTTCCAAACAGGAACATTTCCATTCACAGGAATGATCCTGTGATTTTAATGGAGTCAGTGCAGGATCCAGGACAGACTTCCCCAGACACTCCAGTTCCTTGGGGTCTCCTTTCCCTGCGGGAATTGCAGAGTCAGGGGAGCATCCCAGGGGACAATGGGCAGTAACAGGCTGTTATCCTTTCCTGTTACTCTTTATCTTCATCCTTTAACTTCATCCTTTATCCTTTAACTTCCTCTTTTATCCTTTAACTTCACCTTTTATCCTTTAACTTCACCCTTTATCCTTTAATTTTATCTTTTATCCTTTAACTTTATCCTTAATCCTTTAACTTCATTTTTATCCTTGGCTTCCCGGTGCACCCTCCACAACTGATCACAAAAATCCCTTTGGCTTTAAATCTCCGAATCCCTAAATCTGCTCCTTATCCTGCTGTTACTTACTGTCCTCCCACTTTTCCAAACTCTGGGAGGTTATCCTCTTTTCCCTAAATCCCGACTCATTCAACCATTCAGCCATGTACTCTGCACCCCAGATTTTCTCCATCATCCCCAATTCCTTCTCTTCATTCCATCTCCTTCTTTTTCCTTTCTTTCCCTTTGCTTCTTTCCCTCTCTCCTTCCTCCTTTGAGTTTCGCTGGACTTTCCTCTCCTCCTTCCTCATTACCTTTCCACTCTGATAATTCCACTCCAACTTTCCTCATTTCCTTCTTCATCCAACACTTCCAAGCTACACTGAACTTCTCATTTGGGACTAATTAAGGCTCCCTCGTTTGAGCAGTTCCTGTCTCCTCTCCCCTCCTCTCCCTGCCTCTCTCCCTCCTGGGCAGAGCCTGGATCCCTTTCCAGCCCCTCATTCCAGCAGAGGGCAATCGTGGATTTTCCTGGGCTCCTTGCTGGCGGTGGAAGGTGAGGGGCAGAGACCTTTCCCGGCTCCTTTCCCAGGAGCCTCAGGGCTGAAGTGGATGAGGAATAATAGGGAACATTCCCACCTCCCTGAGCTCCTCATCCATCACCACTCTCCTGCTCCCTGCCACCGAGTGCTGAGCATTGTCTCCTGAAGATTCCCAATCCAGCAAAATTCCTGATCGCTCAAATTTCCAAAGGTTGCTTTTTTTTTTTTTTTTTTCCCTTCCCCTTTCTATTTTAATCTTTCACATGCATTTGCTGACTCCATGAAATTCCCACCCAAGCACCAAAACCACCTCGGTGCCCTCAGCCCTCCCCCTCTGGCCAGGAGCGATGGATATTTTCAGATTCCTAATTACTGCCTCTCTGCCCATCTGGAACTGCTTCTGTTCCTCCCTTCCCAGCAATTTCGGGAGCTGAGGAGGCCCAAATCCAGGATTATAAATAGGCTTTGCCACAAGGGATGGGTTTTGGTGGTGTTTGAGGAGCAGGACACGTGGAGATGAGGCCTCACACCATCAAGGCTTCTCCTGGAGAGACAATTTCAGGGATCAACCCATCCAGGAATCCTGTCAGGGAATCCTTTGCTCCACACAAGCTTTTCCTTAAAGAAAAGAAGGATTTTGGAGCGTTCTAAAAGCCCTTGGGATGCTTTGCAGCTTCTGTTTCTGCTCCACCACCTCAATCTGGAATCAGCTGCCAGAACTGGGAGTTTCCCGCCCAGAGGATGGAATTCCTGCTGGAATTGGGGTCAGCTGACAAACTGGGAAGCATCCAATCATTCCTGAGACACCTGGATCCTCCTCTGGGTCAGCAGGGAGAGACAAAGGGATCTGATAATTTTGCTTTTTTCTGATTGATTGATGATTGATTGATTGATTGATTTTTTTCCCCATTCCAATTAACCCTTTTCTCTGATCCCATCTTTTAGAGGCTCTCCCGAGGATTTAAAGAGCAAAGTCAAATCCTGCCAGATGTTTGATTCCATCCATCAGTTATCCCATAAAAACCAGGCTGATTTTGGAGGAGAAAAGGGACAGCTGCAGCCTCAGGGTTCCCAGGGCTTTGGGCAGGAGGGTTTGGGATCAATTTCTTGGGCTGGGACAAAGGGTTTGGGAATTAATGCCGATGTTTGGCTCTGAAAGGATAAAGGAATTCCATGCTTGGCTTTATTTGCTGGATTCAGGAGAGCTGGAACACATCAAATTCTGAGAGAAGGCAGGAAAAAGTTCTCCAAAGCAGAGCTGAGGCATTTTCCTTTGAAAATATTGATATTTTTGGGTTTTTTTTTCCTAAAGAAAACCCTGTATTTGGGCTGTTTTGGGGGTGTAACTCCTGGAAATGGGATGTGAATTCCCTGCTTTTCCTTTGGAGGGAAGGGTATGGAGGAGGAGTGGAAGAAGAGCCAGGAATCAAAGCTCAGCCGTCCTAAAATTGTTCCCATGTCCCAACCCTGCTCATCCCAGAATCTCCCAGATTTTTACTGAGCCCAGAAGGGAAAAATTCTTCCTCACCTTCGATCTGGTCGGGGCTGAATTCCACCTGGAAGAGACAAAAACAAGACAGGAAAACTGATAAGAAAGGAAAAAAATGAATGAGATAAGAAGAAATTGGTTTAGCCTCAGTTTTATGATCCAGGGAGGGAGGAGGGGTTGGGAGGTTCATGGAATATTCACCTCCTACTATCCCAGCTTGCTCCAACCTGGCCTTGGATGTTTGGTCTCAGGGGAGGTTCAGGCTGGATTTTGGGGAAAAATCGTCCCAGAAAAGGCTGTTGAGGCCTGGCACAGCTGCCCAGGGCAGAGGTGGAGGCCTCATTCCCAGAGGGAATTCACCATCCCTGTGGATGTGGCACTTGGGGACCGTGATGACCTTGGCGCCGTGGGATTAACTGTTGGACTTGAGGATCTCCGAGGACTTTTTCCTCGTTTAAATGATTCCACGGCTCTACATTCCCCTTGGAAGGACACCAGGATGGCTTTCCTTGGGATTTTGGTTGTGGGAAACATCCTGGCGCTTCAGAAGAATTGAGTTTTCCCTGGAATTTTGTTCCATTGGGAACGGAGGTTTCAAAGCCAGGACATTCCCATCCAAGCATCTCTCCCCCAAGGCTCCCAGTGTGGGGGGAGGATTTGGTCCAAATCCACGTGGGAGACAGAGCAATTCCCATTTTTTATGTGGACCTGGTGTATGGACAACACTACACATTCCCAAATATCCAAATATCCAAACCACAATTTTCCACCAGCATTATTCCAGCTTCCCTCATCTCCAGCAATCCCAGCTTTAGGATTTAGGCTGGACCCTGATGCCGCTGGATCCTTTGCCTGGTTTTATCCCGGAGGCTCCGGGCGGGATTAACTCCCCCCACCCCCCTCGGCCCTGCTGACGTCATTCGTAACTTCCAACCCCCTGGAATTTTTATTGATCCCGACAAACTCTGTCCCTCCGCACTAAGCCAGGCATGGCTAAGCCTGACCTCAGTCCTATTAATAAATCTGTCGTCAGGAGTGGAGCCGAGGGGAGAGTTTAGACAATGGAGCCCTTCCAGGAGAGGAACAACATTCCCGATTTTCCATAGGACACTGAGGAATCTGGGAATGAGCAGCAGGATTGTCGCTTGGCCGTGGCAGGGATAGTTTGGGAGGAAGAGGGGGTTGGATTTTCGGGGGTTTTATTGGTTTATTTTGTTGGGTTTGGGGTTTTTTGTTGGTTTTTTTTTTTGGGGGGGGTGGGGGAGTGAGGAGTTTTCTTTGTTGTTGTTGTTTTGGGAATTTTTTTATTGTTCTCTCGGGACACAGATTCCGGAGACAGAAATGCAGGAGCTGGAAAAAGGCCAGGAAAACCATCAGGATCAGGATCGTGGGGTTGAGGTTACATTTGGATTTCGCCCTCAAGTGGGGTTTTTTCCTCTCCCACTAAAACATTTTTAATCCCGTTAATTCACAACATTTCCATCATCCCCTCTCCCATCACTACTCCCGAATAATGGTGGTGGATAAAAACTCTCCCAGTGCCCTTGGATGAACATCGATCCTGACTCCCACAGCTCCAACAGCTGAAGGAAATGGGAGTAAAACCAGAAATCAGCCCTTCATTCCAGCTTGAATTCCAGAGGGAAATATTTCAGGATGAGGAAAATGAAGCAGATCTTTGTCAAGGTCGTGCGGAGGTTGCTGCTCCATAAAAACCCCACAAAATCGTTCCTTATTTTCTATCTGCTCTTCAAATTCCAGAGGGCAGGGGCAGATGGATTTTGGGATATTGGGAAGGAATTCCTGGCTGGGAGGGTGGGGAGGGACTGGGATGGAATTCCCAGAGCAGCTGTGGCTGCCTCTGGATCCCTGGCAGTGCCCAAGGCCAGGTTGGATGGGGCTTGGAGCAGCCTGGGATAGTGGGAGGTGTCCCTGCCCATGGAATGGGGTGGGAATGGGATGATCCTTAAGATCCTTTCCATCCCAAACCATTCCCACATTTTATACCTACACAAAAGTTCACTTTGCCTTTTGCAGGAGATTTTTCCAAGCTCATGGAATTCTGAGCACCCTCAGCCCTGCTAGGGGGGATTCCCATCCCATTGCTTTTCCCAAAGAACCTCCTGGGATTGCAGGAGCATTGGGCTTTTCCCTGCACTTTTCCAATAGGATAATTCCCTTTCTTTTTGGATGAGGAATATGTTGCCAGAACTTTGGAGTGCAAAGGGAAATTCCAGAGCTTCAGCAGCAGAAGGACACCAGCACTTGGGAGAACTGGGAGAGCTTCTGGAACCATCCCAGGCTGCTCCAAGCCCCATCCAGCCTGGCCTTGGACACTTCCAGGGATCCCAGGGCAGCCACAATTCCATCCCAAGATGGAATTCCATCCGTCTCTCCCAAGAAACCACCCAAAAATGAATCCATTTATCCCCAGAAAAGCTTCCCTTTTCCCAGACTCACGTGCAGCACTTCTGCCTGAGGAATGCTCCTCACTCAGGAGCTGAACAGGCAAATCCTGCAGGATTCCCCATTCCTGGAGCTGCACCATTCCCGGAGCTGCACCATTCCCGTTTTTCCCTGACTGCTCCCACCCTGGATGCTTTTCCATCTTTCCACGCAGAAAAAGGGAAGAAGTTTTCCTTTCCAGGATTCCTGCAGGGATTTTTGGGAACGGCAGAGATTCCACACGGCCTCGAGATCCCAGAGCTCCCCAAAATAACTCCTGGCTGCTTTTTTTCCAGGGAAAAGTGTGGAAAAGGTGGTGATCACGGATAACTCTCTGTGGAAAACTGCAGCTCCCTTCTAGCTCCTCACATATTCCAGCTGCCTCCTCCTGGATTTTTATCCCAGTCACCAGACCTGGGACAAAGTCACCTCATCCAACTTTAGCCACTGAAATGCTGGCACCCAAATTCCCAAATTCCCATCTCATCTCCCTTTATCCCAGCTCGGCATCTCCCGAGGGTGACTCAGTCCACCCGGATATAGGAGTTTGGCACCATCCCAAGGGATGAACTTCCAGAGATTTTTTTTTTTCTCCCTGTTCATTATTGAGGATTTAAATCCAATGATCTGTTTTTTCCATGGTTAAAGCTCCGGGAGCTGTTCCCACTTTTTGTGTCCTTAGGAATCCAAATTCAATCCTGTTTTTCAGGTTATTTTTCGTGGAAGCAAAATATATTCCCCGGGGAAAATGCACCTCCCTATTAAAGAGCTTCCAGCTTTAATTCCATGAATTAAATTTACGGAAAAGGCAAATTTTTTCGCTACCAGATATTTTCAGGATCATTTATTCCTCAAAATAAAAAGGGTCAGGAATCATCCTAGAAAAACACTTCCTTAAAAAAAGTGCTTTCCAAGGAATGAGCCCAACTCTTCTGGAAAAGACAGAAATAAATCCCCAAAAACCTCTTTGGGAACCACATCCAACTGCACCTGCTCTTGGGATTTTGGGAAATCTTTGGAACTTTGAAAATTTTGGAGCGTTGGATCAAATCCCATGGGAATGTGCAAGTGAAAAACACAAAAAAATTTGGGATAATGGCTTTAGTTAGGGGATGGATCCCACATTTAGGCCCCTGGAACTGGCATGCCAACTGAGTGGGAGCATCCAAAGGTGAGAGGAAAAAAAATGGGAATATCTGAAATAATTCCAGGTGCCAAATAAGATCCTGGGATCCTTACCAGGACTGGGTAGGAACATTCCTACAAGGAGCACCTTTCCCGACCACAGGAATATTTTCCTTCTGAGATCTTTTTAGTGGTTAAAAAAAGAGTCAAATTTCCAAATACAATCAATAAAATCTGGGAATAGATAGAAATTATTGGAGACATTCCCAGGAAAAGATGGATTTTGAACATTTTGTTTGGATGCAGGGTTGGTTTTCCACCTTTTTTTTTTTTATCCATAGATTCTCTCCTTCATGGAAGTAAGAACAGATTTCAACACAGAAATTGGGATGTTTGGAGAATTCCAAAACTCATTAAAACTTTTTTTCCCAAATATTGGGAAGGAATTCTGGGCTCCAGCAGAGCCTGATTTACGGAGCAGGAATTTGCACAAACAGACAAGGGCATTTCTCATCAAATTAAAGAATTCCCAGGAAAACTTCTCCAGGAAATATCTCCTCCTCTTTCTGTGAGGCTGGGAAAAAAATGCTCCAGACCCCAATTCTGCATTTCCTGATATCCCTGCTCCAATATTTGGGAATGGGATATTCCCTGCAGAGATGTAGGGATGTTATCCAGGAACGTATTAGGATTTATTTATTTATTTATTATTTGGGAATTCCAGACAAATTTTTAGTGCCTTAAAAATGGGATAAGAACTCTATAATTTATGTAATATTTATTATATACATGACCCTCGAAATTCCAAATTGTGCTGGAGGGAAAAATAAGAAATTCCATGAAAAATATGATTTTTCCTGGATAATTGTACAGAGTCATTAAAAACCTTAAAGGGATTAATTTTCTTTTTTTTTTTTTTTTCCAAGAGAAAAATAAATTCGTGGAGCCTGGAATTGTTTTGATGGACAAAGAGACATTTTTTGAGCTAGGCAAATTTTGGGATTTTGGATTTTGGGGTTTTTGGGGGTTTTTTTTAAGGACAGCTCATCCCTGCTGCCCTCGATCCCACATGATCCCAGAATCCCAGCGGAGTATTCCCACAAAGTCACGGTGTCCTGGCTGGAGCTTCCTGTGCCTTCCAGGGAAGTTATTCCCTTTGTCCCTGTCCTTTTCCAGTGCTGGAATGTCGAGCACAGAGGTGTTGGAGAGATCCCACCATGAACCTCTTCCCCAAGGTCATGGAATTGTTCCTGGAACAGGGCACTGACTCTGGAGTCATTCCCTTCAAAACTACCCCAAAACTGAATTCCTTGGGATTTGATTTCTTGATATGTTACAAATAATTTCATTTTTTTCACCAATATATTAAGATTTACAGGGATTTTGGGATTCAAGGCAGGAAAAATGCCCTTCCAGTGCTTCCTTTGTCCGAAATCCTGACTTGGTTCCATGTGGGAGAGGAGAAGGATTTTGTCAATGAGGAGAGAAAGCAACTTATTTCCCTTTCTTACATAATTCCCATGTTTTCCTGAGAGGAAAACTGCTTTTTGAGGATCCAGAGATATTTATCAGTTGGGAATATTCCCCTGGAGAAGGGAAGGATCCAGGGAGAGCTCAGAGCTCCTTGCAGGGCCTGAAGGGGCTCCAGGAGAGCTGGAGAGGGACTGGGGACAAGGGATGGNGCCCATGGAATGGAGATGGGATGGGATTTCAGGTCTTTTCCAACCCAAACCATTCCAAGATTCTATAATTCCCCCATTCTGTGATTCTCTGCTCCAAATTCCCACTAAAAAGAAACCTGTGAGATCCTGCAAAGCTCCTCTTCTTTTCCACAAGGCAATGCCCCTTTCCCAAAGGACAATTCCCAAAGGAGAATGCCTTGTTCCAAAGGACAATTCCCAAAGGAGAATGCCTTGTTCCCAAGGACAATTCCTAGAGGACAATTCCCTTTCCCAAAGGACAATTCCCAGAGGACAATGCCCTTTCTCAAAGGACAATTCCCAAAAGTCAATTCTCATTCCCAAAGGACAATTCCCAAAGGACAATTCCCAGAGGACAATGCCCTTTCTCAAAGGACAATTCCCAAAAGTCAATTCTCATTCCCAAAGGACAATTCCCAAAGGACAATTCCCAGAGGACAATGCCCTTTCTCAAAGGACAATTCCCAAAAGTCAATTCTCATTCCCAAAGGACAATTCCCAAAGGACAATTCCCAGAGGACAATGCCCTTTCTCAAAGGACAATTCCCAAAAGTCAATTCTCATTCCCAAAGGACAATTCCCAAAGGACAATTCCCAGAGGACAATGCCCTTTCTCAAAGGACAATTCCCAAAAGTCAATTCTCATTCCCAAAGGACAATTCCCAAAGGACAATTCCCAGAGGACAATGCCCTTTCTCAAAGGACAATTCCCAAAAGTCAATTCTCATTCCCAAAGGACAATTCCCAAAGGACAATTCCCAGAGGACAATGCCCTTTCTCAAAGGACAATTCCCAAAAGTCAATTCTCATTCCCAAAGGACAATTCCCAAAGGACAATTCCCAGAGGACAATGCCCTTTCTCAAAGGACAATTCCCAAAAGTCAATTCTCATTCCCAAAGGACAATTCCCAAAGGACAATTCCCAAAGAAGAATTCCCAGAGGACAATTCCCTTTCCCAAAGGACAATTCCCAAAGGATAATTCCCAGAGGAGAGTGCCCTTTCCCAAAGGACAATTCTCAAAGGACAATTCTCAAAGGACAATTCCCAAAGGACAATTCCCAAAAGTCAATTCTCATTCCCAAAGGACAATTCCCAGTGGACAATGCCTCACAGCATTTATCCCTCAAGGCACTTTTACTTTTCGGCACAGACCCAATTCCCAGCTAATTTCTGAGGATATCAATTCCCAGTATCCAGCTCCTCCAGCAGCTCCAGCCCCATCCCAGGATCCATCCACCTACTTTGACTGAAGCCGGATTAAATTCCACTTCTTTCTTGGGCTCTGGTTCCGCTGGTTTAGGCGCCGGTTTGGGCTCTTCCTTCTTAGGCTCGGCCTTCTTAGGCTCGGGCTTCTTGGGAGCCATGGCTGATGGAGGAAGGAGAGAAGGAGAGGGATGGAAAGGCAGGAGAAAGGGGAGGTGGTTGCAGGAAAAATCCCGGGATGGGGTGGGTTTTATCCCCTCTGGAAGTGCCACCTTGTCCCTCCCAGCCCTGTCACGTGCCGCGCTCACAATGGGGCAAGGCTAAAAAAGGACAAGAATGGCCTCGGCTATTTTGGATCCCACTTGGATCCTGCCCTCGGATCCGGCATTGTTCCCAATTAACACTTCCATGGAAAGAGATTTTGGGGGGGTTTAAGCCGAGCTTGGCGGCGGCTCAAGCGTTTTTGGTGTGCTGTGACAAGGGGGAGGTTGAGTTACGATCCAGGTGCTCCGAAGGGTTTGATCCTGGCTGGAGTGACTCTCCCAGCTCCCGAGTGACATTCCCAGCTCTTTCCCAGGCTGGATGATCCCCCTGGCCTTTGTCATGCAGAGATAAGCCCAGGTTTATATTTAGAGCTGAGGTCGGGGCTTTGTGGGAGCTCTAGCGTCTGCACGTCAGCTGGCACGGGGAGAATTCCCATCTCGGATCACACTCTGCCCTTCTCCCGGGAAAGAAACCAGGATTGCTTTGAGGAAAACACATCCGGGAGCTGGGAAGGAAAAAGCAGCCACAGAGGGAAGGGACAGCGCTGGAAGTGCATCCTCAGGGCTGAGATTTTCCAGGCCTTTTAGGGACTCAGGTGCCAAATTCCTGTCCAAAGGACTGAGATAAGAGTGTCCCTTGGAAGCTTTCCCAATCCCAGACTTACTTGGATTGGATCACACCCACCCCCCCCACTAAAGCAAAATGCAGGGAATGATTCCCAGATTTATGTCATTTTTCCAGGATATTTTCCATTTCCAGGCCATTTTTTCTATGCCAGGAGGACCTTTTGTCACAGGGCCACTGGCACATTCCTTGGATTATTTTCACTATCCCAAAAAAACCCCAATTCCCTGGAACAAAGCAGGGAGATCCAGGCTGGAATTCCAGTAAATATCAGTTGGATCATAAATCTCCCGAGGTTCCTTTTGATGTCACCCTGGATATCCACAATCCACATCCCTTTGGTTTTTGGGGGCTGGCTCTGCTGCTGTCTGGATCCTCTCCTCTTCCCATCTTTCCTTCAGATGGAAAAGCCTCGTGGGAAAGGTTTTCCTGCAGGTTTCTATTTCCTGTTTTCCCATTTTCCGTCCCAACAGGAATTCAGACAGGAAATTTCCTGGTGATTCTGCTGGATCCCTGCAAACTCCACAAGCTGGAGTTATTCCTGGGAATATTATCCTGGGAAGAAACAGGATCACTGGATCCATGGAATGGTTTGGGTTGGAAGGGACTAGGAAAATCATCTCGTCCCATGCCAATGGACACCTTCCATGAGACCAGGCTATTCCAGCCTGGCCTGGAAAACTCCCAGGGATTGGGAAAAATATCAGAAGTAACAGGAATCATTCCTTGTTTTTGTGTCCTGGAAAAGTTTTCCCTCTTTAATTCCTGCATTGGAATGTGTCACGCCTGGAATATTGGGGGAGCTTTTACAGGTCCCAAAAAATCCCAGGGATTTGTGTCACTGTGTTCTCTATAAACTCCTCAATCCGCAACTCTGGAATTGGCACAGATCCAGGAAGTTCTGGATCCTGCTCATTTAGGGCACCAAAATTCCCATGAAAATGAATGTGGGATCTGGGAGGAGCTGAAACCGCAGGGATAGACTTGGAGCAGAACCCATTCAAAATGCCAGCAGGTTGCATTCCTGAATGGAAAACAGCCCTGGAAAATATCAATCCATTAAGATTCCAGCAGGATCTCAGCAGCAGCAGCTTGGGATCATCACCTCCACCTCAGCAAGATAAGAAAAGCTGAAAAAAACTGAGAAAGAAGAATTCCCCTTCCCTCCCAAATCCCACTGATCTGATTCCCCTTCCCTCCCAAATCCCACTGATCTGATTCCCCTTTCCTCCCAAATCCCACAGATCTGATTCTGCTTCTCTCCCAAATCCCACAAATTGGATTCTGCTTCTCTCCCAAATCCCACAGATCAGCCAAGCCTTGGTGGTTGGTTTGGGATTTTTTTTTCCGCTCAGCTCTTTCCCTGTTAAAAAGAAATAATAGGAAAGAGGGTCCGGAAAAAAGGCTCCACCTCAGTTGGATTTTCAGGCAAAATTCCGAATGATCCAAGATCGTCTCCACGTAATTTTTTTTTGTATATAATAAAGGATGTTTGGAAAAGATCCTCTGCATTTCTGTCAACATCAAAACAGTTCCTGTATCCTGACATTTTATGGGAAGTCGCTCCTGCTCGGATTGGAGAATTCAGGCTCAAAAATCCCAGTTAAATCCTTTGGGATTTGATTCAGCCTCCTCCTCTGTGTTCCTCTTCTAAACCCAGGGCAATCCCAAGGATTTCTGGGGAGCTCATTGGTGAGGATCTGTGGGAGGCCAAAATCCCTGAGCAGATCAGGTGGGTTTCACGAGGAACAGTCGGAGGGCTGGGATAGCCAGGATTTGGGAATAAATCCTTCCCTGGGAGGGTGGGGAGGCCCTGGCACAGATTTCCTGGAGAAGCTGAGGCTGCTCCTGGATCCCTGGAAGTGTCCAAGGCCTTGGAGCCCATGGATTGGAAGTGGATGGTCTGATGGTCCTTCCCAAGCCAAGACATTCCAAGATTCCTTAAATTCATCTTTACTTAAATAATCTCAAATCCACCCAAACCAGGGAAGAGCCGAAGGGATTTTTTAATCCTTGCAGGAACTGAATCCCTGCTTGGACCAATTCCATGGATCCAAGATATTCCAATGCCCTGTAAATCCTTCTGTGAAATCTTTTCCTCAATCCCTCATCCATTTCTTCCATGAGGATCCCTGCAGCTCCCAAAAAAACCCCAAATCCCTTTTCCTTCCAATGGATTTTGGGCAGGGGGTGGAGATTCCTCCTCAACTTTTCCGTGCCGAGAAGTTATTCCAGAATCCCCCAGGAGAAGTTGGGAATGGTCTACAATTCCCTGGATCCTCAGAGTAGGATAAGTTTCTCCAGGATTCGGCAAGGCATTTCCCACAAAACCCAAAAATAAACCCAAACCAACTTGGATTTAAGGACCAGAAAATGAGGATTGAAGGGAAAACAAAACATTCCGGCCAAAATCTGGATCGCTGAAATTTGGGAATGCTGCCACGGTGCCTCATGATCCTTGATCCGTCTGGCTGTCGTATGGAATGGAATGCTGGAATGTCTGCTGGAATTGGATTGGGAGGGACCTCAAAATATCTGAGCCACATTTGGTGGAAAAGAGGCCTGGATGAGATTATCTCCTTGTTTTCCTCCTTTTCCTGCGTTTTTCCTCACTCTCCCTCAGGTAAAGGAGGCTGAGGTGGGAATGTGAACCTCCTTTTTCCAGGGAAAACAAAGACCTGGGAGAAGTAGCTGATTTCCATGGAATATGGATATCCATATATAGCTGTGGGTTATTAAAATTCATTTATTTGGGGCAAAAAATGTATCAGTTTCCAGATGTTCGACTTCTCCTCCTCTGGAATATTTGGGGATTTCTGTTCAAAATAAAAATCAAATTAATTTGGGATTTTTGAACTCCGATTCTCGCTTCCAACACATCCCTGGAAGTTCTCCAGACATGTTTAAACGAGAGCTTGACACGTCAAAGATGTTCCCATTCCAAGCCAAAAGGGTTGTGCAACTTTTCCCACTGAGGAATTCTGCCCTTGGAATTGGGAGATGGCCACAGCTTGAGGCCTTCCCCCAGAGGGTATAAAAAAAGAGTTTTTAGAAGATTTGTGACCCAAAAATGAGGATTTTTTTGGGCTTCTTCAAGCCCAGATGTTCACGACAGATGTTGGACGAGGAAAAGCAGCTCCAAACCACATCTGCTCCTCACCCAGTTAAAAACAGAAATCCCAAGCTTTCCAAAAGGCTTTGGCTTCTCCAAGATAATTATGGAAGAGAAATTCAAAAGAATTTAAAAATAAAAGGAATAAAAAAACCAACCAAAAATCGGAAAAAAAATAAAAACCAACCTAACCAGATGGGGAATTCAGAAGAAATCTCAATTTCTCTCCCAGTTTTTTGCCAAGTCTTCCCAGTTTTTTCATCCGTGCCATCAACACCAGGGTGGGTAAAACAGGATAAGGAAGGAAGGGAGAAGGGAAGGTGTTGGAAAAAGGAAGGAGGGGCGACAACGAGAGGGGGTCAATCTCCTGAGAAGCTGCTGGGAGGCACAGGAATAAAGGGAAAAATTGGGAATTTCCACCTAGATGGAAATTCCCAAACTCCGTGGGGTGTTTGGCCAATGTGATCCCTGCTCCCTACGGGAATTTCAGCTCCCGAAAGAGCCAAATCCTGCCTTTGGCTTGGCTCTTCAGCTGCTCCAAATCAGCCAAAATTTGGAGAAAATTTCCAAAATTTCCAGGAGAAAATGCTGATTTATCCCAGCTGCGGGTATGGAGCAGGATCGGAGGTTGTCTGGCACAATCCTTCCCGACTTTTGGGATCAGGAAGGCACACGTTGGCTCCTCACCGAGACAAGAAAACAAGGATCAAAAATGAGGCTCAAAAATACCTTTCCAATGGAAAATGTAACATTAAAGTCACCAGAATCCAAGGAAAAATGGGATCCTCCTCACGGAGCCATGTGGGATAGAGTGGAAAATGAGCTTCTGGTGGATCCTGGGATGTGGAGGCACCACGGGACAAGGAGCAGAAAGGAAATTATTTTGCCATTCCATTGCTGCAAAACCAGGAAAAAATTCCAAAAGCCTGGAAAAACAACAAAAAAACCAACCAGGATCTTTGTGGGGTTTTGGGAAAGGTAAAAGTACTAATAAAATGATTAAAACGATTAATTATATAAGTAAAAGGATTAATTAACAAGATTTTCTGCAGACTTCATGATAACCTATTTATTTCGAGTCCAGACTTTTATTCTCTCCGGAAAATTATCCGGATCCTCCTGGGAATGTTGGGAGCCAGGGAAGGCTCTGGATGTCAGAGGTGGTGGATTCCTCATCCCTGGAAGTGCTGGATGGAGTTTGGAGCAGCCTGGATGCTTTAAAGGGACCTTAGGGATCATCTCACTTCCCACAATCCCAGGCTGCTCCAAGCCCTGTCCAACCTGGAACATTCCCAGGGATCCAGGGACAGCCTGGAGGGCAATTCCCGCTCGGATTTGAGCACTAAAACCCTAAAAAAATTAATCCTCCAGCTCTGCTCATTTCTTTCTCTTCCTGTTTCTTTTTATTCCCAGAGATATTTATAATTCCAGCCGTATCCATAAACTTGGATCACTTCGCAGTGAGGATCCAAGGAATTTCCCCCTTGCCATCGTTTTTTATTATCCTTGGAATCCTGGGATTTCCCTGAGGTTGCAGCTGGCTGGAACCAAAATTCCAGCTTTTATTGCAATTAGACTTGGGCGAAGAAAAGGAATTTTAAAATTTTGGAGAAAAAATAGGAATAAAGGAATAAATTAGGAATAAAATAAATGAAGGAATAAATAAGGAATAAATAAAAGGATANTATATTTAATATTTCATATTTTATGTTATATATTATATAATTTATATATATATATTTTATTATAAATAAATTAAAGGAATAAAATACCAAAGTGAAGCCGAAATATAAGGGGGAAGAGGAGGAAAAGGGAATGTGGAAAACTCCCACAGGAATATTTTAAGAGTAAATTTCCTTAATTTCTTTGACATTAATGCTCTTCCCTGTTTAAACCAGGAGAGAGGAATCCGAAGGGAACACTGAGCCCTTTTTTTTTTGGGATGCCACAGGTGGAACATCGATGTCACTTCCCAAAATACTCTCCTGCCTTTTTCCCGGAGTGGAATTTGGGCTCTGGCTGTGACTCTCCCTCCTCTTCCCTGTGGGGCTGAAACCCAACCCCAGCCACCAGCCTGGGAACAATGGACACGTGGGAACTCCAGGAATGTCCTGGGATCAAGGACTGAGGGCTGCGCTCCTGAAATCCTGGGAATGCTCTGCCAGGCTCGGCTGGAGAGGCCTGGGAGGTGCAGAAGGAGCAGAGATCTGGGAGCAGGATCAGAAGTCAAAGGGAACATCCAAATGTGCCCTGGGATCTGTCCAGCTCCAACACAGGGAATGTGATCCTGCCTTACCTCGGGAATTCTCACCCGGGATTCATCCCAGGCTGGACTCCAAGTTTTATTTCTTTCCCTCAGTTCCCACCTCATCCCCTTATTCCCTTTTTTCGCTCATTTCTGAAGGATTGTGTGATGTTTTTTATTAAGGTGTTCACCAAACACAGCATTTTAGTCTCGACATTCCATTGTCCTTCAAAATCAATCCTTTCCCCCCTTTTTAATGTATTCTCCCCTCTCTTTCCCCTTTCTTCCAGGAGAGATTTCCCCCATCCAGACTCCAGGAGCTGGAATGAGGTTTGGATACATATCCAAGGATTAAAGACTGTGAGAGGTCTGTGACAGCTCAGCTGATCCACCTTTAACCTCCATGGAATTTCACTCGGGAAAAGAAGGGAGAAGATTCATGGCAGCTGGAGAGATGCTTGTCAGGAGCTGGTTCTGTTTGAGCAGGATGAGCAGAGGGATGGAGCAGCTTTCCTGGGAAGAAAGGCTGGGAGAGCTGGGAATGTTCCCCTGGAGAAGGGAAGGATCCAGGGAGAGCTCAGAGCTCCTTGCAGGGCCTGAAGGGGCTCCAGGAGAGCTGGAGAGGGACTGGGGACAAGGCATGGAGGGACAGGAGACAGGGAATGGCTTCCCAGTGCCAGAGGGCAGGGATGGGTGGGATATTGGGAAGGAATTCCTGGCTGGGAGGATGGGGAGGGGCTGGGATGGAATTCCCAGAGCAGCTGTGGCTGTCCCTGGATCCCTGGCAGTGCCCAAGGCCAGGCTGGACATTGGGGCTGGGAGCAGCCTGGGACAGTGGGAGGTGTCCCTGCCACGGCAGGAGATGGAATGGGATGATCC
This sequence comes from Vireo altiloquus, assembly GCA_013396875.1. Taxonomy (NCBI): domain Eukaryota; kingdom Metazoa; phylum Chordata; class Aves; order Passeriformes; family Vireonidae; genus Vireo; species Vireo altiloquus. Next base: position 38,582 of record VZRF01014541.1, on the reverse strand, counting down.
TTAAGGTCTTTTCCAACCCAAACCATGCTGGAATTCTCTGAGTTCTTTCTCAACGTTCAGTTTTCCCTAGGGAAGCCAATGAGGATCCCTGATCTCTCCTGGGATAACTGAAACCTTTTCCTTTGGCCCAAGGACAGCAGGGATAAGGATGGATTCCCTTCATGTGGAGAACACATCTCCGTGACTCTTCCCTCGTCACCACAATCCATTGTTATTCCCAGATGGATATTTGGGGTTTGCTGATTTACCTGGCGTCAATGATTCCCGGGGCTCTTTTCCAATGGATCTGCCAATCCTGCCCCTCTGGCTTTGCCAACGAAGCCAAAACTCTGCTGCCATTGGCAGAGTGTGCATGCCTGGGAAAGAGCATCACAGCTTCCCTGGGAATCTGCTCCGGGGCCCTTGGAGGAAGGAATTCCTTCCCAAAATCCATCTAAACCCACTCTCCTTCAGTTCAAAGCCATTCCCACTTATCCCATCCCTACCTATCCTTATAAAAATTCCCTCTCCGTGGTTCAGGGCATGCGAACTCCTTTCCCAGTGGTTGTGAGAAGAGCTTAACCTGCACTTCATTTTCTCGCTGAAACCTTCGGAAAAACTCTGTGTTCGGATGAATCCCAGGTGCTGGAATCTGTCCGATGGAAAACTCGGCCCTGCTGGAAAGCTTTAAGCCGAGTTTACATAAACTGCTGTCAGGAAAAGCTGGGATGTCGTTATTCCTGCCTGGAGATTGGTCACTCAGGATGTTAAAATTCCCGCTGGGAATCAGAATTAATCCCACCCCTCGTTCCCACAGCTGTGAAAACCTGGGGCTTTCCTTTCCAGTCACAACCTTACAACAAACAAATCCCCGCAGCTCCACCGCCCCAGGTCAGTTTTTTGGGATTTTGGGCCCTTCCATTGGTTTTCCAGCCCTTGGTCCCATTACCTGATCCAAACACTCAGCTGGAAATTCCTCACAGCCATAAGGATGAAACAGAAGGAAAAAAAACCCCAAAAGCACCAAAACCCCAAATAAAAAAAAAAATCCCTAAGTGTAGTTGGGGCCAGCTGGGTTTGATTAGGATTGTCCCAAGGCAGTCATCCCAAAAGCAATTGGAGCAGGGAATTCTGGCAGGAGTTGCGGAGCTGCCAAAATATTTCTGGGTTTATTGTATCCCTGCAGTTGGAATTCCATCCCTCGTGGAACACAAGGAGTGAGCATTCCAGACGTTTTTCTCCGATGAGAGGCAGAGTTTGGGATGCAGGGGGGAGCTGTGGCTGCCATCTGATCCCAAGGATCTGGTGATCCCAAAGCCGAGCTGGGCTCGGGAATCAAGGTGACCTCATGGGAAGGAGTTTCCCACGGAGAGGCTGCTGAGGACAGCAAACCAATCCTGAGGTTATTCCGGGATTTTCCTGGTTCCTGACCACCCAAGTCATGGAGCAGTGGGTCAGGGGCTGGTACCAGGTAGGTCCAGGTTTCCCTGGGGAGTTCCTCATCCATGGGATCCAAGTTTTCTCATGGAACAGCATTCCAGACCGGGATAACTCTGTGTTGGAGTCCTGGAAAAGCCTGTGAACATTTCCTGCTCCTCTGGGTGAGCTGAGAGCACCAAAGAAATGAGGAGATGATTGTTTAGTGCACCACAGAGTGTGGAGTTGGAGTTTTTAGGTTTTGCTATATATATTATATAGAGCCAACATGGAGATTCTAAGGTGTTGGCT
>VZRF01014541.1:16809-28634 GCA_013396875.1 Vireo altiloquus | reverse complement strand
CTCCATCCATCCATCATCCATCCACCATCCATCCATCCATCCATCATCCATCCATCCATCCCTCCATCATCCATCTATCCCTCCATCCATCCATCCATCCATCCATCCATCCATCCATCCCTCCATCCCTCCATCATCCATCCATCCCTCCATCCATCCATCCATCCATCCATCCATCCATCCATCCATCCATCCATCCATCCATCATCCATCCCTCCCTCCCTCCATCTTCCCAGTGCTGCATCCTGCTGGAAGGAGCAGATCCCTCCACAAACCCTGATCCCATTTTAGCACCTGGAGCTGATTCCCTGATAAAAGCTCATTAATTTTGCTTTCATTCCCCTTTTTTTTCCCCCTATTCTAGTCCAGTATCAGCTGGAAAAAACTGCCTAAGCTTCGTTTTCCTGCTGTTCACCTCCCTTTTCGCTGGCAACGCCTCGGAATTCCCTGAAATGCTCTTTCCCTCCTTTCCAGCCTCTGGTTCTCCTTATAAATTCCCTTTCCTTTGTGTCTCCAGCTCGGCCCTTGAGGGGACGCTTCTGGAGCAGCGCTCGGAGCTCTCTCCGAGCACAATCCATGGCCCAAACCCAAGGAACGACGCGGGATCAAAACGTTTTACGCAAATCGGCCTCGTCACCGCCCCGAAATCCGAGCCCACGGAGCTGTTTTCCCTCTTTATTATTCTTCTTGTGTTTTTTTGGCAGCCAAATCCGGAGCGAGCGACCGAAAGTGAAGCTTCCAGAAGTGGAGCAGAAACATTGGAATCTCTCGGGGCTGCTGGAGCTTTCCCAAGCTCCTCCCGAAAAACTCTCGGCTTGGGCTGCTGCTGCTGCTGCCCCGATTTGTCCATCCAGCTTTCCACAAATTAGGGATTTCTCCTGAGGCCAGGAACGGGAATGTGAGGAAAACAGCCCTGAAATAATTCCCGAGGGTTGAATTCCGAAGCTGGGACGAAGCTGAGAAGAAATAAAAAGCTGAGAAGAAATAAAAAGCTGAGAAGAAATAAAGGAGATTTTCCTGGGTTTTCTGTCCCATTTTTTTATTCCCTCTTTGATGTCTTTCCTGGATTTCTGGAGGTGTTTATGAAGCACTGAAGGTTCTGCTGTTCGTTCCAAGAGGAGAAACTTCTCCCTGCTCTCCTGTGTCCCATTCCCATGGGATGACACCGTGATGGCATCAGTGACACATCCCTGACATGGATCATTCCTGTTGTTGTGTCATCATCCCGTCCCTCCTTCAGCATTCCAAAATTTTGGGAAATTAGGTGGGAAGATCCTTCATTCAGTGGGAAATCTTCCTTTAGGTCCCTGCAGAGGGACCTATAATTTATAATAATTTATAATAATTTATAATAATTTATAATAAATTAATTGTAATTTTAAAATTATCAATATTAAAATTACCAAGGTCATGGAAACATCTCCTGGGTTGGATTTTCCAAGTGTTTTCCGATGGAGTTTTACACAATCTCCTGCTTGGGCTGCTCCTCATGTCCCTGCAAGGCCATTCCCACCAATTCCCAGCTGCCCACAATTCCTTCTTCCTTTTCCCCACGGAATTTCTTCCACCCTCAGATGTGCTGGAAATAGGAGTTGATTGCTTCCGAAAAATCCTGAGGAGTTTGGGATTAAACCCAAGGAAAATCCTCCTCTGGAGTTTCTAAACTCACCTGGAGAGTTTTGGCAGGGCTGAGGGAGAGGCTGGAGGATGTGGAGGAGGAATGAGCTGGGAAAAGAGGCTTTTGCATCCAGAGAATCCCAAAATCATCGGGAAAGATCTCTGGGATCATCGAGTCCAAGCTGTGCCTGATCCCCACCTTGGGTACTGAGTGTCACATCCAGGAATTCCTGGGACACCTCCAGGGATGGTGACTCCAAACCTCCCTGGGCATTTCCAAGGCCTGACCACTCTTTCCATGGAGAAATTATCCCAAATATCCAATTTAACCCTTCCCTGGCCCAGCCTGAGGCTGTTCCCTCTCCTCCTGTCCCTGTTCCCTGGGAGCAGATCCCAATTCCTCCCAGCTGCCCCCTCCTGTCCCAGAAGGTCTCCTTGGAGCCTCCTTTTCTCTAGGATGAACATTCCCAGCTGAACTCCAAACTCCTCACAACCTAAGACAGTTGGAATATCCAGGAGCTGGAATTGGATGATCCCTTCCAACCCAAACTATTGTGGGATTCTGGGATTCCGTGGCATCCAGATTTCCTTGGAACTGCCTGGATGTTCCTCTCCTGCTTGGAGCTCATTCCAGGTGCCCCTGGCTATCAGATCCAAGATTTTGGAATCTGTCTGTGCTCCCTGAGGTCCCAATTGCCCTCAGCCTCATCCGAGTGATGACATTCAGAGAGTGGCAAGGGAAAAGTGGGATAAATTCAGGATGGAACACAACTGGATCAGGAAATGATGTTCATTGATCCATGGGAACCATTAGGAGTTAACCCTGGTGTCGTCCTGGGGACTCTGAACTCCGCGGAGTCACCCGAGCAGAATTCCTGGATGGAATTTCACCAGCAGTGAGTGCCTGAGTTCTCCTGTTGCGTCTGATCCGATGAGATATTTTTAACCTTTTCCCAGTGTCCCCAAGCCCCTGCTGACAATCTGCACTGCCACCTTGTGTGACTCCAGATTGCATTCCGGCTTCCTCGGGAGTCCTCCACCTCCAGTTCTGCGGGATCCTTCTCCCTCCTTCCTTCCCTCCTTCCCTCCCTCCCTGTGTCAGGGAGTTCTTTGGACCCTGACTCCTAGCCTGGCTGTGTTCCTTATTTCAGTGTCCCATGTCCCAAAAAGATGAAATGAAGCTTCTTTCTGCTGTTTCAAAGCTTGTTTATTTTATCTTATCAAAGTTTGGGAGGCACAGACTGTGCTGTGACCTCCAGGAACACGAGGGCAGAATGGCAATGGCTACCCAAAGCAGGTAGCTTTTATATCTATTATCAACCAGTTAGAAAACTTTACCTATCTTATTTTGTTCCCAAAACCAGTGAATATCAACCTCATTGACATCTCTCCTCTACACTAAATTCTATCTACCAATTAACAAACCACAGGAACTCATGTCAGAGAGAAAAGGAAGAGAAGGAGAAGGAGAAGAAGAAGAAGAAGATGAAGATGAAGATGCAGAAGGAGAAGCCAACACCCTAGAATCTCCATGTTGGCTCTATATAATATATATAGCAAAACCTAAAAACTTCAATTCCACACTCTGTACTGCACTAAACAAACATCTCCTCATTCCTTTGGTGCTCTCAGCTCACCCAGAGGAGCAGGAAAAGTTCACAGGTTTTTCCTGGACTCCAACATCAGTCACAGAATTTTCATCTGATCCCGAAATGTTTTAATTATTCCCTACAATTTCCTGCTATTCCCGCTTGTCTCAGCCTCCAGTCAGGCTCTGATCTCATCTCTCCTCCTGCTGGTGGAAAATCCCCTGGATTTTCAGATTTTTCAGATGGTTCAGATTCCCAAAGATGGATTTTACCAGGATTGTTATCCCAGCTCCTCATTCCCTTCCCGCTCTTCCCTCTGGCTTGATTCTTCCTCCGGAACCTGGGGAGAATTGGAGCTGGCAGGAGAAATATTGGAAGTTTAGGATTCATCCCTGTGGCTGTGCCTGCTCCATTCCCAAATCCAGGTCAGGGAGTTCATCCAGGAATGTTTTGTAAAGAACTCGCACAGGGAACTCCCTGCACGGGATCAGATCCTGTACGATCCAGAGACATCCAGAAAAATCCCATTAGGATTCTCCTTCGGATCACTGCTGGTTTAGGGAGATAAGAGGAATCTCTGAGTGAAAAACCCAAATCAAATCCTGGTTTTTCCTCCCTCCTCCAAGGAAAAAATCTATGTTCTTACCGGAATTTTCCTTTAGTGACATTTGGGGCTGGTTTGGTCATGGAAGATTAAGTGGAGAAAAATCAGGGAATTTCATGGGTCCTGAGGAGCAAATTGTGAGGTTGACAGGGAAATTTATTCCCAGGAATCCCAATTGTGTATTCCCAATTTGTTCTGATGTTTTCCACACATCCAAGAGCTGGATCCAGGTTGGAGAGGATTCCTGACAGGAAAAGGAGACACTTGGACATTCTCTTTCCTCTTATCCATGCTTTATCCTGCTTTTCCCACACTAAATCCGACTTCCAATTCCTTGTTGCAGCCCATAGCCGTTCCTAGTGATCCCAGAAAAATTCCCAGTGTCCCAAATTTGCACACCCTTGGGAATGCTGTGGGCTTTATCTTTAGTCCTAGTCTTGGTTTCAAATTTATCCATCCTGATCCGCGGAGCTTATCAAGGCCCGGACTGGAATTCTGGGATGTTTATGGAACAGTGGATTGAAATCATTCTGGAGCAGGGCATGATTAAGCTCAGCCTAACTAAGCCTGGCTCACAGCTCTCGAGTTTAACACAACGAAGTCCCACCAGGACCTTCCTAAGGATCTAGTTCAGGTGATCCTGGCAGTGCTTCCCAATGGGATTTTAGACAGGGCTGCATGTTGGATCCAGTGGGAATTCATGGATCCGGTGCCATTCCCAGCTGCTCCTTCCCTGCTGGGAGGGGTGGATGTGCCTCCCAGTAAAGGATCCCAGTTTAGGAAGGACTTGGGAATGTTGGAGCAGGTCCAGAGGAGGCTGAGGAGGTGATAAAGGGACCTGAGCACCTTCCCCATGGAGCTAGGCTGGGAGAGCTGGGAATGCTCAACCTGGAGAGGAGCAGGATGTGGGGAGAGCTCAGAGCAACTTCCAGCGTCTGAAGGGGCTCCAGGGAAGCTGGAGAGGGACTGGGGACAAGGCATGGAGGGACAGGACACAGGGAATGGCTTCCCAGTGCCAGAGGGCAGGGATGGGTGGGATATTGGGAAGGAATTCCTGTCTGGGAGGGTGGGGAGGGGCTGGGATGGAATTCCCAGAGCAACTGTGGCTGCCCCTGGATCCCTGGCAGTGCCCAAGGCCAGGCTGGACATTGGGGCTTGGAGCAGCCTGGAACAGTGGGAGGTGTCCCTGCCCATGGAATGGGATGATTCTTAAGGTCCCTTCCACCCCAAACCATTCTGGGATTCTGGGATCTACTTGCATCACCCACTCCTTTCACATCCTGAATTTTTGCCTTTACATCCCTGGGAATCTGCGCATTTTCCCTGCTTGTATCAGGCAGAGCAGACCAAGAGATGGAAAAATTCTTTCTCCAAACTCCGAGTTCCAATTCCAGGTGCGGAACAACCAAGGAGTGTTTTGGGCATGGTTCATTCCCCATTTTTCTCCCTCACTATTAATTTGTCTTTTATCAGATCCCAGCCTGAGATCAGGGAAGCCAAGCTGGGAACTCTATTCCTGCCATATCCCAGCCTCTGGAAGTTAATTTTCCCTGCTTTACACATTAACTCCGTGCCAGCTATGCCTGGTTTACAAATTCCTGCCCCAAGCAGAAAATGTGGGACAAAGGGATTGTTTCTCCATCCCGAAGGGGATTGCACGGATGGAACAGCAAAAAACCTCCTCCTTCATTTAGGGCTGGATTTCCTCTCCAATCTCCTTCTGGTTTTCCATTTATTCCGAGTTCTGATCCCGTGGAACAGGAGAACATCGACCTCTGTCAATGTTAAACTCCAGGACAGGGCTGGAGTTCCCAGTGGAATTTTTAGGGAGCATTTTCCTGCCCCTAAGGAATTATTAAGGGATTTTCACCCATAGGAAAAATCCTGCTGTGCCAGATCTTTGTCTGGGGTGGTTCCCAAGTTTCCCATGGAATCCCAGAATTTCCCAGGATGGAAGAGAGCTTCAACACCACCTGATTCCAACCCCTCCGGGTGTTTTAAGTTCTGCATTTTGGGGTCACTGTGGTGGAAGGAAGCTGGGACTGGGATGCTCCATAAAATCCATGTCTGTAGGGCAATGAGGATCCGAGAATTCCAGGATGGTTTGGGTTGGAAGGGACTTTAAGGATCATCCCATTCCATGAGCAGGGACACCTCCCACTATCCCAGACTGCTCCAAGCCCCAGTGTCCAACTTTTCCTTGGACACTTCCTGGTCAGACTGGGGGAAAATCCTTCTGATTTCCTCCTTTCAGTGCACTTCCAGGGCTTCTTTAATCCTGAATTCTCTGCTGCAGCTGGAAAGGGACGGAAAGGAGCTCCTGCCATTCCCAATTCCAGGGGCCCCAGGGTGACACCTGAGAGGGGACATTAAACCAAGGAGGTGACGCTGGCCAGACCTTTCCTGCCTCGTTCTGCTCCACCTTGCAGGACTTTGGCCAGGAGGAATCCATGGAGATTTCCCAATCGTTCCCGAGGCTGAGGATGAAGCCTCGGGTCAGTGAGGTTGCTGTGTTCTTACCCAGCCACCTGATTGTCCTCCTATTCCAGGCTTTTGGGCTGAATCCAAGGAATGCCAGGGGTTTAATGAGGTGAAGGGAAAGCCAAAGGTGTTTTCAGAGACCTCGTGTCACCCCTCCATAAATATTTAGATGTTGGCATGCAGCGCCAGCTTTCCCTGGAATTCCCATCACTGCTCCCTGCTGGGACAACAAAATCTCCTCCATCCTCAAGCATATTCCCACCTGGAATCCCCTTTGGAAAGCTGAATTATTCCAGAGATGTTTGGTCTGGAAACAGAGTTCGGGAAAAATCTTCCTTTCCTTCATGAATCACAACCAAAGGGAGATCCCAGAAAATTCCCTGAGTTCCCACAACGCCCGCGGGCAACAAACGGAGTCACAGGTTGGATTCTGGGACCTCAGAGGTCTTTTCCAACAGAATCGGTTCTGTGATCCTGTGAAATGCTGGATTTTCTCCCTGGAGGGAGCCTCACGGCAGGGGAGGTCTGAGAGTGTTTGGAATTTGGGTTGGACAATCCCAAAGGATACAGAAGGTGGGCAGAGTTCATCCAGGGGTCCCTTGGTAATCATCTGGCTCCAACTGTTCATCCCATCCGGTTGTGCTTCCAGCAGAGAATTCCAGCCCAAACTGAGAGTATTCCTCCTACATCCCACAGAAAGTTTGGGAAAAGTGTTGTGGGATGGCTAAATCCTTCGGTTTCCTTAAGTCGGGGTCAGTCAACCAAAAATTAATGATTTTGGGGCAAACCTCGACCTCCTCTGGGGCTCCCAGCACAGGAAAGATGTGGAAAAGCTGGAAGTGAATCCAGAGGAGGCCGTGGAGCTGCTCCAATGGCTGGAGCCAGGCTGGGACAGCTGGGAATGTTCCCCTGGAGAAGGGAAGGATCCAGGGAGAGCTCAGAGCCCCTTGCAGAGCCTGAAGGGGCTCCAGGAGAGCTGGAGAGGGACTGGGGACAAGGCAGGGAGGGACAGGACACAGGGAATGGCTTCCCAGTGCCAGAGGGCAGGGCTGGGTGGGATATTGGGGAGGAATTCCTGTCTGGGAGGGTGAGGAGGGGCTGGGATGGAATTCCCAGAGCAGCTGTGGCTGCCCCTGGATCCCTGGAAGTGTTGGAGCAGCCTGGAAAAATGAGAGGTGTCCCTGCCCATGGCAGGGGTGGGAATGGATGATCCTTAAGCTTCCTTCCCACCCAAACATTTCCCTGATTCCATGACAGGAATTATGAACTGGGATAATCCCAAATTCCGTTTTGTTCCCAATCCAGGCTCTCCTTTACGTCCCAACGCTGGGATGCTCCTGACTTTTCCCTCCGACGGAAAAGTTGGGCACAAGAAGTTTAGAATTTTTGGTTTTAAATCCTCAAGTAATGATACTTAAAAAATACCCACGGATCCAGCGGATCGATAAATGCCATGGGAATGGGATCTGGGATTATCAAAGCTGCATCCCCAAGCGCTCGCTGAGGGCAAATCCCAGATCTCCGACCACGAGGAAAACAGGGAGAGAATTCTCCCTGCTTTATTTCCCGACCACAGCAGCAGCGGGAGTCGGATTTCACGAGGCTGCGATGACTCCGCAGAGTAAACTTTGGGAAGCTTTGGAAAACAACTCCGTAGTCGGGAACCGCAGGCTGCTGATTGACAGAGGGAGAACAATGCCTTCGCACGCATTCCCAAAGCTCGACTTTATTCCCTCTTTTTGACTTTTTGGGGGCTGGCAGCGCTTGAAAGGCTTGGGATTTTCAACAGCCGAGTTTTCAGATCTCTCTGGTGTTTTAATTCCGTTTCTCTCGGCCTGGTGATGAGCTAATTAGCATTTGTTAATGGGGGGATTTAACTGGGTGTTTAAGGGTTAAAAATTCCAGTCGGGAGGGGAATAAAGTCCTTGTTTACGAGCTGGAATCGCAGCTGTTCCGCGATAATTATGCTAATTAATCCTCCGTCAATTAACGCCGATGGTTCTGATATTTACTTGGGAACGGGACTGGGAGCATCAGGAATTTCTTGGAATAAATCCTCCTGTCCTCTGTGTCAGCCCCGGCTCTGACCCTCTCCATCCAGGGAATTTTATGGATCTCTCGGTTCCCTGAGGATCCAGATAATGTTTGTGCCGTGATTTATTGGTGCCGGGAGGGGTTTGGGGAGGCAATGCCGAGTTCCCACAACCTCCCGGGATAAATATTCCTCATTTGTCAGCAAGAGAAGTTCGGGATGCCGATGGAAAAGATAAGGGCGAGGCCATGCCAGCTCCGCAGACGGATCCCGACGGATTCCGGCTGCGCTCAGCTCCAGGAAAGGAGAAAGATGGGAACAAAGAGGCTCCTCCAAAGTTCAAGTTGCTCTTTGGGGCCGTCATTCCCGACTGGATTTTGGCCGGCAGCCGGAGCTCTCCCCGCCCTTCCAAGAGCAGTAAATAAAGCAGTGGCCTCTCCTTAAAAAGGCTGGAGAGTTCCACAGTGTTGGGAGCCTTTTCTCCATCCCGGGATGGCACAGCTGGAGCTGGGATTGTTTGGGAGAGAGGACAATTCCCACCTTCCATAGGGCACTCCCAACCTTCTCCAATGCCACGTTTGGGTCCAGTTTGGAAAAGATTTAATTCCAGGCTTGCTGTCCCACCCCAGTTATTCCAGGGTTTCTCCCTGCTGCACTTGGGAGGTTCAACTACGTGGAAAAATGGGAAAGGGTCCTGGAATTGGAGTCCTGCAGGTCCACAGAGATCTACACAGACAGGGATATCTGCATCCCTGAAAATCCTGGTGCCAGCACGGCAGGGAGGAATTCCATGGACAGCAGGGCCTGGGATTTAAGGAGGCCAATGGATAAAATCCTGCAGAGATTGGAGCAAGGAAATGTTTGTATTTGTATGGAAATTTGAGGTTGTGGAATTACAGGAGAGAGAATCCCGGGATTGTTAAGGTTGGGAAAGATCTCTGGGATCGTTGAGTCCAAGCTGTGCCCAATCCCCACCTTGGGCACCGAGTTCCACATCCAGGAATTCCTTGGACACCTCCAGGGATGAGGATTCCAAACCTCCCTGGGCACTTCCAAGGCCTGACCGCCCTTTCCATGGAGAAATTATCCCAAATAACCAATTTAACCCTTCCCTGGCCCAGCCTGAAGCCTTTCCCTCTCATCCCAATCCTTGTTCCCTGGGAGTTGGGTCCCCATGGAGCAGCTTTCCCAGCTCCAACATCTGGGAATTTCCCCAGGATTAATCCTGGAGCAGCTCCAGGCATCTCTCAGGGTGCTCACCATGGAATTGGAGTGCCTGAAATCCAGGGAAAATCACCCCAAAGTGAGACAAGAAGTGGATCCCAGCTTTTATCCTGAAGGAACTGCTGGACATCAGATTCCAGCATGGAAAAAGGCCTGGAATCATCCCATGGCTTCCCTCTCATTTCTTCTTTCCTGCACATTTTGCATCCCCTCATCTAAATCCTTCCCTTGGTTTTCCAAGGAAATCAGCAGTCCCTGGCAGTGGCTCACGATGGATTTGGGATGCAGACTTAGTGATAATCTCTTCCCCTATCTCAAAACTTCTTTTCCATCTTCTGCAGGAACCCAAAATTCCCTTCCCATTCCCAATCTGAGCAGCCGGGATTGGTCTCTCCATTTTTAAAGGAATTCTCATTTTTTAATTTCCATTTCATTTCGATTTCCAAGTTCCTTTGGAAAGGAGTAACCCCCAAGAGGTGGCTCTGAAAAGAAGGAGAAAATTATCCTTAAAATAATTAGGAATGGCATGGGCAGCTCCTCAGGCTTTCCCAATGTTTATGAAAAGAAAATTCATTTCTCTGTACCAATTTTAGGAGTTTTCCTGCCTTTAACCCAAAATTTGGGTTTTCCCTCCCCAACAAGACTTGAAATTTATTAAAAAAAGTAGTTCAGGATGAGCACCAAAATATCCTTATAAAGAAAGATCCATGGAATCGCTTCCAGCACTGGAAAATTCCCAAAGCTAAACTACATTTCCCAGGATTCTGTGGGGTTACCTATCCAGCTGTGGGGGAATGATGGGAAATTCCATTGGCATCCTGGAGAAAAATGGGAGCATCTGAACTTTGGAGTCCTTCAGGCCCCACAGCCACGCTTGGATCCTTGATTGGATCCACACCTCATTCCCAATCCCATTTTCCCGAGGAAAAACTCACTGGTTGTTCCAATCCTTGATAGTTTGGCACAGAAATTTCCTTTCTTTTCCCTCACTCCCATCCCATGGAATAGGAAAATTCCTCAGCGTGGGCATCGCCCCCGGAGCAGAACCCTGGAATAATTAAAGGGATGATTAAAGGGATGATTAAAGGACAGCCCTTCCCTCCCCACCGCTCCAATTTCATCTGTTTCTCTTCCAAAACACCAGGAATTTTCCCCTGGATCAGCTCAAATATCCCTTTTCCTATGCCATGAGGAATTCCTGCTCTCCCAAGGAACAAAATTAGAAATCAGGGAGAAAAACCCAACCGAGGGAAAAAGGATCCTCCAGCCCCAAACGAATCCCTGAATTCTGAGGTTTGCCCAGGGAAAGAACACAAGGAATTATTTTCCTCTCTTCCTTTATTTTTTTTTCTTTCCCCTTGCTCCGAGGAAACCGGAGAAGGGTTTGAAAAATCCCAAACCTTGGGAGTTTTCCTTAAATTACGGAGTGGGATTTGGGGAGGGCATGGCGTGGCTCCTTTTTGTGCTGCTCCTGCATTTTTGGGTGGCTGAGCTTTCCCTGGAATAGCTTCGGGCTCGGATTCCGTTTTGTTTTTCTGGTTTCCCTCCTCTCCTGGCTGCCTTCCTCAGCAACCCTATCCTTGGATTTGGGGAGCTGGTGGGAAATTCGGGCCAAGTTTTGTGAAGAATTCATTGTCTGGGCGATGTCAGGGTTCCAAACCCAGCCTGGGCAGTGCCAGGAGCGAGGGCAGGTGCCAGGGGAAGAGGGGAACACCTAAAACGGGAAGGGGATCAGTAGGAATATTGGATAAAGAGGGAATTCCACCTTTTTTGGGGGGAAATATTCCCATTGTTTCTCTGATGATCGTTCTGTGGAAGTGCAGCTGAAAAGAAATCCTGGTGTGTGGAGCTCGTCCTGGTGGCATTCCTGAGGGAAAGGGCTGGGAAAGGCTGGCACAGGACATTCCCAGACTCCAGGGACACAAGTGCTGGGAGGGAAAAGGCACCTTGGGATCGGTGTGGGATGCAGGGAAGTTGGGAATGGCTTGGGAATGGTCTGATCGGGCAGCAGAGCTCACCTGGGCACCGCATTTAACTCCAGTTTTTTCCAGATCTGGATCCTGCTTTTCCTTCTCTGTCCAACTCCATCCAAAACCACAGGGATGGCACCCAAAGCATCCACCCTGGATCCTGCCCTGGGACAGCTGGGAATGTTCCCCTGGAGAAGGGAAGGATCCAGGGAGAGCTCAGAGCCCCTTGCAGGACCTGAAGGGGCTCCAGGAGAGCTGGAGAGGGACTGGGGCCAAGGCATGGAGGGACAGGACACAGGGAATGGCTT